>JAQSUU010000763.1:0-447877 GCA_038087645.1 Saccharum hybrid cultivar R570 | reverse complement strand
AAAAATAATATGTAGATGGTGCATTTTTCTTAGACTTGGTTAAAGTTAGACACGTTTGACTTAGAATAAAGCTAAAAGTGCCTTACAAGTTCAGGAAATTATGGTCGTAGACAAAAAATTTCAGATAATGGAAGTTTCTGGAAGCTTCGCCATAGACTATTTGGGATTTTCATGTGCTTGGCATTGGTAGAAGATTTCGAATAGACATAGTGTCCTACTACTGCTATGCTAGAACTTGAGCGAAACATTATTCCATTTATAAATGCACGAGGCTGAAATTTATCATTGTAAGAATAAAGCATGTGTGTAGTTATTGGAGAGGACATGTGCTAGATTGCTCTAGCGCCATCAGGCACCCACGCAGACAAGAAGGATGGACCCGAAGCATCTAGCAAATTAGTATCAGAGGAAATGCTGGTTATATGTGCTGTAGTACTTTTTATAAATAAATCAATCAATTGAGTGGTTACAACTATAGTATCAACAATACAGATATGTCATACTTTTTCAGTTAAAATGTACAAATTTATCTAAAGTAATAATTACATAAATCATTCAATGGATATTAATATATTTTTATATAATTTGTTAGTGTCATGTATATGATATCGCTCATGCATGTATACTCGATCTGCAGAATGGCACAACTATATGTTAACGTTAAATTAGTTTTTTAATACAATAATAGATGTGGGTATGCTAAGCATATATCTAGACGTTATTTAAATTTGTTTTGGTAATTTATATGTAGAATTGATGAGACATAGTTTATTTTACATAATTGAGGAGATATAGTTTATTTTACATAATAGTAGAAATTGTAATTTAGATGTAAATTTGAGGGTTACTTAGATTATCTACTATAATTGCAGTATGAGTAATTTTGATGCAAATTTAGGGTTACTTTATATTATTCATGTTATGTTTCATAATGGCACGTGGTAATTTAGATGTAGTCTTAGGGGATTAATTTAGATTATAGATTACATTTCATAATGGCATAATGCATAATTTATATGTGCATTTAGGTGTTATTACTTTAATGTTGTTTCTCGTAACGACATAGGGTGTATTTTTAAGAAGAAAAAATAGATCCAACACATGTTATTATTTATTTGATTGTAGTTTACCAAATTGATGGCAAAATATTTCTAATCTTTATAAGAATTTTAATAATTTATCTTTATCCAAAAAAATTCGTGAGTATTACCATAGAGACTAGTAATATGAATCCTGTGAATATTGGATGCTTTTGGACCTCTCGTGTGGTATATACAGAGTTTACATGACTTGGGAGTCAAGCCGGTACATGGGATCGTAATACCAACTAACTCTATCCTAGTCGTGATACACAACACCCTCTGTAATCACAATGGGAGCTCCGCAAAAGGTGAGACTAGAGAAGAAGCAAAAGGTGGAAGCCGACGATCTAACAAGCCCCCACAGTCCAAATGACTGAGGGTTGGACAAAAAAACAAAACCAACGAGTAGCCCATGCAAAATGGTAGCCCTTTTGCCAATGTCGAGATAGTAGAGCGTGAAGACGAAGTAGTCGTGGTAGATGATGTTGTGCTGGAGATAGTTGTGGTCGATAGAGTCGTAGTTAGGTTGCCGATGTCGATGCAAGAAGCTACGAGTGCAAAAGAGGCGCCATGGTGATGACAGAGACATGTCAAGGCATCGCCGTGGAAAAGAGAAATGTTAAGGTTGATGCAGTTAGTGTCATCAAGGACATAGAGAAAAACAACAATGTAGTCGATGTAGATGTTATGGGAATGGGAGGTTCAATGTTGAATTGATCAAACCATCATGAATGAAGCATGCGCCGAGGTTGTCAGGCCTAGGAACGTATGGAGGATGAAAGCGCGCACTAGTGTTGCCAATACTAGATGTAGTAGGTAAAGGGCCCCAACCATATGTTAGTGTCTATGGGACCATAGTAGAGAGGTCCTCGAGGACAGTTGCAGTGTGCAGAACAGTGGGGGCAAGAGGTGTCGATGCAACTTGTTGTTGTCGAAGTAGACAAAGTAGGTGAGAAAGAGATTACGACGACGATGATGTGGCAGTTCTAGACGAAAAAGAAGCAATGCAGGAGTGGACGCTCCTACCCAAAGGTGAACAGTCTAGGCAAATGCTCTTCCTTGATGGAGGAAGACCAGGTGTAGACATATGGCACACAAGAGATTATGCAACACAACCATCGATGCATAGGGGATGACAGTGTAGATGCTATGACATGAGGACACATGGGTGGCGGTGTGGTGGCTCGAGGAGGCGACATAGCAGCGGCCCTATTGCTCAAAGTAGACATGTGGTACTCAATGACGAGTGTCATGGTAGCTGAGTGGATTGCGCATAATCTGCTGATCAAACCGTGTATGCTTGAGGTGATACAACAATAGAAGGATACGACAAAGGCGTCCGAGATATATGGTGGTGGTGTCGAATCGGAGATGAAATAACTACAGATGAGATCGGGAAACACGCGTCAAGGCATCCTCTTAACATGCTTGCTTGGCCTGGCCGCACGATCAGTGTAGTTGATGACAACACAGGGGTAGCGCGGCGAGGTCAACATGTGATGAGTGACTCAACCCCGATCAATCATCAGGTAAACCAAAAAGGGATACAATTGGCAATAGATCATAACCTAGGTACACCCGGTGCCTGTAGTAAACACTCCCCCTCTCACATCCTCTTTTCTATACTAGTGCACCATAGTCATTGAAAACTACTCAAACACAAAGAGAAGGAATGTAGAGAGAAATGGGTAAGACGGGCGGGAAAGGGGCATCAGGGTGAAGCCGGTCTGGGATGCGGTGGAGCAACAAAGGCTAGCTAGGCAGGTAGAAGGGCATAGCCGACAATGCGCCCCGTCAGAGGAATCGTTTGACATCGGGCTCTCGATACGGATCAGACGAATCCTAGCAATGCAAGAGGGAGTAGCAATGCGAAGATGGTGTGGCACGATGGTAAACTCCCATCATGGAGTAACATGAGGTAGAGGTGCAATAGGGCCAAATCCGCCTCCTGGGACAATTAGCGGAGGTGAGGAAGCCACCGGCAGCTTGGCCGTACAGAGCTAGAGCGCATGGTCAGGATGCAGCCTAGTCTGTCCACCACTACAACAGCATGTGGATGAGACACAGTCCAACAACGAAGATCTAGATGGAGGAGGAGGATGGCAAGGAATGATGAGAGGACAATGCGAGGAGGGAGGCGATTTGATGCTACAACCCAGAACCCACACTACAATGACGATGAGATGGCAGATCAATAGGTTATGCTGCGTTCTAGCGGAGATCGATGTCCCCAGGGCATGTGGTGCGGAAGCAGCTTATTGTGCCCTCGATTAGAACCTCAACTTGTAATACCCAATAAGAGGAATATGACTGGTAAAATTGGGATTGGATGCTTTGAATTGGGCCTCTCGGGTGGTATGTCTAGAGTTTATATGACTTGGGGTAAGCGGTATACAGGATCGTAATCCCAACTAACTCTATCCTAATCGCAATATGCTCTAAGGGAGACTTCATTGGAGGCCCCTGTCGATTAGGAGCAGTAAGATTTCTAATTACAAGGGTATATGTGAGAAGACCGATAAAGATTAGCATAGCTAAAAGGCTGCAAAATACTAGAGCAAGAGCAATTGTAGTATGACACTACACGAGACTACCAGCGACGTTGAGTATATACAGCGTTAACTCAAAAGATTCAGAAGAGAAACAAATCACAACTTGTTTACAGAGCAAACCAAGGGAGAAAGTGCGAGAAAGATGTGCAGAAACCATTTATCAGAGAGTGTGCTAGATCAAAGGAGTACCTTGAATTTGAGCTTGGATCAGCTTCTTTCTCGCTACTCCATGAAAGTGTGTTTCAATCTATAAAATTCACTGACCTTCTCGGTTCAGGATGCAGAGCTGCAAGAATGTGGGTGCTGCAGTTTAGCGAGATAGCAGAGAAAACTGGTGCCTTTGGTAGCTCCACTGCCAATCACTTGTGTCCTATAACTTTAGTGCGGAAGAGGCATTTCAACAAGTCTCTGAAGGAAGGTAAAGTGACACTTCCTGCAAAACATAAGTCTGGTCAATAGTGGTAAAGGAAGGTAAAGTGTGACTTCCTGCCAAACAAAAGTCTAGTCAATAGTGGTAAAGGAAGGCAAATGGAAACTTCCTGCCAAACTAAAGTTTGAAACTATACCCGGACATCAGAAGGTGGGGGCGTGTGGGGCATCATATGCACTCCTCTTGCTAGCACCAGTTGGCGATAGAAAGCAGAGTAGTGGACTATGACGCCTCCAATGTTACAAATGTTTGTGGATTTATCCATCCACGTGTCTTCAAGACGCTAAGTTTGAATGAGTGCAAATGTGGTTGAGTTTACACCGAGAAACAGCCCATGTGTCTTTTGATGGCTTACACTTGCAACTGTCTCTGAAACACTTGCAACGTGTCTCTAAAACACTTGTAACTTGTCTTTGAAACACTTGCAACATATGCAACATTCTCGATCTGCTTTTGCAACATTCGTTGAAACAATTGCAACATACCTCGGGAACCTCCTGAAACACTTGAACATACGCTTGCAACATGCGCTTTTATCGCAACATCTCCTTGCTGAGGTTGCACGTCGCGGCGGCCAGAGTGTCAACAGCGACCACGACCTTCTGGTGGGGGAACGGCAGTGCCGGCAGCACTCCAACAGCACCTCGGCGCGTGCGTGGGAAGGGGCACGGCACGCAGCAGCAGGGCGCGGCGTGCATGGAGTTGGAGCGAGCGTGGCGGGGGATGAGCGTGGCGCGGTGACGGAGGGTGCACGATAGGGAAGATGGCAGCAGCGAGCACACGACGCAGCAGCATGCGATCAGCGAGCACGTGAGTGGGAGATATTTTTGAGAGAGAGATGGGGAGACAGAGAGAGGAAGCAGACCTGTTGGGCCGGTTGCGCGTAGGCCCGGAAAAGTGGCGTCGGGACAGACACCCGCTCCTGAGCATTACCGTTTGTGTATCTAAGTATCTCAAGTTCACACAGTACAGAGATTGGAATGACAGATTTGGTAAAAACAGAGGACAGATCACATCCAAACTTGGTGATGTAATTTGTTAGGACTCCTATAATTTGCTTGTGCATGTCCTATGACACCGTTGATCAAAACAAGACCTGTATCGACTGACAAACTGTCAAAGCTGCTATGTCCTTCCACATGGATTTTATGATAAGACAAGTTAACAGGGATTGAACCGCCGGATGCTGGCATGCTGCCACATGTGGTCTGCACTCGGCCCCTTATAAAGTTATAAGCTTGTATGTCCACATGAGAAATATGGGAGTGAAGATGCCACCCGTCCCCAACTTCTTTCTTGTAATCTGCCAAATGAGGGCAGCCAGCGTAGTCCATGTAACTGAACTCTAAACACTCATAAATAGCACCGAAAAGTACTGTTTACTCAATAAAGTTTAAGGTGGGCAAGAGTATGGATGAAAATGACAGCATAGAGAAACATACAACCAAACAAAAACGGTCGTTTTCAGCTATAGAACTCCAAAACTAGCTAGGAATGTTCAACCTCCCAACTATTGAAACTATTCACAGATTTATTCATTTCAACAATTATAAGAGTACATTGTTAGTCATATTACTATATAATTATAAATCAATAATCATATTAATTATTGTATAACAATGGTCTTTAAGATCAACACGGGCTTAATTATTACTCATACACAATTACACAACTTTTAAAAAGTTGAATAGCAACTATGACAAAACTATATTCTATATTAATTGAAATTAACATAATCAATATTAAACTAATGTAATTAGTATATAAAAATCAAATAAAAATTTCTTTATAAAAATTAATATTATTACTCATTACTTTATATAATTTTCAATTGATGCATATTAGTAATATCGTAAAATAAATTCAATTAGTCATTGGCCGCAAGATTAACTTTTAGATAATTTCACCTAAGACTGTAATCTTCACGAATACAAATATCCAACCATTTTTCCGAATATGATGGGGAATTGGATAGAGAAAAATAATGGAAAACGGATTTCAATACATCCATTTTATATTTGTATTGGAAACGATACAGATACATCCATATTATAACTTATAAGTTTATTGTATAGTTCTATACAGATTCAGATAATTCAGATTTTTAGACTTCCAATTTCCAACCCTGATCTCAAGGCTAAACAAAAGTATGCTCATCATTTGTGCATATACAGACACACACAAAAAAAAACATAAGTGTACAGGATGAACAATTACTTTAAAAACATGCCCTTTTCTAACCATAGGTCTAGTTACCAGAGTAAGCCTATCACGAGTTTTAATAAGATCCAATCATCAAATGGAACGGATATAAGATTGCCGATATATGTAGCAATCCTTGCAAAATAAAAAACCAATAAGTTGCTGAATAGTCCAGCTGACTGGACACCACATCCTTCTTAGTCCTCGAAACCAAGCCTGTACGAGCACACTGTCACACCCATTTTTAAGGAACAAATAGAATGCATAATCTTACGTGCGCCCATAGATCAATCACACATAAGATGACAAATATAAATAATATCATCACAAATGTTTATTACATAACGAATAATATCACAGAGTCTTCACATAACTAAACGGAAACATAAGATATTCTTGTGGTAGCTAGCTCCATAGCACAGGCACGTCAACTGGTTGACCACAAGTCTAGTATTCTTCAGGGAAGTAGTAGTAGTAGTCACTATTTATACATTCGGGAGTCCATCCTGAGGTGTGGGGGAATGCAAGGGTGAGCACAAAAGTACTCAACAAGTGTAACATGGGGTTCATGAAGCTCAAATAGGGTAGACACTGGTTTAACTACATGTAGCTTTTAGTTGATCATGTTTTAAGCAATTGAGTAGCAACACGTAGGTAATGTTCCCAATATAAACACATGATCATGTAAAGAGAATAATGAATAGCAAAAACAAGTAAATTAATAGTGATCTCTATTCCATAAGGGTCCAAGGCCGCTCGTGACCATGAGCACGGCTGATATACCAGTTTTACACTCTGCAGAGGTTGTACACTTTCACTATGAGTCGTGATCCCCAAAAGTCCGAGGTCATGACTCTCCATTGGACATATAAGTTTCACTATGATGTCTTTCCAAGGTTCGTCTAACAAGTTAGGGCCGCTAGGTTTCGTGGCCTGCAAATGTAGAGCCCTCCTTCCGTATGGCACAATAACACGCAGCCTATACTCATAAGGACAGAAGCCGCACTACACCCAACCCAGAACACACCTCTCTTGCGCCATAAAGGTAACCACTAACAAGCTAGAAAATGTCCTCTTATATGACTAAAGCCAGAGCCATGTAGCCCTCATAGCTGTACTGTAAGTCCTGGATGTTCGCTTACAGATAAGTCCTTATGGACAGGAATCTAGAGAAAACTCTAGCCCTCTTGTTGCTTGTTGCTAAAAATCATCTTTTAGTGTTATTGCATATATCATTAATCAAATTACAAGATTATTGTTTATATGAGCACTAGCAAACTACCCAATGCTATAACTATAGGATTCAAGGAATAAGATCAACACTAAGGCATTCTTAACAAGGAGACACATGCATAATGAATTAAGTGAATTAAAGTGAATAGGTAACAAGGATAGTCCCATGCTATACTTGCCTTGATCTAGCTGATCCTATTGACCTGGTTCATAATAGTATTCTTGATCACCAACGAACTGCTCACCGTCTATTCTCGATTAACACACCAACATAAATCATCCAAGAGCAATCATACAAAGCAAACAAAGCTACAATCAGAACAGTACACCAATAGTAGCAAAATAAGTTGAAAAGTTTGTAAAATGAATCTACATCTCATTAGGATCACACAGACGCGAATTGCACGCAAATCGGAGCTAAAACGAAAGAGTTATGATTTAAACAAGCTTTTCTTTATTAAAGTAATATATTAAATCTAATCTCAAAATTTAAGAGTGGAGAAACTACTAAACAGTAGCACTATCATGTAGATTATGAAATTACGAACCTAACGCAATTTGAACGGATCAAATCGGAGTTAAATCGGAGAAGTTATGGCTAAAACAAGTTGAATGGCAAAACTGTAAATAATTGAAAACGTATTTCAACATAACCGAACCAAAGTACGCTTTCAAGAAGAGAAAGCAAAATCTATAAACGCGCTTTGGATTGTGGGTTATATTTATAGAAAACTGGAGGGCTCTTTTGCAAAACTGTCAGCCGAAAGGGTATGTTCTAATCTGGGCCGTTGGATCCAACTCGTGCGGCTCAGATTAGAAGGGGGAAATAGGAAGAGAGAGGGCGAACCGGCCTACACTGTTTCCGCACGGTGGAGGCCATGGTCGGCGGCGAGAAACCTCACCGGCGTTCTTGAATCCGGCCCTAGAAACCACTATCGAGCTCGGGAAAAACATAGAAAGAGAGAGAAGCTCAAGGCGAACTCACCGGAGATGAAAACGCGTCCGAGGATGAATCGGGGACGACGCACGGCTCGGGATGGCGGCAATGGCGAACGACACTCTCTTATACACGGCGGTGAGACAAAATAAGCCAACTGAAGCGAAAATCAAAGAAAAAGAAGACTTGGCGGCTTCGAAATAGCGACCCAAAGCTTGTCAACAAGCTCACGGCGGTGATGACGCGGGGAATCCACTCGACGAGCTCGGCAGCGGCAGTTTTAGGGTTTCAAGCGGCTGCGCGGTTGATTAGAGGCGCTGGCTTGCAATTGGGGTTGAGGGGAGGCGGCGGACGCACGGCTATTTATGAGAGGAAGCCCAGCGTGCGGTGCAAGACAACGAAGGTCGGGGCGGAGGCGGACTCCATCGATGGCGTCCGGTTCGGTTACGAGCGGAAGGTGGAAGAGGATACCACTTACACGCGGGCCCTGCTTGGCAGCGAAACGGAGAGAAGGAGGGCGCGGCGGCTTCGACTGCGGACGGCTGGGCCGGCCCACTACGCGGCGCGCGGGAGAGAAGCTGGCCCGTGGGCTGCTGAGGCCGAGTGGGCCAAATGCAGAGGAGGGGCAGCAGGCCTTCGGGCCAGAGCAGAGAAAAGAGAATACTTCCTTTTCCTTTTTCATTTCTAATTTTCCAAATACATTTTCAAATATGGATTTGATTAGATTTTGAATTCTCTTTTGAAATTCTCAAACATCATTCAATGCAAAACAAAAATATGCAATAGTATGTATGAGCAAGCATGTGTCTAACCTTATAGTTAATTTTAATTCCATGAAAATTATTAATTTCTCTAGGTTAAAATGCTCACAAAATTGCATAAATAAATCAAATTCTCCTATTTTAAAATAATGCAAAATTTAGGGTGTTACACACACATAATGAGTCAGGTTGCAGCAGACATGAATGGGATTCCATCAGGCTGAAGATCACAGTTGTATAAATAACACAGATGTGTAATTGCAGAGGACATGTGCGACTTTGCTCTACTGCCAGCCATCAGGGAGGACCGAGAAGTAACACGCTCTGGAAATAGCGCAGGAAACAAAGAGTGACACAAAATCAATCAGCACAAAAACACAAAAACAACAAAGTTGCAAATCGGAATCAGTAGTGGGTAGAACGTACCAATCAGTAGTGAGAAATTTAATCAGGGAAGACAGTAGGAAGATATATTGGCAGAAGGAATCAGAGCCGTACGTAGAATCAAAGCATGAATCAGCTGCCTGATCCTATTCCATTCCCCTGATACGGCACTGGCTTTGGTGGTTCAGGATGTAGAGTTGCAGACAGTAGGAGGCTAGGAGGTGCAGTTTAGCTGGATTCCTGGATGGCAGAGAGACGACCCTGGTAGTGCTTTTGGTAGCTCCAGTTCATTGCTTCGGGGTCAACTATCCTTGCATGACACCATAAAATGCAGTGAAAAAAATGCAGTGGCAACCAAAATTCGTTGCAACTACTGCAATCAAGGAAGTGGAATGGAAGCCATCATGAAAATTCGTTGCCAACCAAAATTCAAACCATAAAAACTTGAGCTGTGGGGCAAGACAGCCCCAGAAATTGCATTAAGATGAAGTCCTTCACACGCAACGCACCGACCCCTGCCCTACCCATACAAAGTGATACATAGCCTATATGAGAACGATCACGAGCGGGACCAGACCTTAGACCTGTGCTTTAGCGTGGGACAGATGAGGAGATTTGAACTCTGAGCCGTGCTACTCAAGCCATCTAACTAGGCCAAGTAGAGGCCCATTCGTGTCCGACTATTGGCTTCAAATGGACCCAAAAGTTGGTCCCACACCACACCACACGATTGGAAGTTGTGCGAAACGATTGCCCATTTGCAAACTACAGGACGCAACTACGCAAGTACCCATGCCTTATATCCGCCAGAACCTGTGCTCTGACACGATCCTCCGTCCATGGGCTCTCTGTCGATGGGGTCCACAGCCATTTCCTCGACGTTGCCGTCCTTGGGCTTTCCGTCGAACAGGCGACGGGCGTGTGTGGTGTGCTGCCTGGGCTTTCGGGGAGATTTGGACGAATGAGCGGAGCCAAAGAACACGATGGAAAGAACGAGGGGGCTGTCAGCGTCAGAAAGGATATTAAGGATGCTTCGCCTCACCACATTGGTCGAGACTCGAGAGCACCGTTGTCCCCACTCGCCGGACTGTTGAGACAGTGAGCCGACTTATTTAAAGCATAAAATATATTATATTTAATTATTTATTTTATATTATGTGAGATCAAGTTACTGTATTTAAATATAGACAAATCAATATATTAATATTTCACCCTTTTTATATTCACGCAAAAGCATGTGGTAAATAAGTTATTATTAACTTAATATTTTCTGAACTACGGTATTCACATTTTATGTTTCCTATAAATAGTGTGCTATTCACATTTTATCCATTTTTAACGTATTAAATAAGCCGAAACATAGTTGTGTTTTTTGCACTCTCATATTCTCTGTGTATGAAACTTTTACCACTTATATCTAGTGATAGATGGGATTTACTGTAAAATTTTCATAATTTTCAGATAAGTAAGAATTTTAAATAAATAAAACATCATATAGACATTTGTATTTTTTAAACAAACATATTTGAATCTGCATTTGTTTTGATCCTCTACTACTTTTGTGGTGTATATACTCTACCTTTCATCAAAATCTGCATCAATGCCAACACTCAAAAAGAAAGAGTTCTCTCAAAGTTGAATTTTGAGAAGACTTTTGACAAAGTGGAACACAGTGCCATCTTACAGATCATGGATGCTATGGGTCCCCCACAAAGGTGGGTTAACTATATTAGAAGCTTTCTATCCTTAGACATTTCCTTTGTACTTCTCAATGGTGTTCCTGGCAAGGAGATCATTTGTAAAAGGGGGGCTCAGGCAAGGGGACCTCCTTTCAACACCGCCAACGTTGACCATGCTAGCCACCTCGTCAATTGCGGCTACAACACCAGGAAATAGGCGAAACCATCCAGCAAGGGCCCAGCAATCCCACCCACACCATGACTGCAAAGGCAAGCGAACAAGGCACAATCGCCATCACAAACGGTGACAATGAGCATCAAAGACATGCCCACAACAACAACAAACGCAACAATGGAGATCCCAATTGGCCTGGCACAGGAATGGCAGGGCACACCCAACAAGGATGCACCTATGGCTACGGGCGTCACCGACAACATACCAAATACCACCGTCCTCGTCGGCAACACCATAAGCACAAAGACTGGACTGCTGCACATCTCACCGCCGACCTAGAATATTGGGAAATTGACAAAATACGTGGAACCAGACAACAGCCTATAGGGCACAGCACATTCACCAACACTGTACAACAGCTTCCTCATCAACATCAGCAGCTACTTCAACATCCATATAAGAATTAATGCAGGGACAAATCAGATTAAGCCCCTTTTTGTGGACTCAAAATGCAACACACCTGCATGGATAGACACACTCGCGACTATCCATGGAAGCACCAGCAATATGAGATCTAAAGTGCACTGTTATATTATCTTCTACATCGGAACAGCACCACCACCCACAGTATGCGCCACCATCAACACCAAGAATCTCCATCAAGACAACTCTGAAAGACTCTAGAAACACAGCTCCAATGGATCACATCTATCTATGCAGATATTACTAAAGAGGATGGCTATGCTAGCACCATCACCAACATCCATGGAACATTGATGGTTCGTCAAGCTATGGTGTTTCAATGCCCCACCATCGCACTAGAGGCAATACAAGTGGGAGCCCATCTATCACTCGACGTCACCTCCACACAAGCACCTCAGCAGCTACAGGCGCCACCACCAGGGAGCACCATCCCCACCACTGCCATGGGCGATATCGCAACACCAGCTAGGTACTTTGACAAAGGGATCATAGTCGGCTTCAGCAGGAGCTCCTACCTCGCAGCAATGTCTCCGCAATGGTCAAACGGACCGAACTTCCTCATTTTTGTGGGGTGAACGGCGTATTAACACCCCCGCACAGAAGGTGCCCATGCCCCAGCAACCTTAATGCTCCTCTTCGTGGAAAAGGGCTACATCAGCACACACCACAACTCTAGAGGACGCGCTATGTGAAGAACAGGGAGGGGGATGCATGTCGTGTGCCTAAATCAGGGCCCCAACGTCAAGCCAAATGGGCCAGGCTAGGCCTAGGACTGAGCCCTTGTCGGCCATAGGGCCGCTTAGCGCATGGCCTAGAGCCCCGCGGCTAGGACGGCAGCGCCGCCACCGCCTCGAATCTCCTGATAATCCAGGAGTATCCAGGGAAAAAGGAAAGCATCGGAAAATAAGTAGAGGATTTGCTTGGGAAATAGAATCGAGTTTACTAGGAAATAAAATGGTTTTGCTTGTAAAGATAGCAACCCAAATCTATGAGGACTCTTTCCTTAGTTTCTTGGAGGCTATGTCTAGATTGTTTAAGGGTCAAGTCTCCTAGGACTATAAATAGATGGGCGATGTAACCTTTCAATCTTAAGCAGGAAGTTGGGCTTCGGCTCTTTATTCCTTCCTCTCCCATCTAAGCCTTGGTCTTCTCCCCAGCCTCTCTCCCTGTCACCGCCACCCCTCTCCCTATGCCCACGCCACCATCACCTCCCTTGCGCACACAACCACCCTGCCCCACGCAAGTGCCGCTGCCAACACCACCGCCCTAGCTGCCCTAGGCCACCCCAACAGGTCAAACCCGACCTAGGTCGTGACATATGATGGGTAAATTAAAGGTAGATATGTGGATTATGTGAGACCTACCGTGACGACGAAGTCTTTGATACCAAATGATAAGGAACCTCCTTGAGGGTGGCCTGATCTTCATGATAGTAGGTCAAAGAACCGAAGATAACTTGATGCAAACAGCGGGATATCTAGCTTTATACTTGTCCAAGGTTGGATGCGACCAAGTGATGGGGAGATAGGCACCAAAATCGTGAAGACTTTGACTTGATCTCCAAACGACCATAGAACCACAATTGGAAACTAATCCATACAAAACAGTGCAGCCATACTGGAAACCGTAGAGCATGAACTAGGGGACCCAAAAGGGATCTCTTCACAAGTCCAAGTAGAATAAGGAAGAACAAAGGTGTGAGTAAAGGCACTCGGCAGCTCGGCTGCAATACCATACGATTTATCAATTCATCAAAAGGTGTTTAATAGCTTAGTGACAAGAGACATTTATACTAGGAACAACCCTCCTAGTTAGGTGTGAAAAGGACTTGGAGTTTCTAAAGAGAGGCTATGTGAAAGGTCTCCACGAGATGAATTCCAAAGGAGTCTCGCGTGACTGTTAGCCTCCTAAGTAGTCTCCACTAATCTGCCCATAACTCTTTATTCTGAAGTCAAAAAGGTGTGCCCTTTGTTGCTTTGTAAAGTTAACTTGATTATCTTTCCAACCATGTATAGCATGCACCATGAAGCTTTGCAGGATGGTACATGATTGAATGAGAAGTTGGGCCAAGGTAATTCCCAGAGAAGACTGTTGACCTTTTGACCAGTTTTCACTAAATCAGTTGAATCTCATCATTTCTATATCCAAATAAGTCCCAAGGCATTGGGAAGTAGACTCAATAAGCTTTCCAACAGTCCTCATAGACCTTCATAGCTTTTGGGAATCAAAAGCTATGTCTGACAGTTCTACCGGACTGGCGTGGTCATCATTTATCTACTTCAGATTGATCCATTTGTTGCACTGTGTCTTGATGTTTAGGCCACATGTCCTCCACATCTTCATGTATAAACCTAAGTAACATCAAAGTAGAATACTTATGTAGTATAACATCCTTAAAAGTGTTGAAATAAAAATCAATTAGGAATAAATTCACCTGCGCACTTGTAGTTTCTTGCCACGATTTCGTGCAAGTGGGCCTTGACTTGTATCATTTATGTTAATTACATGGTGAATGGTAGATACTTGAGGTAGCATGCTCTGTTGGGATGTCCTCATCACCTCCCCCTTTGGTGTGGGGCTTCTCCTCTTCATCCTTTGTGGGAATACATGTGTGGGACCACTTTAATTCCTCGGATGATGGAGATGTGGGCCCTTCGATTCGTGGGAGATTATTGTGAGCTGTCCAAAAGAAAACACACTTGTAATCCAAAAGGCTCATATTACTTGGGAAGGTGTTGGGAGGATCATGGGATTACATGTGGGAAGGTGTTGGGAGGATCATGGGAGCTTGGGAAGGCTGGTGGGTCCATAGGGGTGGTCGGCCGTCCCCTATATGGTGGTCCCATTTCTATCCAATTTCTAGAGTTACTTTATGTATTATCACTGACGAGGTGGGTAATAACAGAGTTGTTATTACTGACGAGCTTGTCATGTTGGCGGAATGTGATTCTAGTCAGTTTTAGGCCTTTTTGTGATGGTTTCTTTTGTTGTTAGTTAGGGGAAAAAATCCATGAAACGGTCATATTTTGTATCTGTAGGTTGACCTATCGTTTTAGGCGGACCCATGGTCGTCTATGGCTGGCTTTAAGCCTGCTGCCTGGTTGAAGAGCTGCACGTGTCCGTTCAAAGATGACATGACGTGTCAATGACTCCTTTCTGTATGTGGCCCAGTCTTCTTTTTTTAGGTTTCCGCTTCAGAATTAGTTATTTTTGTTTGAGGTGACGTCTAATGGATGGTCCATAATTTTTTCAACTAATGTAAAATTTCTCATGACTGGACTGGAGAGGGACACGTCGGCAACGCCAATAAGCAGGACTACGAGCTGACTCGTCGCCGTCGTTGAATGCATGGTCCGCGGCAGCCAATAATAACGCGTGGAACGAATGCATGGCAGCATGCACACCCCAGTGGCAGGCAGCTTCCAGTAATGATGACTGCTAGAGGACGTTGTTGTTTGGTCTCCAGTCCAGTACTATTCACTTGAGAAGAAATCGAAGAAAGTATTAGCAGCAGTTCCTTGCATTGGAAGGTTCCCTCCCTCCCTAGTGATGACTGAGATGATGGTACATATCAGCACTCAGTTCAGACGAATGGCTACACTCCCGCTCGCTCGCAAGTCAGTCGCAAGACGCGTTGGCAAGGCTTGTACGCAGCTTGTCTCCTCTCCTCTTGCAGAGCCATGCTGGGGGCGTATCCATATCCAACGAGAGCTCTCCTGCTTCTCCTCTTCCTCCAAGCTCATCTCTGCCTCCTGTCGTCGTCCCTCGGCGGTGGTGGCGCCGCTGGCCTCTCTTTCAGCTACGACTTCTCCATCCCGGACCCCGGCGGCCTCCACCCGCTGCAATGTCGGGATGTGCCTAGTCTCTGGCGTCAACAGCGGCCCCCGCCGTTTCTTCTACTCGCAGCCGGTGCGCGTGTGGGACGGCCTCACCGGCAGGCGGGCCAGCTTCAACACTAGCTTCTCGTTCGCCATGAACGGCGGAACCATCAAGAACCCGAACGGCACCCAGCCACAAGGTCCCGGCATGGCGTTCTTCGTCGGGCCGTTCCCGTCGAGCCTGCCGCCGGACTCGGGCGGCTGGCTCATGGGCCTCTTCAGCAACCCGTCGAGAGCCGCGCGCACCGTGGGCGTGGAGTTCGACACGCACTGGGACAGCGGCTACGACCCTGACGACGTGGGCGGCGCCGACCACGTCGGCATCGACGTGAACGGGATGTATTCCTACTCTTATACCCGGGACCTGGCAAGAGGGGACCTCTCCGCCGGCACCGTGTCGGCAGACATCGTCTACGACGCAGGCTCTAACCTGATGGTGGTTACGGTACGCCTGGCCAACGGGAGTAGCACGAGCATCAGCGCGCTGGTCAACTTGAAGCGGGAAGTGCCACAGCACGCTGCCGTTGGATTCTCGGCAGCCAGAGGGGCGAACCTTTATTTCACTCCCGTCGTCATCTCTTGGTCCTTCAGCTCTACAGGTGAGGGAGCTTATTAGGATCGGTGACTAAGCTACAACCTACAAGTAGTGTTCTATTATGTGTTACATACATATGTATACGTACGTACATACATATATACATACATACATACATACATCAATTCTATATTATGCATTCAAATGCTGAAAACTCCCCGCTAGTGATCTGTATATATATATATGTTGCTGTTGGTACAGATCCAGGTATCCCGCTATGGGTAATAATATTGTCGTCCATCGCGAGTGCATTATTGGCAGCTTTAGTAGTGGGAGCTCTGCTTTTCTTCATCATGCGGAAGCGCTGCAAAGGGACGACCATCAACATAGAGTTGATAGGTAAAATTCTTTTTTCCCCCTTCTGTGCTACCTATATTTCTATATCTAAGTATACTTATATTATAGGTTTTTAAGACATTGATCCTTCTCAATCAAATAAATAAATATTCTCATCACTAAGTTCTTCTGGCTAGGAATGAAAACCTTTTATTATTAGAACCTAGATAAGTTTCTTTTTGTGAGACAGAACCAAAGATAAGTTGATAGTCCAACTAATAAAACCGTCAATTTGAATCTTCTGTAGTTTGCCATCCAATCTTATCAAAATAAATATTTCTTCAAGTCGTACGTATATACCATCGCAATCCTCGACAAAGGCTGGCATTTGAAAAATGAGAGAGGTCAACAGAACAATCTTTGACGAGACGACAACTAACCCATTGCTAACTTTAATCAGCTATTAAAATTACATATTTTTATGTATCTTTAAAAGAGACTCCAGGGAACTCGGTATCTAACTCTATCAATACATGGATACTATAGAAATTAAAGTTATGACATACTTACAAATAAATATTTGGAAGAAAAAAGCTATCATGGTTATATTTTAATTAGATATAGACTTCAAATACATTGACATATTATCCGATATTAACTTATATATTATGGATACTATAACCATCATATAATAAATTATAGCTTTTAAATTTTATAGTAAGAGTAAAAAATAAAAAATATGTAATATTTCTGACTTCATATCCTATTAATGCTTGATAACTTTTTTTTCCGTTGCAACGCACGAGCATGTTTGCTTATATAATTAGATCAGGAATAATAGTCCCTTCTTGAATCAGTTGACACACGAATTCAAGTCCAGCGCAGCAAGCACACAACCCATGCTGACCGGAATACTATATTGTATCAGTTGCAAAGGAATTCTCGTACCAGGAGCTGTCGGCGTCAACCAACAACTTCTCCGAGGACCGGAAGCTCGGCGAGGGCAGCTTCGGCAAAGTGTACAGAGGAGCTCTCCACGACCCGCGCATGCCGCCGGTGGCGGTGAAGGTGCTCACGAGGCCCATGGATCCGCAGACGAGGAAGCACTACGTCACCGAGGTCACGACCCTGGGCCAGCTGAGCCACCAGAACCTCGTCAAGCTCGTCGGCTGGTGCACCGGCAACGGCAACGGCAGCCTCCTGCTCGTGTACGAGCTGGTTACCAACCGGAGCCTCGACGAGCACCTCCACGGCCCGGAGCGGCTGCTGGCGTGGCCCGAGAGGTACCAGGCCGTCCTCGACGTCGGCTTCGCCATCGAGTACCTCCACACGGGCAAGAAGGAGCCCATCCTCCACCGGGACATCAAGCCCGCCAACGTCATGCTGGACGACGCGTTCCGCGCCAAGCTCGGCGACTTCGGGCTCGTCAGGCAGGTCGACCCTGGGCAGGGCTCCCTAGGTGGCACGACCATGATCGGGAGCACGCACTACATGGACCCCACGTGCGTCACCGCCGGTACCGTCGGCACTGCGTCCGACATGTACAGCTTCGGCGTGTTGCTGCTGGAGATCGCCACCGGCAAGAGGCCCCACGCGTCGCTCGACCCGGAGGCAGGCTTCCCGAACAGCCTGGTGAACGCTGTCCGGGAGGCTTACCGGAAGGGGGCGGTCCTCGAGATGGCCGACGCGCGGCTCGACGGCGATTTCGACGAGAGCCAGATGAGACGAGTGCTGCTCGTTGGGCTCTTGTGTGTCCAGCTCGATCGCAAGACCCGCCCGGAAATCAGAGAGGCCATCTACTGCCTGAAAAATCCAAGCCATCCGCTACCACAAATTGGTGTCGTCTGAGAGGATCCACGTACGTACGCACGTACGCAGAGTGTAACGCAGAAGCCGTCCTGTATGTGAGTGATTTATTAAGGAGAAAAAGTTAACAACACATGAGAAAAAGAAGAGAAGATAAAATATCACAACAAAGGAGCTAGCCATGCTCCTATAAGGGGGGAGTAACTTTTCTTTAATTTACTCCGTGGATTACGTACCAAAGCAAACTCTTTAAAAAGGATTTTTGTAGAAAAGCTAGAGAAGGGTTATATTTTTCTTGAGGATCAATGCATTACATATTTCACTATTTTGGCCAAAAAATTCCCGGACAGTGCGGAACCAACATGAAAATAGAAATCGTTGCTCCAAAATATAAGTGCAAATTAATCTCTGTTATCGAGGATAAAAACTCTTTTAAAATTTAACTATTTATGTAAAAATAATATCAATTTATATCTTCAAATAAATTTATTATGAAATTATATTCCATAATCAATCTAATGATAATTAGTACACATCACAATTATATATATATATATATATAATTAGTCAGAAAAGTTTGGCCCGTCTATAAGCGAGATGTGCACTTATTTTGGGATGAAGAGAGTAAGTGACATGTTTTGAAGATATTTAAATAAATTAAATAATCTGATTCTAAAAAATAAGCAATTTACTCGGAGCATAGCTAAAAATAAATGTCACATACAGGAACAGGATCAAATCCCTAGCTTGTATAAAAGAAATACAATTACTCAAGTTCATTTCAACATTTATCATGGCGAGTAGATGAAGAAGAAAGATTAAACACATAAATATGTTCCATTATAAATACTTGCACTCAAAACATATGGGTTGCAGCACTAGGCAGCCTTCCAATGCCTGTTGGCGATCACTTTTTTTTTTTGAAAGATCCGGTAAACCAGCTTTGATTAATAATAATAACAAGGAGCGTAAACATCCATTACGTGCGCAAGCAGCGCCCCACAACGCAGACTAGCTAGGCTGCGTGGGGTTTTATTACTTAGAGTAATTACTCACTAACTACATTTTCAACCATGAGCGGCTTGAGGGCCTTACAACCTGCCATGGACCATTGATGTGCCATTTCCTTTATTTCCGCTAGCAAAACTTGTGGCGTTTTCCGATCACCTCTAAAAACAATTGCGTCCCGTCGGTTCCAGATATTCCACCGTGTCAGTATTGCCATAGTATGCTCCCTCTTCCCTCCTGTTGCCAAGAGTTGGCCGAACCAGTCTTGGAGCTCGTTCATGTCTTCCCAGCATGCCGGCTGCAGACTGGCACAGGAGCTCCATGAAGCCACAAGCTGTCAGATCAGACGGGAGTATGGGCATTCAAAAAATAAGTGATGTGCCGTCTCCAAGTTTCTTTTGCATAACGCGCAAAAATAGTTGTTCTTCCATTCGCGCAGTTGAAGTCTTGCCGTTGTCCACAATCTGTCCTGAAGTAGCAGCCAAATGAAAAACCTACACTTCGGCGGAGCCCATGCTTTCCAGATCAAGGTTGGGTAGGCTGATTGGACTTGTCCTGCAAATTGTATTGCGTATGCTGATTTGGCTGAGTACTGGCCTGAGCTTTCCAGAGTCCATATTATGGTGTCCTCTTGTCTGTCATCAAAGTCAGGTCGAACTGACTCTATAGCTGTCCAAAGCTTGAAGTATTCGCTCAGAAGTTCTGGTTCAGATTGTACGCAATGTCTCGGATCCATCTTCCATTTAGCAATGCTTCCTTTACCGATCTGTTCTTGCGCCTGCTGTGCTTGTACAGCTGAGGACACAGGCTGGATGGGGGCTGGCTGTCAATCCAGCTGGATTGCCAAAAGGAAGCCTTTTTCCCATTTCGGACGGTGACTTTTGTGGCCGCGCTGAATAATGCCTTGTCTTCGGTATCCACAGGAAGTGCAGTCACATGCCATGATCTCTCTGAGTTTGTCCACTGGAACCAAAGCCATCTGAGTCACAAAGCTCTACTGAATTTATCCAATTCAATGATGCCCAGCCCACCGTACTCCACCGGTTTGGCAACAGTTGTCCATGCCACTTTGCATTTCCCACCAGAAAGCTCACTATCTCCCGCCCATAGGAAACGTCGTATCATCTTGTCGATGTCCTCAACCATTTGCTTCGGCGCCTTGATCGACGTCATCAGGTATATAGGCATTGCACTGAACATAGAACGAACTAATTCTCTTCTTCTGACCGGATTTAATAGCCGTCCTTTGCCAGGCAGCTAGTCGAGACCTCGATTTATCGACAATGCTTTGAACATGTATTACCTTCAGCCTTCCTAAGGTTAGTGGCAAGCCCAGGTATGTGATTGGGAAATTTGTCCTCTTTCCTTTGAAACTCTCTAGAATGTGGTCCAGGTTTCTCTAGGCACATCTAATCAGAGCCACTATGCATTTCACAATATTAAGCTTTAGGCCAGTCGTTTCCCCAATTTCTCAAGAATTCTGAATAGCGCTCTTACTTCCTCCCGGACCAGGTTGATGAAGATTACAGCATCATCAGCGTAGAGGGACAGCCTCAGCTTGGCGCTTCTTCCACGTAGTGGCCTGTGACAGGATGCCGTTTGCTGTTGCCACCAAGTTGCCACTTCTAGAATCCTGTGCAAGGTGTCAATGGTGAGTATGAAAAGATATGGAGAGAGCGGGTCACCTTGTTGGAGGCCTCGGGCATGATTTATCTGACTCCCCTCAGCACCTTTTAGGAGGACCATTGAATGTGAGGACTTGAAAATGAGAGTTATCCACTCCCTCCATCTGTCACTGAAACCGCTGTGCTCTAGTAGTTCCAGCATGTACTCCCATGAGACGGTGTCAAAAGCCTTGGAAATGTCCAATTTAAATAGCAGCGCTGGGATCTTCTTGCGATGGTATGCACGGGCCAAGTTTCGGACATACATGAAGTTATCTTGGATGCAACGCCGCTTTATAAATGCACCCTGAGCATCGGAGATCAGCCAATATGTGGAGGGAGAGATGGATGGCCAAGGTCTTGGTCACAAATTTTCCGAAGGAATGGATCAAACTAATCGGTGTGTAGTCCTTCGGGTATTCAGCTTTGTCTGATTTTGGGATGAGAATTATGTTGGCCCCGTTTCGCTTACTCATCGGGCCAGTCCGTAGCTCATGGACTGTTCATTGCTGCCAGCATGTCCATCTTGGTGATGCCCCAACACTTTTTGTAGAACAAGCCAGTGAAACCATCCAGTACTGGTGCCTTTTCTGCCGGTAGTTCATGCATAGTATGCTTAAGTTCCTCCAGTGTGAAGGCCGGCCTAGAGCTTGGTCATCCAGTCTACTCAGGCCGAGGCTCTCCCAGTCCAGAGTGTGGCGTCTATCCAATCTGTTCCCCAGAACCCCCACAAAATGCTGATACAGGATGTTTTCCTTCTCCTGTGCTTCCAGATCGTCACACCAATGAAGAGATACATGAGCAACTAAGGTCACCTAATCAAAGATGTCCGGCAACTCGTAATCCTGCAGGCCCATGACTCTCTAGTCTTTTAACTTCTCGTACTTCTCCTGCGTCGCCAACTCGCTCTCCGTGTTGAAGAATGTTTCCCCAACTTGCACATAGGAGTCCATGATAAACTTATATATGTCTGCTATTGTTTGAGTGATGCTCTTGTAATCGATCTTTTCTCTCTCCCACCACGTTTGTGCTTTCTTGAGCTAGCGCCAGTTGTGGCTGAATCTACTACACGCTCTGAGGTATTCTTGCAAATACTAGTGTGTAAGGAGGTTGTTTGTCGCACTACACGATACATAATACACAAACATTAGAACATATAGAGAGCATGCACGATAAAGTAGCACTTACAACTTTTGATACGTACCAGGAATTTTCGCCTGAGTTTCAGTTTTGTGCCATTCTTCATCTTCTTCTTCTCAGATCATAGCACTCTAGGTCTTGCACACAGCTGGGAGCTAAAGCCCACAGACCAGCTTCCACTTGAAGAGCCATCTCCATTCCCTTCATGATAACTTCAGTATTTGTCCCCCTGGTTGCCCCTTCCTCAGTTTTCGTCCAACATTTGGCCCCAACCAGAAGTATGGCTCACCCGTTACTCTGTCAGGTATCGCCAATAGTGCTACAAGCTGAAGTTGGACTGTTTTGGGAGTTACTCTTCAGTTGGATCGTCAAGATTGTAATTGTTGCCACGCTACGACTGGCCGACCCGGGCTTCAGGATAGGATAGCTCATCTTTCCATGTGCACTCAGACCTTAGAGAGGAGAACAGTATAGATTATAGAATATACATAACTCGGATGCAAGTACTTATGGTATTGGTGTTACTAGTCTTTGATCGTCTTTGATCTGTATCTTAACTTGCTCTTATTCCAGAAGGAGCAACGGAGTCTTTTAATCGCAAAAAAAAAAGGAGTCTTTGCTCTGATTTTTACTCGATTCTTTGTTTGATTTTTTTTAGGGGAATTCTTTGTTTGATGAAGCTGTGCTAGGAATTTCAGTTCTTAGACTCTGGTGTGTGCTGGGCTGACCTCCCCCGTGAGTTGCGCTAACTTGGGCCTAATTTTGTGTGCTCATGGGCTGTTCGATTAAAGGCCGGTAGCAGGCCGTTGGGTGGGGTCTCGAGTGCAACTACGGCTCGCATTCTTCTCGTTCTCTCTCAAAGAAAAAAAAGAAGCAGCTAGGGCCGTTTGTTTCCCTCCAATAAAAGGAAAGGAAAGAGAAGGTACACACGTTCTTCCCCAATCCATCATCATCTGATCCCTGCCCTTGTTGTCCTCCAGATGATTTATCTGTCTGCTCGATTGAGTGGCTAGCTTTTTTTTTCTTTCCTGGGCACGTGGTTAGCCAAGCCACTTCTGAAGACAGACTCAACAGAACTTCTGCCGACAGATCACAGACTAGCTTACAACAGTAAAATGCCCACTCAACAAATTCCATGTACCCTTTTTCTGGCACATGGTTAAACAAGCCTTAAATGGTGAGAAGCAGCAGCTGCTCATCTCCCTTGTACCTGTCGACATTTGTGGGTTCATTTCTCTGCATGCATGGCTAGCTGCATCCAGCAGCTCGACCAGTCAGCTAGCAAGCATGCATATAGTAGTCATCAGATGATCTAGATAAGTAGTCACAGTATAAAGGAGAGACAGACATCTCCTTTTGTGAATTGTGATGTTAATGTGAGGGAGAGACAGAAATCATGTTGACTGATGTGGCTGAGCCCTCTATGCATAATATTGCTTGCTTTATATATAAATAAATACATATATATAGTTATCAAATATATGCGCCACAGAATGCGCCAATCTGCCACAAATAATATCAGATACACTCCACCCAAATGTAACCAAAGGCTAGCATATGGACTAACTGAACTAATTAGACAATATATAGTTCATTTTGGAGTTATTTTTTTTAAGAAACATCTTTCAGTTTTTTTTAATTTTCTCCATGTTGTCACACGTATATACAATATACCCAACTACGTACCCATCGTCTTATTTCACCCGGATCGAGTTCACATTCTTCTCCCACCAGTTCCGGACTCCCTTTGGCAGTTGAAGTAGACAGCGGCGACCGGCAAGCCGAGGTTGTAGAGCTCGGCGAAGTCACGGGTGCTGAAGTTCTGCCGCCACCCTGGGGCGTAGACCGTCTGCCGGCCGAGCTGTTGGAAGAGCAGAAACACTATCCTGTGGATTCCCAGCACCGGCCGTGGGCTCTCGTAGCACACAACCTCAGTCCCTGTTTGTTCAAGCAAGAATATCCAATGGCATTAGCAGCTACCAATGGGAATCAATCTGAGAGTATGTTGGTTCCTAAGATCGTTTGTAGTACATACCAAAAGAAACTCCAGTCGTCGCCGGAATGTCAGTGACCAGCCTGCAACAATAGAAGATCAATGTAATTTTGATTTAGCACATCTTCGTATACGGGATACTATCAGATCATGATTGAGGTTCGAGAAATTTATTAGATGTATACGTGTTGTACCATTCCGCTGCCATAATTTGGGCTATATATATGTGTAATGCCCCAGGTCCGGCACACGGCACAAGCCCACTCTACCGAAGGACGGGCTCCACCTACATAGCAACCCGCTCGTCCTTTCGTCCTTGTTTCGCGCAAAATGGTTAACCGAAGGTTAAACTGGTCTGGCGAACTCAGAATTCACGGTATGGTACTAAACATCTGCCTGCACAGTGTTTCGTGACGATACAGCAACGCGCATAAACAGTGACGAGCTACAGTAACCTGAATTTAGCCCAGCCCGGTTCGCAGATACAGTGCTGCAGCTACAGTCGCCCCACAGCCCTCTTGTGTAGCTACAGTAGCCCCCAACCGGAATTCGGCCCACGAGCTAGGATGTTACATGCGTACACCCACCCTAAAGAACTCGACGTCCTCGTCAAGCCATCAGAAAACCACTAGTGTCAACGACAAATTTAACATGTACGTTAAGTGTATAAAAGAATAAGCACCGTCACTTACTATCGCAAAACGCTTTTGAAATGCTTGTACCCTTCTTTGTTCAATCCTTCCTCTAAAGAGTCGAATATACAGACCCTTCCATCATAAGGATAGACTATGAATATAATCCAGTGACCCATGATGCCTCCGCTGCACCATTATTCAAACAATATGGATTTAAGATCTTCAAATATGAAAAGTACTAATCCCAGTAGCGCATGTATCCTTTTCAATTACCCGAACTCGTAGGTGGAAAGGATACACCCATTTCCCTTGACCTTTTTTATGGCTCTGTAGATATACATTCCTGTGTTATACTTCAATTCATCGCGTAGCTCTATCCGGGCTTGTGGTCTGTCTTTCGGGTCGAAGTTCACTAGCCTATCATGCGTGTCTGGTACATTGTAACCCACGATGACCCTCTTGGTAAGATGCATCAGAGAGAGGCAAACAATGTCTTTGCCCATTTGCTTACATACATAGGACTGTATCATGTAAGGACAAGTCGTCATAGCATTATTTGTTTCATCCTAGCTAATTAAAGTACCTACAGTGATGCAAAGGTGTAAAAGTTGTAATGAACTTACAGGGCAAATAATATCACCATACCGACGTCGAGGTCCTTGCGTCGTAGCACCCATTCATGTCGTGGAAATCTACGACAACTTGAGCGAGGCGGTTGCTGGCCTGACTGCCCAACCAGACCGCCTACCTCGGAGCCCTTTTTAAAAACGCCTCGCATAAGTTTTTGTGTAGTAGTGATCTATATCTATATCTATACCTAATATAATATTTATAATCTCTACCTAATACTAAAAGGCAAAATTTCTGGCACCCCAAAATTTCTGTAACAACCCTGGTGTTACGGGCTTGCTAAGCACCAAGATTAGGGCCTAAGAGAAATAATCAAAAAAATTCCTTGGATTTGAGATTTAAAGCACCCATGTTTGTGGTTGCGAGAAACCAAATCCGAAAATTAAAAATAAGTCCTTTCGTTGCATTGGCAAGAACATGAAATTAGGTTTAAGAGTGCTATTTTTGACGAATTATATTGAGCAAAATAATTAAATAGTGCTTAATGTTTTATTCCTATGGGTTAGTACAAAGTATGGACTATTATTGACATTAATAAAGTTTAGACCTTTTAAAAATCATGACAAAAGTGCTAATGGTTGTTTAGTTCGAACTAACCCTTGATTTTTCTAAGACTGAAAGGGTAGTAGACAGTGTCATTTTGACGTTTAGATAATAACTAAAATATGTAAATACTAGCTTCATGATTTTGTATTGTTGATTGCCTCTAAGTGAGCACTTGAGCATTATATATGTCATAGTGGTGTTGGGTGTCACTTTGCCCTCTTACAAATTGCCCAAACCTCCTAAGAACGCGCTATGGACCATGATTCAGTGCTCGGTTCACGAACTGGCGTTCAGCGTGACGAACTCATGTTGGCATTCTTTTACCTCCCTGCTTCCTCTATCACCTCGGCCCGCCCTGTAGCGAGTGATCTCAGCCGCTCACCTCACCTACCTCACCCCTAGTCGTGCACACTCTGGATTCCTGCGGTGTATGCGATACTTTTAGGCGCGTTAGCTTAACAATGCATGTGCTTTGTTTTAGTGCTTGTTGTAGCTGCTTAGCTAAAAAATATTAACAACTGATATTTAAATATATTTATTTAATCATGTGTATGTAAAAAGAAGGGAAGTAGAGCTCACGTGAAATGATGAAAGCAATTAAGCATTTAAACTTGTTTATTGAATAAACTATGCATTTGTGCCGTCTTGTTGTAGCACGTAGACTAGCTTCTTGGTCGGATGCCTTGCTTCTCTTCCTTGCTCTTTTGTGTGCTCGAATGCCAGATGTTGTAGTAGACTTTAGAGAGGACATGGAGCTAGCTGTTCTTGATGGCTAAGAGACGGGCATGCAGATGTAGCAGCGCACAGTAGCCAGTTTGAATGAGAGAAAAAGAAAGAGAGTGGGACGGGCGTATGCAGGCCAGCAGTGAGTTAATGCATTTTTTTTGTTTTTCTTTCTGCATGTGGGCAGTCATAACGAGAAGAGAGAGAGAGCATGCAACCAGGACCAGCCTTTGAATGATAGAGAAAATGCTTAGCAATTTTCTTCAAGACCAGTAAATGCCGAGAGAGATGGAGAGGGAGAGTGTCAGGCGAATCTAGACTAAATTGTCGCCAAGGTCGGCACAGACTTGTCAGTATAACATATACATTAATATTAATACTAGTGACATAATGTAAAAAAAATTAAGCATCATAGAGATGAAATTAACAATAGCATAATCTAATAGAAGAATTGTTCCATTGTGCTTTGATTGCCTATAAAATTAGTCAATACAATTAAACACTAAAACAAATACTAAATAATGTGCAAGAAACCATAGTTATATGATTAGAAATGACTTGTTTCCTAATCCTTACTTGTCATCTTAATTTTGTAGATCGCTTTCTCTGCCTGTATCACCTAGGATAGGAAAGTACGACGGTGGACTGCCTTTGAGCTTGTGAACAGACTGTTGGCCTGTTGCGTCAATGTGGTGTATAATTTCAGTAGCCTGCTAGCCTCCTTGAGTCCAAGTTCAAACGTTCACGCAATGGGCTTGCTGCTTGTAGCCTTCAATTTTCTTGTGATTTGTGAGTTGGGTCGTCAAGCTACCGGGGTCAGGTATTAATTTTGTTGGGGTCCTAGCTGGCCAGGAAATAGAGGGTATAAGACTACCCGCAGTGGGTACTCTAAAACGATACTCTAAAGTTTTAGAGTATGAATATAGAGTAAAAACTGCTGCACTGGGTACTCTAAAACGATACTCTATTCTTTCTCTCACTCTATATTTAGAGTAGTACAATGCTTACTCTATACTCTATAGTGGCGGCCCCACTAGCTAAACAAAGAGAAAAATGCTATAACTCACAAACTAAAAATCCAAATTAAATTTCGATTGCACCATTAAATTCGTCTCAATAAATCCTTCAAAACTAGATCACACATGGATATATTTAGATAAAGTGATAAGTGGGTCCCACATTGGATAGAGTGGATAGAGGATGATATAAAGGATTGATGGGTGCGAGAGAATTGAGTATAGAGGAGAGAATCTTGCTGATTAGGACATATAGAGGATGAATATAGAGGTCCATGAGTGCGGGTAGCGTAAGAGTTTCACGCAAAGTCATCGGGGTCAGCCGTATGGAGTAGATTCGCCCCAGAGTACATGGCGGTGCCCTGTCTACATCAAAGAGAGAGACTGGATGCTCGCCCGAGAGAGAGGGAAAGTGTGTGGTGCATGCACTGGTGTTTTCTTCATCTTTGGTCTTGATGAAAATTGATTACACCCCTGCATACCTGCTTGCCCGCTGAGTACCCAGATAATTTGGTCCGAAATTTTTATCTAGAGCACCAGCCGAGCATGTGCTCTTTTATTACAGCACCAGCAGCCAGCGCTTCAGGCCTCGGTTGTCTTGGCCGAAATCTTTGAAGAGCCGAGCTTACCGAGCAATCCAAGATTGACAAGGGCCAGCAGCCGGAGCACCTTTTAGCACCATCACCCAGCTCCAGCAGCGGCACATCTAAGTAGCACCAGCAGCCGAGTAGTGTGTGCTCTTTATAGTACCAGCAGCTGAGCCACCCCAAGCTGCATTAGACCCTTTCTTCCATGCCTCCAATCCTGCCCCGCATCCCAGCGTCCACGCCCTTACAACCTCGGCACGCCTAGGCCATCTCCACCACGCACCGGCGTAGCCACGCTGCCGTTGCCTCCGCAAGCATGCAGCCAGCAGCGATCGCACGCAACTCCATCTCTGCCTATCTGCTACCATGGCTAACTCGAACTCATTCTTCCGTCTTTTAATATCTTGTTTATGCATGTTTCACTTAGAGAAGCATATTGCATTTGCATACCATTTAGGAATGACGGTAAACCAATGAATCAACTAAGGTTGTCGGCGTCATGTGGGAATATGGTGTAACGGTGACTTGGTCCTGAAGATGATGGTGGACGTATCCTGCAGGCAAAACAATACTAACTTAGTAGCGAAGAAATTACCTAGACAAACCCTGGTGCATAACCTCTATTATTCTGCACTTTATTTTATGCTTATGCATTAAGTTTTAAGGAGTTGAATAAAACCCACTTGCATATATATATCCTTATCCCATGAGTTTTACTAGTATGACAGGATCGTATAGTTTGCTATGCTATAGGGATCCGGTAGAAGTCAAGTGATTACCTATCACTCGCGAAAGATATAATAATAATAATAATAATAATAATAATAATAATAATAATAATAATAATAATAATAATAATAATAATAATAATAATAATAATAATAATAATAATAATAATAATAATTATTATTATTATTATTATTATTATTATTATTATTATTATCACATGGAATATATATGAATTATAATTGGAGATCAGGCGGGACCGTACTTTGGATTTGGATGTGTGACTTGGTTGGGCAATCCGAGCGAGGCTCTGATTGCATTTGTCCCGCCTATATTAATTGAGGACCGTCTGTTGCATTGGACACTAGTCAAGTCACAAACTTATTATTCCGAGCGCATACTTGCTTATGGGAGCGGGAAGACTCGTTACTCTCTTGTCGTGGATTCCGGTTCTTTCCGAACCGACTGATTGGAGGCGGAGAAAGGTGGAGATCTAAGCACCGCACTGAGACCGGGTCTCAAGTGTGGGGGCTTGGAGTCCAAGTTTGGATGGGGACCTAGACCCCTCGACAGGAGTGGAATGAGTTGGTCTTGTTTATGCCTGGGGTACAAGCGAGACGTGTGTTTTTCGAGGTACTCAGCTGGGCTACATTGATTCGCGAATCGCCGTTTCTACGTGATGGTATGGCTTGACTATGGTCTAACACCGTAGTAAGAACTGAAACATGAAAGGAGATAAATTGGTTCTTATTGCTTACCACATGCTTGAAAGTAGCCTAGGGGCTTACATAGAATGGTTAGCTAATTAACTAAACTGTAAAAAAAAATTTGAACATAAGAATGCACGTTTAGTAATGCTTCCTGCAGATGCAATAAACCCACAAGCCAGATAGCCTTACATATCCTTGGAGTCTTTTCTTTCCTTCTGACGGGTAAGTCTTACGGAGTACAATTGAGTACTCAGGGTTTGTTCTACCCTGTTGCAGGTAACAGGTGTTTATGGAGCCGACACTTATGTGTGGAAACTTCTTGGTGGGCTCAGCGAGGATTTTCTTTACGTACGGACATAGAGTTTATTTAAAGTTCCAAAAAAATATTTTATAAAGGAAAAACTTATAACATGTTATTATTGCATGTATATAAAAGTTCATCATGATAATGCTTAACTTATCATTAAATAATTTTTATTTTAGCTAAAACTTTGATAATATTTTATATTCTGCTGTTATAATCAACTGATGCCATACTCTGATGTTGTATTAAAGTGATGTAAGAAATAGTAAAGATATTGTAAGCTTTATTTCTCATTTATGATCCTGAGGTAAAATGTGGATTTCCGAGTTTTCCCTCGGGTGTGCTCGTTGGAATCACAGAGTTTAGTGCACTCTCCTGAGTACTTAGTGTCTAATGGAAAATGAATACTCCCGGGAGGGCTTTAGATTAGACTGTTCTGCCATAATTTCCGTCCAGCCTAATCACTGATACAGTGTTGGTATCCTTTTTCTTTCCGTTGTGGTCTGTGTTCTTTCTTCCACCGCTTTTTTTTCTCCTGCTCGTGGGTTCCGTATGTAGGGTATCAGGGAGAGGGCACAAAAGAAGTCCAAATCAGAATCGCGAAAGGGATTCAATATTTTTTCCAACCAAAAATCACCTCCAATTAAAACTCCATAAATTCGTAGAGATCAAAATCAAAGAACAATAGAGAGCATATGCGTTCGCGTGCCCTGAGCGCTCGGCATGAGCACGGGCGCGTGCAGGAGGACAGGCATTGTCACCGGCAAGGAGAAGAAGTTGCCGCGCGTGGCCGCCAAGGCAAGCAAGGGTGCAGCCACCGGGCATGGAGAAGCAACCGCCGGCCGGAGCACGCGGGCGCGGCAATCCAGGTGCCACACGCAGACGCTTAGGTGTCGGGACGCCGGGCGTCAGGATGCCAGGGCCCAGGCTGTGCGGGCGCGCTGGCCGTGGGGCGCAGGGGCGACCAAGCGGCGTGGCTTGCGGAAGCGGGAGCGGCGTGCGCGGCAGCCGGAGGTGGAAGAGAGACACAGATAGCCGGGAGATATGCGGCGCCTCCACTTCCACGAGTTCCCAGATAAGGTTGGGAAAGAAAGGAAAATAAAAGGAAGGAAGAGAAAATAAAAAAAATAAAGATATGATTCTTTTACCCACTCTGTTTTCTGGCTAGATTGTTATTCGGCTCCATTGGGTCTTTGGGCTTGCCTATTTTTCTCCAATCCCGTGGTGTTTTCTTTTCTTATATAAACGGCAAAAATAAAAAGAAAATAAGACATACACTTATAAACTATTTATCTTTCTCTAAAAACAAAAGATTTACACTATCAAATTATTGGTGTAGTTTTGGGTAGAAACAAAATTTATACTTACTAAATGTAGATGGCCAATGGTCTAAAAAACTCGGCCCACAGGGGTAAAACAACCCCCGGGCATTGTGATTAAGAACAAGACCTTCTCACATAAGTCGAGAAAACCCCCAAACCGATGTTCGAAACTGTAAACTCAAAATATTGAACGTTGTGATTCTAGATAAATTATCCCAAATGTTGTGCGACAAATCTCTTCCCAACATAATCATAGGAGGTCAAACCAATCCTTAACGTATCAACAACTAACTCCTTGTCAGCTTTAATGAGAGATTAGATTTGCATATTATTCGAGTCCTCAAAGAAAGTCATGGAGCATGATATTTACCCATGATAGTGTGAAAATTAAAGATATAATATATTTGTCTAAATACTTCTTTGCTTTGCAATGAGGGGAAGAAACAACAAAGATTGTATTTTAACTAGATGCAGTCTTAATATGACATTCTCATATTATTGCCAACATTAACTTGTATTATGGTCATAGATTTGAAATTTTATAGAAAGGATTACGTTGTCGTGTCACACGAACGTGTCATAGTTTTTTCTCCCATCGCAACGCACGGGCAAGTTTGCCAGTATATATAATAATAAAAAGGCAAAATTTCTGCATACTTCCTATGTTTTTTTTTCTGTCCGTCTGCCTCTCATGAAAAGTAGAAACACGCTACCGGTACACTTATGTATGTATATATACCTGAAAAAGACTTAGCAGATTAAACATAGCTGACGTGGCAATCGACGGTACACAACAGGTAGTCGTTGGCTTGATTCATCATGGAACTAAGGCTGTGTTTAGATACAAATTTTGGAGTGCCAAAATACACGGTAACATTTCGTTTATATTTAGTAATAATTGTCCAACCATTGACTAATTAGGCTCAAAACATTCGTCTCGCAAAGTACAATCAAACTGTACAATTAGTTTTTGATTTTATCCACATTTAGTACTCCATGCATGTATCGCAAGTTTGATGTGACGGAAAATCTTTTTTTTACATAGTGCACTTTTCAAGTGATCTAAACACAGCCTAAATTGGGTGGATGCTGGGTGCACCCAATTCCTCTGCACCCCTATAGTAGATGATCGACATGTGGCAGAACAGAATATCACACGGACACCAGACAGCATGCGTGGAGGCTAGATTTATAAAAACCAAGGACAACTTGCAGGGGACTCAGGTGTTACAGATTTTGTAACACGTGAGTCTCTCCATATTGTACCAGCAGCATTTTGTGTGTAATAAACTCAGAGTAATAACAATTTAAGTACCCCAAGTTGAACGGAAAAAGTATTGCCCGCGGATGCCCGTGTCGACAATCTTAACGCCGCCCGTATACTCGTCCGTACGCTTCTTCAGCAGCACGGCCGTCACCGTCGGCACGCTCGCCTCCACGAGGCCGCCGCCGACGCTGGCCTGGTAGGCCTGCTCCCAGCTCTGGAACGCGATCTTCTTCATGCACGCCACGTGCAGGTACGCGTGCGTTCCGCCGTAGCCCCAGCGGTACGCCCAGAACTTCTTGCCGCCGCCGCCGTGGCCGCCGGCGCAGACGACGCAGCAGCGGTCGGCGTCGGCGGTCTCCCAGCAGAGCTGGGCCTGCAGGTGGCCGCCCAGGAAGGCGCTCATCTCCATCTTGAGCGCCGCGCAGGTCGGGTGGAGGTCTAGGTCCTTGTCGAAGCAGTGGTAGACGAGGCCGGGCGCCCGGAGCCCGCAGGCGTTGCAGAACGTCCTGTCGACCGGCGGCGGCGCCTCGGGGAGGAGCTGGAACTGGAGGTCGTCGCCGAAGAGGGCGTGCTTCAGAGTGGGCGCCGCCAGGGCGCAGGCCACGTGGAGGTCGAAGTCGCAGCCGTCGTGGCCGCACCTGTACCGCCGCCCCTGGCCGCTGCCGGGCTCCTTGCAGCCGTCGCACCGGAACGGCGCGCCGTCCGTGGTCACCAGCTTCAGCGCGTGCGCCGGGTGCGCGTCGCGGGTGATCTCCGCTGGTGGCTCCTCGAACTCGAACATCCTCATGATTGGCTAGCTTGGCTTGCTTGGTTTTGTTTGATCTATACGCCTGCGGCCTGCCTGCCACTCGTATGCTGCAGTTCTGAATTTGTAGACAATAGAGCTTTGACCGGTATTCTTCAAAGCATTCACATTTGCCAACCAGAAGGAGCTATATATGACTTGGTCCAACGCGTGAGACTGTATGTACCCACTCTGTTTCTAAATAAGTGTGGTCTCAAAACAGACACGTAGACAAGTCAAAAAAAAAAAAAAAAACCAGAGACGTAGACGTCCACTTGCCACACGATTTGTCCCCAGCCTCAGCGGAATGAGCACGTCCCTACTAGCACTTGGAGTAGTAGTTTAGTGATACATAGTGGCCTCACGAGCTAAGCGTAGTTTATATTTAGTTAGTTATTATGTTTCTTAGCGATCAAATCTGTCTAGGTAGATTCAAATCCTTGATTTGACCTTAGTGTTTGCATTTTTTTTTTGCAAAAAAGGAGAGAGCTCTATTGATTACTCATGAAACAAATTACATTTTTTCACAATCAACGACTCAACGCATTGGGGAACCTGCGCATGCCACACTGCTGAGTGTGACATGCATTTCGGCAACTTTGCGAGTTCATGAGCGACTTCATTTTGCTCTCTCCTCAAATATTGGAAACTACCTCTGCTAGCATTCTAGACACATGTTTTATATCATTTACAATAAAAGCGAGTTGCGATTTATCGACACCTGGACGGCAAGCAGATAGAATAACCGATAAGCAGTCAGACTCGATAATGGTTTTACTCCGTGGCCATTCCAAAGCCAGTCGCACCTCTTCTAAGCAAGCTAAGGCTTCAACTTCCTCTGCATTCATCCCATCAAAGATGGCCTTCGAAGCACAAAAAATAGCCATACCTGCATTGTCCCTTATTACATTTGTATGAATTTATTTGAAAATTTAACAGCACTATTTTTTCAATGATTTTCGGTTTAACATGCGTATTTTTATTAATTTATTTTAGGATTTAACGTGCTATTTTTCCAATGATAGATGATGTCGAGATGTCATCAGTGATAATTTTGTTAATCTCGAGATTTGTCTGTCTAGCTCACTCTTTCAAAAGTGCTAAGGGCACCTACAATAGTATGAACTAGTTACTAACTCTAAGACAACTTCTCCGAAGATGTTAGCTTTTAGAACATCGCTCATAACATGAATAGCTCCACATGACACATTCACGTAATCTTAAAATGTGTACATGAGACTGGCTCTTGTCTGTTATATTGAAGTATGAAATAATATGCTTAGAGTTAGCTCATAAGCCACCATTAGAGCTGCCCTAATAGGAATAGCATGTGTGTACATGAACGTCTGTGCTTGTACCAGATTTCGTAAAAAAAAGGTACATATATACTGACCGCAATATGAGACTTGGTCACCAAAACAAAAGCAACATCAGTCTTCCACTCCCGACTCCCTAATGGCAGTCCCTTGAGCTTATGCCATCCCCCTTTCTCATTCGCCCGGGCGCGGTGCTAGAACCCTATAGCAATGGCTGAAGTCGTCCACGGAGAGAGTACCAAAGGCGGAGGAGGCCCTCGTGGAACACGAGCCTGCCCACCTCTTCGGCCACGGCGTCCTTGTCGCCATGTCCTGGTCAACGACAACAGCATCGGTCTTCCTGTCGATTCGTCCGACAAGATCGTCCACCAACAGTTGCCTGGATAGCATAATCAGAGTTGATCTCAGAATGACAGCATGTAGTGCTGACGGCTCTAGATCTGGATCTGGACACGGTAATAATGCACTGCACATTGGACCTCAAATCAGAATAGCGATCAGTCAGGCAAAGATTATGCAGAGACAAGAGAGATGCAAAACGGACCTGGCATGCCGCATCTGTCAGCACCCAAGAACACTAAAACTGGCATGGTTTCCTGGATTTTTGTCATAGCTTCAGGTCTTCAGCCTTCAGCCTTCAGCCTTCAGCTATCGTTGTTATGGCTGTGGTCTTCTGTATTGCTGCTCTGTTTTGTTACAGGTGCGGAAACAGAGCGCAACAAAATGTGCCACTAGCCCAACTGGAACTCTGCAGAGTATCAGGACCTAGGCCATTCCAATACGACGAGCTGGCAGCTGCCACGAACAATTTCGCCAACGAGAACAAGCTTGGGCATGGAGGGTTTGGCCCCAGTCTACGGGGGATTCTTGAGGGACCAAGACCGCCATGTGGCCATCAAGATGCTATCTGCAGAAAGTTCTTGGCAAGGGAAAAAGGAGTTTGAAGCAGAAGTGAAAGTCCTAACCCAGCTGAGGCACAGGAACATTGTCGAGCTCGTTGGCTGGTGTGACAGTAATGAAGGGCTCCTGCTCGTTTACGAACTGATGGCTCAAGGCAGCCTTGACAAGCATCTTAACAATCCTGTCAGAATTTTATCTTGGCAGCAGAGGTACCCATATTGGCATAAACAGTCTTCTACTTCCTCCATTCCAAAGATCATTTTGGCTTTTGTGGATACACAGCTTTTACATATCGTATATCAAGAATTCTAGGTGCATAGCAATGCACCTAGTAAAGTTAAAATGATCTATAATTTGGGACAAATGGTGGTACATAACATCTTGATTTATTTATTTCTTCCCCTGCTAGGTACAATATTATACTTGATTTGGGGTCTGCTTTGCTCTACCTCCACCACTGCTGTGACAAATGCATTGTCCATGGCGACATCAAGCCCGAAAATGTGATGCTTGATGCCTTATTCAACGCTAAGCTCAGTGATTTTGGGACAGCGAGGCTCGTCGAACACGGAGCGGAGCCGCGAACAACGGAAATCATTGCAGGGACCCGTGGGTACATTGACCCAGACTTCGTCAACAGCCACCTGCGTTGCCCCGAGGCGGACATGTATAGCTTCGGCGTTGCCCTGCTTGAGATCGCTTCTGGCAAGCGGCCGGCATCGATATAGCCAAATGAAGCCCCTAAGCTACCAGTCTGGGTCCGTAACCTATACGATCGGGGCATGATTCTTGACGCAGCCGATAGGAAGACGAACGGCGAGTTCGATCGGCAGCAGATGGAGCGTGTGCTTGTTACGTGTCTCTGGTGTGCACATCAGTACCCGAGCCAACGACCGTCCATTCAACAAGCTATGGATGTTATACGTTGTGTGGATGCAACGTTGCCGGTGCTTCCAGCAACGCATGATGCACAGCGCGTTTGCTGCTTGGAGGAGCAGGCTTACGGCGATCTGACAGGTGAGGATGGTTCCGTGGATGCAGTCGCCACAAGTACATGCTATCTTACTTCTAAGGATTCAGCTTATCTGCTTCCTGAGAATGAGCCTCCTGTTTGATCACAACTCAAGTTACTTGTTAGTCTTTTTACTATATAATATACTTCTTTAGATTCTAGTGTCCTTACCTTTCCAAAACGCTATATCCTGTGTTATGTATGTATCTAGATCTAGCCTCCAGCAACCGCATGTCATGCCAGTGGTATTCACCTTCAAGTGATTTTTTTTATCTTAAAGTCAAGTGCATGTCTCCTACATGTAATTCATTACTTGTGTGCATACATCTAAAGGGAGGGCATCCTATGATTTGCGGTTTTGAGACTAACAAGTTTGCAAATTTATATTGTGTGCAGTCTCATTGTAAGAAAAATGAAGTCCTCAAAGATATGCGAGGATTCAAAGAAAAACTACCTTTAATTGGTGTCATCTTTTTTGGTGCTATCATTTCTTTTACTTTTGTGCTATCTTGATGCATTATATAGATCAAACTCCTAGGTCTTGGCTTAAAAGTCTTGTATTGATGGCATGGCTCTACTTCTTGTATTGATTTAGACTCACCTCCTTGCCACAAGTATTATCTTCATAGTGTGATTGTAGAATCATGCAATGATGAAGATTCTATGGAAAATGAGCTCCTCAAGCAAGAAGTGGAAAACCTCACTAAGGACTTGATCACATTGAAAGGCAAGGAGAAGCCAGTAACCTCAACAAGATAATCCAACCAAGGTGAAGAAGCATGGAGAGGGAGCAACTGTGAATTTCTACTCAGGCCACCAAGAACACCACAAGTCTTTTGAGTGCAAGGTAAAGAAAGGGGAGAGAAGAAGAAAGGGGTTGATAAGGAGGGAAGCTTACTCTCCAATACCTACACAAACAAGGTTGACAAGAAGAGAACCACTCCATATTTGCTCAAGCAGAAAGACGGCAAAGTGATTGCTCACAAAGTCAACAAGCAAGACACAAGGAAGTGAACCAAGGCAATTTGGGTGCCCAAGAAAATACTGTCAACCGTGAAGAGCACCAAAAAAGGTATGGGTCCCAAAGGAGAAGTAGAGTCCAAGGGACTCGGAGAATTTGGAGACATGGTATACAAAGGGTGTGTACCATGGGGGTTACATCATATTGAATCAAACCAAATTCCATGTATAGTTAGTGAATATCATGGAACCAAATTCCCTACCCCCATTCTTAGGCAATTAGATTTAAATTCATGCAATTTTTTATTAGCAACTAGTTGCTTTATTTTTCATATCTAGGATTGCATGAACATATTTAAATTCCATTATGCATTCACTAGGTAGTTCAATTGGTAGGTTTGCTTGTGCTTCTCTCTAACCCTGAGCAATCTACCTAGTTTACTAGTATAGGAATAAAATACAAGTTCTTTACTTAATACCTTTTGTGCACCAAAGTCGAAATCATAGGCAACATCCTCCAATTATCCCCTACAAGTGGTATTCACCTTCAAGTGATTTTTTTATCTTAAAGTCAAGTGCATGTCTCCTACATGTAATTCATTACTTGTGTGCACACATCTAAAGGGAGGGCATCCTATGGTTTGCGGTTTTGAGACTAACAAGTTTGCAATTTTATATTGTGTGCAGTCTCATTGTAAGAAAAATGAAGTCCTCAAAGATATGCGAGGATTCAAAGAAAAACTACCTTTAATTGGTGTCATCATTTTTGGTGCTATCATTTCATTTACTTTTATGCTATCTTGATGCATTATATAGATCAAACTCCTAGGTCTTGGCTTAAAAGTCTTGTTATGCATATGCCTTTCCTTTTGTTATATGTATTCACACACTTAGGGGGGTGCTCTATGTAATGTCAGTCAAGTATCATGATCTATTTCCATCCACATCCAAAGGATTGTACCCTCGCTTGTGTTGCTAATGTCTTCCTAGTAAAAGCTATGTATCTGAAAAAGCCAAGGGCCTGTTTGGATGCAAAATATTTTTAAAGTATTGGAGAAATACTTTAGTTTTCCAAAATACTTTGGTTTTCAAAAGCTACCAGGTGTTGGGATACAACAAATCTTGTAGCCTTTTAAACCATGGTTTTATCAAAACTATAGTTTTTTTTGGAGTTTTAGAAACTCCACTCATAACCTCTTTTTTCTAAACCATGGTTTTGTGTCTTTTTGGCTTATAAAACCACAATTTTTTGATGCTATAGTTTCCTAAAACAGCAACATCCAAACAGGCCCTAAATGACCTACAATTTGGATTGAAGAGAATAGATTTTAAGTTGTCAAAAGTCAAACACCATGCTAAGTTTTTTTGGGGGGGGGGGGAAACGACAATATTTTTTATATAAATAAGTTTCATTAGATACATAATTTATCTTTTCAATTTAGTAGATGCTACTACTCTCCTCCACTAATACAAAAACGATTTTTGTCGATGCTAAGGATTTTTTCACTGGCTGTTCACAACGAGCAAACGCCACTAGAAATAGAAATGTGGGCCTATGGCTAGGAACTGCCAGTGGAGATACATCTCTACTAGCAGATTTTCAAAGGATACTGTTAGTACGAATCGTCCATTGACATAGGCGGTAGGCTTAAGAAAACCGTATGTCTAAACATTTACACATGTGGTTCACAAAGTGACGCCAGTGAAAAACACTATCATTTCCATTGGTCTTTCACACTGGCAATTCACAAACCGCTAGCGGAAATTGAAAATGCCGCCAGTATATATGGGTCTGTTTTGTTGGTTTCGTAGTTTGCCACACCTCTGTGGCTGCCATAGAAAAATCCAATATATTTCAGAAAAAGGGAGTATATCACAAATGAAACAGATGCATAACAAAAGGCAACAACATAATTGCACATGAATAATGCTCAAGACAATATAATAAATTGAAGTCATCGAGCAAACATACACAGATAACAATAATGAAAAGTGGAAACGCAACTGGAGGTACACTAATATGTATACCTAGAAAAGACTTAGCAAATTAAGCACAGCTGACGTGGCAGTCAACGGTACACAAACAGGTAGTCGTTGGCTTGATTCACAGGCCGGCAGTATATTTGTTCACTGCCACTGTCGCGCCGTGCACGTGGCCAACCTCACCGGCGACCTCCGCTGAGCCCTAGATGGCCTTGATAGCTCCGCTAGGTCACCATGAAGCTGTAGTCGTCATCGCCTCGCCGAGCCATGGCTGGATTTGGCCGGCGTACCACCGTGCCGCTCCGCCGTCCCACCATCACCGGCGGCGAGCTCTCTCCGGCTAACCATAGGTCGCACCACCACCAGCCGATGCGGCCGGACGAGTAGATCACCACGGTGGCCACGCTACCGCCACCTACCTTACTAGCGGCGAGCTAGCGCCGGCCAACCCTCTCCTCTATTTTCTGTGTGGCTGACTGGTGGGGTCTGCTGACTGTCGGGTCCTGCATGTCAGTGACTGCTGTTAGGGTTTCCTTTTTATTCTTTGCACGAAATGCTTGTGATGTTTGAAAAATTATATCAATTCATAGAAACATCATAAAAATGAAAACAAGAACTTTTTGGAATCCTTAGGAGGTAACCTATGGATTGGATTAATAAAATGTTAGTGGTTAGTAGAAAGTTTTCACTGTTTTTATTTATTCCTTTTAATTAAGGTATTTCTAGGAGAAATTCATATCTAGGTTTGTACTGCTCCTTTTGCTATGAAAATTTTGTGGTAGGCAGGTCATGATTTATGTAAGCTGGGATAAAAATTTGAGTCTCAGTGCATGCTTGATGATTTAGTTATGAATTTCCTTTGAATAAATAGTAATATCGTGTGAGAATTTTAATGGCAAAAATATGGGAGCTATGAGTATGAAATTTATTGTGCAGTATTCTTGAGTGATGAGAAAGATAAGAAACATATAAAATATGTTGTTTGACACTTTTCACTAGGCCAAATTAATTGTGCCAATTAATTCATATCTAGGTTGTCCTTTTTGTAGAAGATGCTATGTATATTCAAATGCCATGAAATTTGTATAGTATCCTAGTTAGAGCATGTGAGTGCCACCGTAATTTTTCTGGAATTTTCTGTGCGCTTTTGCTATATGTTCAAAATTCCACCTAATTATCTAAATAAATTAATAAAGGTTATTAAATGAAAGAATTAAACTTGACCATCATGGTTCCTAGTGTTTTCTTGGTGTACATAAATTGTTTGTAACTTTGTTGGTACTTGGAAGTCACTTCTAAGATGTAGTGAGATATTAATTCCTCATAATTCCATTTCTGTGGCTGCTGAACAGTTTTTAGAATTAAGCAATTTGAGTCTGATAATGATGTTTGCTGTGAATCTTCATATTGACAAAGTTGTAGATAACTTGCTTATCTTGCTTGTGTTAACATTTTAGGGTCATAGGCCTTTTGGTTTGAGATTTATAGCTGTTCAAAGTTAGAAGTTTGAATTGCTTGCTCTCTGGAATTTTCTGGACAATTTCGAAAGATTGCTTTGTTTGAGCTAGTTAATTGCTGAATTATCCAAAATTATCTATAAGAGAGTTGTAGATAATTTGTTAAGCTTTATATAAAGTCCAAGCTCCTGTTTGCTGGACTTGTAGAACTCCAGTTATGGTTAACTTACGTGGCTGCTACCCAGCAGTCTAGAAAAATGCTTGTTGTGTAGTGTAACTTGCTTGATGCATGTGATGCTTGTTGATTAGCTTAGGCTAATTAAAATAATTTGATAGTTGAAGGTTTTAGGTCCCTCACCATTGATGAACATTTGTATCTTAGGTTGTCAAAATAGGGTAAGTGTATGTCTACTTTTCTAGAAAGGAGATATGCACCTTCTCGGTAAACGAAATTAATTTTGATATGTCCTAAAGAATGTATGGACTACCATGCTTAGCATAAGCATCTCCTCATGGCATCCTAATGTTTCATACTATATGCATTCCTGGTATTCATTCATATATGCATGCATATAAGATCGCCAGATGGGGTGACGCTATTGGAGTTCGAGCCCGTCGAAGGGGAGGTTCTACTGGAGGTGCAGCCCCAGGAGGAGCTAGAAGAAGGAGGACAGGCCCAGACCTTCCAGAGTGCCCTGACCACCAGCCTTCCACCTTTCTGAAAGGAAAGCCCGGAGCATTCTAAGTCTCCTACGCTTTTACAAAACCTTAACTTGAATTTTTCATGTTTGATGCACTAAGTATAGGGGTTGTTTGGAACCATTGTTGCATATATGTGTCTTCCTTGTCTACTATTATATCTCGTGATCTCCGTTAGATCTAGGATCGAAACCAATGCTTAGCCAGGTAGAGCGGATAATTTCCGGTCACCTGCTAGATAGGTATTTAATTAGTCACGGTGTAACACCCTAAAATTTGCATTATTTTAAAATAGGAGAATTTGATTATTCATGCAATTTTGTGAGCATCATAACCTAGAAAAAATTAATAATTTTCATGGAGTTAAAATCAACTACAGGGTTAGAAACATGCTTGTGCATACATGCCGCTGCATAATTTCCTTTGTGTTGATTGGTTTTTATTACCAGAAGAAAAGGATTTCAAAAACTATTTGAAAAATTCAATTGGAATATTAGAAAAGAAAAAGAAAATAGAAATTCTCTCCTTTCTCAACTTCTGGCCCGAAGGCCTGCTTCCTCTTCTCCTGTTCTCGGCCTGCTCGGCCTTTTCTCCTCCTCTCTCAGCCGAAAAAGCCGCTGGCCCGCTTCACAAGCCGCTGGCCCACTTGGCCTCATCAACCGGCAGCCCAGCTTTTCTCCCGCGCGCCGCGTAGTGGGCCGGCCCAATCGTCCGCAGCCAAAGCTACCATGCTCTTCGCTTTCTCCTTGTGTCACTGCCTCCCCGGGCCTGTTTGTCGGCGTCGTCGTAGTCTTCTTCCTCTTGCTTGTGTCCCAGTCGGACATTGTGCCGACCCGACACCGTCGAGTCTGTCCCTGCCCCGTCACCCCGTGATGACGTGCCGCCCAAGGGACCCCGCCTCATAAAGAGCCGCCTACGCCGCCTCCCTATCCCATCTACCGCGAGTTTTCTTCGCCCTAGCAAGCCACAGCCGAGCTTCGTTCCAGTGCCACCGTCGACCTCCGTTGCCACCGAGCACCGAGCCGTCGTCGCTGCTTCCCGCTCGCGCAATCCAGTTCGGGTGAGATTCCCGTCCCTTCCTCTCTCCCCCTGTACTTTTCTTTCGTTGAATAGTGCGCTGGAAGCCATGAACCGCGAGCTCCGTTTGGCCGGCCATGGCGCCGCCATTGTTCAAGCGCCGGCACTGTTCCGACCAGTTTTTCTTTCTTTTTTTTTCTTTGCTTCCGCCAGATCAGTTCTCAGCCGTCGATTTCTAATCCAAGGGCTCATATCTCATCATACCCTTTCATTGCCAACTTTGCAAATACGTCCTTATAATTATTGCTGGCTCAACCCGCAGTCCAAAGCACGTTTACAGATTTTTGCTTTCTCTTTTTGAAAGCGTACTTTGGTTCGGTTATGTTGAAATACGTTTTCAATTATTTACAGTTTTGCCATTCAACTTGTTTTAGCCATAACTCTCCGTTTTAACTCCGATTTGACCCGTTCAAATTGCGTTAGGTTCGTAATTTCATAATCTACATGATAGTGCTACTGTTTAGTAGGTTCTCCACTCTTAAATTTTGAGATTAAATTTAATCTATTACTTTAATTAAGAAAAGCTTGTTTAAATTATATTTTTTTCGTTTTAACTCCAATTTGCGTGCAATTCGCGTCTGTGTGATCCTAGTGAGATGTAGATTCGTTTTACAAACTTTTCAACTTATTTTGCTACTGTTGGTGTATTATTCTAATTGTAGCTTTGTTTGCTTTGTATGATTGCTCTTGGATGATTGATGTTGGTGTGTTAATCGCGAATAGACGGTGAGCAGTTCATTGGTGATCAAGAATACTATTACGAATCAGGTCAACAGGATCAGCTAGATCAAGGCAAGTATAGCATGGGACTATCCTTGTTGCCTATTCACTTTAATTCACTTAATTCATCATGCATATGTGATGCCTTAGTGTTGATCTTATTCCTTGAATCCTATGGTTATAGCATTGGGTAGTTTGCTAGTGCTCACATAAACAATGATCTTGTAATTTGATTAATGATATATGCAATAACACTAAAAGATGATTTTTAGCAACAGGAAACAAGAGGGCTAGAGTTTTCTCTAGATTCCTCTCCATAAGGATTTATCTGTAAGCGAACATTCGGGACTTACAGTACAGCTATGAGGGCTACATGGCTCTGGCTTTAGTCATATAAGGGAACCTTTTCTATCTTGTTAGTGGTTATCTTTATGGCGCAAGAGGGGTGTGTTCCGGGTTGGGTGTAGTGCGGCTTCTGTCCTTATGAGTATAGGCTGCGTGTTATTGTGCCATACGGAAGGAGGGCTCTACATTTGCAGGTCACGAAATCTAGCGGCCCTAACTTGTTAGACGAACCTTGGAAAGACTTCATAGTGAAACTTATTTGTCCAATGGGGAGTCATGACCTCGGACTTTTGGGGATCACGACTCATAGTGAAAGTGTACAACCTCTGCAGAGTGTAAAACTAGTATATCAGCCGTGCTCATGGTCACGAGCGGCCTTGGACCCTTATGGAATAGAGATCACAATTAATTTACTTGTTCTTGCTATTCATTATTCTCTTTACATGATCATGTGTTTATTATGGGAATATCACCTACTTGTTGCTACTCAATTGCTTAAAACATGATCAACTAAAAGCTACATGCAGTTAAACCAGTGTCTACCCTATTTGAGCTTCATGAACCTCATGTTATACTTGTTGAGTACTTTTGTGCTCACCCTTGCATTTTTCCCACCCCAGGATGGACTCCTGAATATGCAAATAGTGACTATTATTTCTACTTCCCTGAAAAATACTAGACTTGTGGTCAACCAGTTGATGTGCCTGTGCTATGGAGCTAGCTACCACAAGAATTATCTATGTTTCCGTCTAGTTTTGTGAAGACTCTGTGATATTATTCATTATGTAATAAACATTTGTGATGATACTATTTATATTTGTCATCTTATGTGTGATTGATCTCTGGACGCACGTAAGATTATGCATTCTATTTGTTCCTTGAAAATGGGTGTGACAGATTGATATCAGAGCCGTGTTGACTGTAGGACGCAAGCCTAGTTAGTAATGGTCGTGATTAGTTCCCTTTTCTTTACTTGTTCATGCTTATCACCTTACTCTTGATAATTACTAATTTTTTTTTGCTCCTTTCGTCCTATTCTATTATGAAAATATTGCTTCTATTTTAACTTACCTTTGGACTATATTCTTTAGATGCCTCATGCCCGTAAGACTGCCCGTATCACCACTGGAGGTTACTTTCCACCTCGTTCCCTGTATGAATCAATGGAGCTTAGGGAAGAACCAGAAGACACTGCACCAACCCCGCCACCATCACCAGATCAGGCGCCGGAACCAGATATGCCCCAAGAAGAACTTGAACCTAAGGAGGAGGTTGTCTACTTGAGTGATGATGAAGATGCTGAGTTTGCCCAAGGTGGAGAACAGCCCCCGTCGCCTCCACAAGATGATTCTGCTGAAGTTGGTGTGCCGTCCTTTTCTATGGGTTGGACTACAAGGATCCATCACAAGTCAAGCTATAATACACCTTCACACCATCAACTGGTTGGTATGCTTAGTGCTTACTTCACGGATTGGGATCCTGCGTTTGAGTACGTTTGCTGGGAGCATAAGCATCCTTTGGAAGCTACTTACTAGAAGTGCAATGTGCGTATCTTCGTCAAGAACGATAAGATGGATACTTATCTGTTGGACCGGTGTTTTTCCCATAGTGGTCGTCGTGCCACTATAGAAGATGGCATAGAAGATGCAGCCTTTGAAGCATGCTTGGGACTTCGTCATCTTCGCTGTGATGTTATGCAAGATGATCAATATCACTATTTTCCCCGTGGAGACCCCGGAGCAAGGATGGGTAATGATGAACCCTAGGAATTTGGAGTTAATTCCTCGAGTGATGGTGGATTTTGGTCATGACATGATGGTGAAGAATCGTCAGATGGAAGCCTTGGTTAAAGCCTTGGGAAAAGACGTCAAGAGGTACCAAGAGGTAATAGATGGTCTAAGGATTGATCAAGGCATGGAGGCGATCTATGACTATCATGAACATCAAGCCTGTCCCTAGGAGTTGGAATATCATCTATGTAATAATACGATAGTACGTATAGTATCGAGTTAAGTTGAGTTTTGTGGTGTCGTGTGAACTCTGTGTGGTTAGTTGAGTTATTATTGTGCTTATGTGTGAGTTGGTTTTTCCATGTAATGAGTGCTTGAGCTTTGTGGGCTTGCCTACAAAAGTTCCTAGTTAAAGATACTAAGTTTAAGTATGAAAAATAAATAGTTTAGTTGGGTTAACCTTTTCTCTCTGTTCTGTCCTTTTCTGGAGTGGTCTGCCTTTCCTTTTATTCTCGGAATTAACTGTTTAGCAAAAAATTCTACAATTTTTATGAGAGTAACTAGACCCACGTACCTTTCCAATGTCTCTGGAATCACCTTTTTATCTGTTCTGGATCATGAGATATAGTCATTACAAGATGAAGTTTCTGCGCAGTCTGGAAACCAGAAACAGTTTCTGTTAGGTCCTATTTTTGGTTAACTTTGTGATAGAATTTGGATTTATGAGTTAAAGAAAAGTTGTATATAATTTCATAAGATTTCCAACCATATAAATTACACCTCTACTAGAAATCTGTAACTCGAGATAGGTCTGTTTTACCAAACTACTGAAAATTGGAATATGTCCAGAAAGTTATCAGATTCCGTTCGCTATCTCTAGAACTGTCTAATATGAGATAATCTCTAAGATTTGATATTGTGTTGTATAACAGATGTCTGGAAGAGGACGAGGTCGAGGCCGTGGTCGTGGAGTTGGTCCACCACCTACTATTCATGTGCTTTTGGCAATACAGACCCAGTTGATGGAAGCTCTGGTGAACAATCAGCAAAACCAGCCAGTTGGAGGAGCACCTGCGCGAGATAAGCGTGGTGAATTTTTGAAGGGTCATCCCCCAGTGTTTACCCATGCCACTGATCCATTGGAAGCTAATGATTGGCTTCGTGCGGTAGAGAAGCAGCTCAACATTGCTAGTGTAATGATCAACAGAAGGTGTTGTTTGCTTCGGGACAACTACAAGGAGCAGCTCAAGACTAGTGGGATTCATATCAGTATGGCCGTCCTGTCAATGCTCCCGTCGTTACTTGGCAAGAGTTTACAGAGAGTTTCAGGTCCTATCATATACCTGAGGGAGTGATGGCGCTGAAGGTCGAGGAATTCCGCAACCTAACACAGGGATCTATGCCTGTAGCTGAGTATCGAGATAAGTTTGCACAGTTGTCACGTTATACGCCGAATGAGGTGGCTAATGATGCCGATAAGCAGCGACTTTTCCTGAAGGGTCTACATGATGGTCTTCAATTGCAGCTGATGTCCAATGCTTACCCAGATTATCAAACATTAGTGAATCGCGCTATTGTGGTGGATAACAAGCGCAAAGAGATGGATGCTAAAAGGAAGAGGCTTCAGGGACAAGTATCTGGAAACAACACTCGCCAGCGCACTAGTTTCCAACAAGGCTATCAGCAGAGGTATCCGCCTAACCAATGGAATCGTGGTCAACTTCCACCACGTAATCAGTTCCTGCAACGTCCTCCTTATCAGCCGCAGAACGGCAATAACCGCCCTCCTCAGCAGAATGGGAACCAGAATCAGCATCAGAATAACCCTAACAACACTCCAATGAAGACTAGTGCTCCTAATACTCCCACCAAGTGTTTCCGTTGTGGAAAGGAAGGTCACCTATCTTATAACTGTCCTGAGAAGGTCAATCAGCAAACCCCCCAGAAGCAGAACAGTAACCAAAAGGTACCATACTATGGAAAGGTGACTCATGTGTCTGAAGAAACCGCGATGGTGGAACCTAAAGTTATGCTCGGTACGTTCGATGTTCACTCCATTCCTGCTACTGTTCTTTTTGATTCTGGAGCTTCGCATTCATTCATATCTCAATTATTTGTTAAGACACATAGCATCCCTTTATGTGCCATGAGAAACCCCATATTAGTCAATTCACCTGGGGGAAGTATGCAAGTTTCCTACCAGTGCCTCCCTATTAGTTTAATTTTATGGGGGGTAGAATTCAAAGTGAGCCCTATAGTTTTGAGAACAGCTGGGATTGATCTTATTCTGGGACTAGATTGGATGAAACAAAATCAGGCAGTGATTCAGTGTAAGGAAAAGGTAGTAGCCCTGACAACACCGAAGGGAGATCGAATTAGTGTGGAGATCATAGTGCAGAAGCCGCGGACAGCCACAGTAAATCGACTTGATGATAATGTCAATCAGGAGGATCTAGTTGTGGAGGAATTTTCGGATGTGTTCCCCGATGACTTGCCAGGTATGCCACCCGACCGCGACATTGAGTTTATTATTGAATTATTGCCTAGAACTGCACCTATAGCTAAGCGTCCATATAGAATGGGGGTTAATGAATTAGAGGAACTTAAGAAACAAATAAAAGAGTTGCAAGAGAAAGGTTTTATTCGTCCTAGCTCTTCACCGTGGGGAGCTCCCATGATCTTTGTTGACAAGAAGGATGGTTCTCAAAGGATGTGTATTGATTATCGGTCACTTAACGAGGTAACTATTAAGAATAAGTATCCACTGCCTAGGATTGATGACTTGTTTGATCAGTTGAGAGGTGCTTATGTGTTTTCTAAGATTGATCTTCGTTCTGGTTATCATTAGTTGAAGATTCATGCTACTGATATACCAAAGACAACATTTACAACACGGTATGGTTTGTATGAGTATACAGTAATATCTTTTAGCTTGACTAATGCTCCTGCGTACTTTATGTACCTGATGAATAAGGTATTTATGGAGTATCTCGATAAGTTTGTAGTAGTGTTTATCGATGACATATTGGTATATTCCAAGACTAAGGAAGAACATGCCCAACATTTAAGGATGGTCCTGCAGAAGGTCAGAGAGCATAAGCTCTATGCTAAGCGTAGTAAGTGTGAGTTCTGGTTGAAGGAAGTTGCCTTTTGGGTCATGTGGTCTCTAATGGTGGAATATCAGTGGATCCTAGCAAGGTAAAGGATGTGTTGAATTGGAAGCCACCAACCGATGTGGGAGAAATTCGTAGTTTCTTGGGATTGGCTGGATATTATAGAAGATTTATTGAAGGGTTTTCTAAGCTTGCTAAGCCAATGACAGCATTGTTAGAGAAGAATGCTAAGTTTGTGTGGTCTGATAAGTGTCAGGTTAATTTCGAGGAATTAAAGAAAAGATTAACAACAGCCCTGGTGTTAGTTTTGCTAGATTTGAGTAAGAATTTCTCTATCTACTGTGATGCATCTCATTTGGGTCTTGGTTGTGTGCTTATGCAAGAAGGCAAAGTAGTGGCCTATGCATCGTGACAATTGAGGAAGCATGAGTTAAATTATCCTACTCATGACTTGGAGTTAGCAGCAGTGGTACATGCTTTGAAAATATGGAGGCATTATCTGATTGGGCATAAGAGTGATATTTATACGGATCATAAGAGTTTGAAGTATATTTTCACCCAGTCGGATCTAAACTTAAGACAACGTCGATGGTTAGAGTTGATTAAGGATTATGATTTGGTGGTACATTATCATCCGGGCAAGGCCAATGTTGTTGCTGATGCTCTTAGTAGGAAGAGCTATGCTAATGAGGTATAAGTAGTGCCTATGTCGAATGAGTTGTGTGCTGAGATTGAACATTTGAACTTGGGTATTGCCATTAATGCAGTGGAATTGGTGATAGAGCCTGTATTGGAGCAGGAAATACGTAAGGGTTAGTTGATAGATGACAGAATAAAGGAGATAGTTGGGAATGTACCGAAAGGTAAGGCACCTGGATTCCATTTGGATGATAAAAGAACTCTATGGTTTGGAAAACGATTATGTGTGCCTGAGGACAAGGCTATAAGAGAAGTAATTCTACGTGAAGCTCATGAGTCTGCTTACTCTATTCATCCTGGAAGTACCAAGATGTATATGGATTTAAAAGAGAAGTATTGGTGGTATGGTTTGAAAAGAGATGTTGCAGAGTATGTTGCACTATGCGATACGTGTCAGAGAGTTAAAGTTGAACATTAGAGGCCTGCAGGATTGTTGCAACCGATGCAGATACCTAAGTGGAAGTGGGAAGAAGTTGGTATAGATTTCATAGTAGGGTTACCCCGCACTTAGAGAGGTTTTGATTCAATATGGGTCATAGTGCATCGTTTGACCAAAGTTGCTCACTTTATACCAGTCAGAACAACATATTCTAGTGCAAAGTTGGCTGAACTGTATTTGGAAAGGATAGTAAGTTTGCACGGTGTTTCAAAGAAGATAGTGTCAGATCGAGGCACTCAATTCACATCATATTACTGGCAGAAAGTTCAAGAGTCATTAGGGACTAAGCTGAATTTTAGCACAGCATATCATCCTCAGACAGATGGGCAGACTGAAAGGACTAATCAGATATTGGAAGATATGTTGAGAGCTTGTGCTGTGCAGTATAGTACTAGTTGGGATAAGAGTTTGCCATATGCAGAGTTTTTCTACAATAATAGTTATCAGAAAAGTCTACGGATGGCACCTTTTGAAGCTTTATATGGTAGGAAGTGTAGAACTCCGTTGTTCTAGAATCAGACAGGAGAAAGTCAAATGTTTGGTCCCGATGTGCTTAAGAATGCTGAGAAACAAGTAAGAATGATTAGAAACAATTTGAAAGCAGCTCAGTCACGATAGAAAAGTTATGCCGATACTTAACGGAGAGAATTGACCTTCGAAGTAGGAGATTATGTCTATCTAAAAGTGTCACCTATGAGAGGTGTGAAAAGGTTTAACCGGAAAGGAAAGTTAGCACCGAGGTATATCGGTCCTTTTAAAGATCTTAGAGAGACGTGGTGAAGTAGCATATCAATTAGAATTGCCTGAGAGCTTAGCAGGTGTGCATGATGTGTTTCATGTATCTCAGTTAAAGAAATGTTTGCGTGTACCGGAAGAGCAGATACCGCTAGAGGAACTCACTATTAAGGAAAATCTCACCTATGAAGAGTACCCAATAAAGATATTGGAGACAGCAGAAAGAGTTACTAGGAGCCGAGTTATAAAGATGTGTAAAGTTCAGTGGAGTCGGTATTCGGAAGCAGAGGCTACATGGGAAAGGGAGAAAGATTTAAGAAAAGCGTACCCACAGTTGTTTGAGTAAGCGTCGTCTGAATCTCGGGACGAGATTCATTTTAAGGGGGATAGAATTGTAACACCCTAAAATTTGCATTATTTTAAAATAGGAGAATTTAATTTATTCACGCAATTTTGTGAGCATCATAACCTAGAAAAAATTAATAATTTTCATGGAGTTAAAATCAACTACAGGGTTAGACACATGCTTGTGCATACATGCCGCTGCATAATTTTCTTTGTATTGATTGGTTTTTATTACCAGAAAAAAAGGATTTCAAAAACTATTTGAAAAATTCAATTGGAATATTAGAAAAGAAAAAGAAAATGGAAATTCTCTCCTTTCTCAACTTCTGGCCCGAAGGCCTGCTTCCTCTTCTCCTGTTCTCGGCCTGCTCGGCCTTTTCTCCTCCTCTCTCAGCCGAAGAAGCCGCTGGCCCGCTTCACAAGCCGCTGGCCCACTTGGCCTCATCAACCGGCAGCCCAGCTTTTCTCCCGCGCGCCGCGTAGTGGGCCGGCCCAACCGTCCGTAGCCGAAGCTGCCATGCTCTTCGCTCTTTCTCCTAGTGTCGCTGCCACCCCGGGCCCGTTTGTCGGTGTCGTCGTAGTCTTCTTCCTCTTGCTCGTGTCCCAGTCGGACACTGTGCCGACCCGACACCGTCGAGTCCGTCCCTGCCCCGGCACCCCGTGATGACGTGCCGCCCAAGGGACCCTACCTCATAAAGAGCTGTCTATGCTGCCTCCCTATCCCATCTACCGCGAGTTTTCTTCGCCCTAGCAAGCCGCAGCCGAGCTTCGTTCCAGTGCCGCCGTCGACCTCCGTTGCCACAGAGCACCGAGCCGTCGTCGCTGCTTCCCGCTCGCGCAATCCAGTTCGGGTGAGATCCCCGTCCCTTCCTCTCTCCCCCTGTACTTTTCTTTCGTTGAATAGTGCGCTGGAAGCCATGAACCGCGAGCTCCGTTTGGCCGGCCATGACGCCGCCGTTGTTCAAGCGTCGGCACTGTTCCGGCCGGTTTTTCTTCCTTTTTTTCTTTGCTTCCGCCAGATCAGTTCTCAGCCGTCGATTTCTAATCCAAGGGCTCGTATCTCATCATACCCTTTCGTTGCCAACTTTGCAAATACGTCCTTATAATTATTGTTGGCTCAACCCGCAGTCCAAAGCACGTTTATAGATTTTTGCTTTCTCTTTTTGAAAGCGTACTTTGGTTTGGTTATGTTGAAATACGTTTTCAATTATTTACAGTTTTGCCATTCAACTTGTTTTAGCCATAACTTCTCTGTTTTAACTCCGATTTGACCCGTTCAAATTGCGTTAGGTTCGTAATTTCATAATCTACATGATAGTGCTACTGTTTAGTAGGTTCTCCACTCTTAAATTTTGAGATTAAATTTAATCTATTACTTTAATTAAGAAAAGCTTGTTTAAATCATATCTTTTTCGTTTTAACTCCGATTTACGTGCAATTTGCGTCTGTGTGATCCTAGTGAGATGTAGATTCGTTTTACAAACTTTTCAACTTATTTTGCTACTGTTGATGTATTGTTCTAATTTTAGCTTTGTTTGCTTTGTATGATTGCTCTTGGATGATTGATGTTGGTGTGTTAATCGAGAATAGACGGTGAGCAGTTCGTTGGTGATCAAGAATACTATTACGAATTAGGTCAACAGGATCAGCTAGATCAAGGCAAGTATAGCATGGGACTATCCTTGTTACCTATTCACTTTAATTCACTTAATTCATCATGCTTACGTTTCCTTGTTAAAGATTCCTTAGTGTTGATCTTATTCCTTGAATCCTATGGTTATAGCATTGGGTAGTTTGCTAGTGCTCATATAAACAATGATCTTGTAATTTGATTAATGATATATGCAATAACACTAAAAGATGATTTTTAGCAACAAAGAACAAGAGGGCTAGAGTTTTCTCTAGATTCCTCTCCATAAGGACTTATCTGTAAGCGAACATCCGGGACTTACAGTACAGCTATGAGGGCTACATGGCTCTGACTTTAGTCATATAAGAGGACCTTTTCTAGCTTGTTAGTGGTTACCTTTATGGCGCAAGAGGGGTGTGTTCCAGGTTGGGTGTAGTGCGGCTTCTGTCCTTATGAGTATAGGCTGCGTGTCATTATGCCATATGGAAGGAGGGCTCTATATTTGCAGGCCACGAAACCTAGCGGCCCTAACTTGTTAGACGAACCTTGGAAAGACTTCATAGTGAAACTTATCTGTCCAATGTGGAGTCATGACCTCGAACTTTTGGGGATCACGACTCATAGTGAAATTATACAACCTCTGCAGAGTGTAAAACTGGTATATCAGCTGTGCTCACGGTCACGAGCAGCCTTGGACCCTTATGGAATAGAGATCACTATTAATTTACTTGTTCTTGCTATTCATTATTCTCTTTACATGATCATGTGTTTATTATGGGAATATCACCTACTTGTTGCTACTCAATTGCTTAAAACATGATCAACTAAAAGCTATATGCAGTTAAACCAGTGTCTACCCTATTTGAGCTTTATGAACCCCATGTTATACTTATTGAGTACTTTTGTGCTCACCTCTGCATTTTCCTCACCCCAGGATGAACTCCCGAATGTGCAAATAGTGACTACTATTTCTACTTCCCTGAAGAATACTAGAGTTGTGGTTAACCAGTTGATGTGTCTATGCTATGGAGATAGCTACCACAAGAATTATCTATGTTTCCACCTAATTATGTGAAGACTCTGTGATATTATTCGTTATGTAATAAACATTTGTGATGATACTATTTATATTTGTCATCTTATGTGTGATTGATCTCTGGGCGCACATAAGATTATGCATTCCATTTGTTCCTTGAAAATGGGTGTGACACACGGTTGGCTATATTTGCTATAGTGGAGAAGAACCATATGTTAAGGATAAGCATTGTTAGACATCAGTCGAGATTGAACGCAGCCTCACACTTAACTGGAAGGATAAGTTGTTCCGACCGCAAAGCCTAGTAGCTCTATTTAGGCCAGGAATCTGGTATGTATGTCGTGCATGCTGGAGGAAGGAAGGATGTGCGGGGACACGGTTCGACCAAGGGCAGGCAAGGCTTGATGTATCCTGGCAACCGGTTGGTCCTTGAGTATGCGGCTCAGCTCAGACTCGTGAGAGAACTCGAATAGTACCAATGGTGACCAATGGCCGCCCTTGCAAAACATGATGAGTTTGTGTGGAGAAATTTCACCAGTTGGTTAGGAATCGATTCGAATCGCCATCTCTTCTGGATAGTGAGAACTGTACTGTTCTTCCTTTATCGTAGTAATGTGATTTTGGAACATGTTGATGGTTATAATGATGGAAAGGCCAAATATGATATGGTTATTATTGACTGCTTAGTCTTAATCAAGTGTTTGCTCTAGTATAGGTGCCTAAATGAATAGGTTTTAACTTGATGCTAAAGCTATTATATGCAAGTTATGTACTTAAGCTTTTATGTAAAATGTTGTTAAGCTAGCTCCACCGATAAAGCCTTGCATGATCCTTGAGAGTCACCTTGTTTTGGTTTATGACGGGTAAGTCTAGCTGAGTACATTCTCGTACTCAGGATTTATTCCTTCTTGTTGCAGATGGAAATATGTTCTATGGCTACTACAAAAATTACTTCTATCCCGCTGTGGATGAGGAGTAAGACCGTGGGCACGGTCCTTCTCTAGTTCCTATCTATGTTGCTTTTGTTGGTCATGACCATGAACTGGCACTATACTTGAACTAAGTGTACGTGTGTGGGATGTTTCAAACTAGTTGCTTCCGCTATTTTTATCAAACTTGGTATTGGAATAACTCTATGTTAAATTCCGATGTATGTTGAACTATGTGCAAACTTTATGTAACATGCGATGTGTGTATGCTGAACCCTGTACGATCTTGGCTGTATGTTGGTGAAAGTTTGAAATACCTTGTGATTTCACGGACTACCGGGTTTATATGGGCTCAAGTGCGAAAGTAGAACTGTCTCGGCAGTTGTCATTATACTTGTGCTCGTATAAATTGGACGGTTCTGTCATAGCGGGTACCGGAGTAAGGCTTAGTATATCACTGTTCATATGTGTATTTAAAACAAAAATTTTGCTTTATAAAACCAATTGCTCACTTATAGTTATATATAGGTGTTTAAACTATGAGATTTGAAATTAAGAGTGTGCCAATGGTCATATCCTTTATGTCCAATTAATGACTTTAGGTGGCTAGTTAAGTACTGACTTGGGGGTTTCGTGCATTCATATTTTTATTTCATCGCTCATACGGCATGCTATTGTATGAGTGCCATTCGCTTTAATGATAATGAATGGATCATTTTGCCTCTACGCCCTAGTAAGTGTGAGCTGGTGAGAGCATGACCAAATAACCGTTGGTCTAGGGGAGAGCTAGCTTTGGTTACTGGAATATTTACATGTTACACACATGTCTATATGAATCTACTTAATTGTGGGTGATATGATGAAGGTAGCTTTGGTGTTACATGTGTGTATATGGGTATGCATACATGGGAGCACTTAGAATTTTATTTGTTGATGCATTTATATATACTGTATGTTTCTCTCTCTCTTTGTGTGTGCGCGTGCGCGTGCCTCTGCTTTATGGGTTTTGGATTTGTATATGAGCATGGCCTCTAGGTAGTCTTCAGGTTGCTGTGCTGTTTTTTCAGTGAGCATTTGATTTTTGTAGTTGTTTGAGATTTGATGGATTTTTTCGGTATTCTGTCATGTTTCTTTCTTCCCCTCTATTGGATGTTTGTTTTTGAAAACCCGTTATTGGGTGTCTGATTTGTTAATGCTGAATGTAACAAATTTTCTCTGTGTATTATTTATCAGATTGTTTTTGGTGAGCTGCAGCAAGAGCAGAACGACGCGTACCTTCCTGTGTGTGTGTGTCTGTTTGTGTGTTTTTGTGGGTGTGTGTGTGGGCCTCAGAGTTTTGATTTGGCTTTTTTTTGTCCTTTTGTTGTTTATGACTTATATGAACACTGTAATGTGTAGATATGTATATTTTTTAGATTTGTGTTGCTGTGTTTTGCAGATGTGTTTTTTTGTATTTTTCTTTTGCCATTAGCTGTAATTTTCAGAGTTTTGATTTGTCTATTTTAGTTGAGCTGATTGTTTATATCTAGCTGCTCTGTGGAGTTGTTTTATATTTTATATTTGACATGTTTGTTGAGCTGAATTTTTTTAGCTTTTTTTCAGAGTTGTTTTCCTAGCTTTGATTTGTTTGCTAGCTGAACTCTCTCTCTCTCTGTTTCTTTTTCTCTCTGTGTGTTGGTGTGGGTGCAGTATCTTTGACAGTTGCTGGTATGTGTGTGTGTCTCTCTCTGCGCGGGCGCCTTTGCTTTATGGGTTTTGGATTTGTATATGAGCATGGCCTGCAAGTAGTCTTCAGGTTGATGTGATGTTTTTTTCAATAGAGCATTTGATTTTTTGTAGTTGTTTGAGATTTGACAGATTTTTTTTTCAGTATTCTGTCATGTTTCTTTGTTCCCTGCTATTAGATAGTTTGTTTTGAAAACCCGTTATTGCGTGTCTATTTTGTTAATGCTGAATGTGACAAATTTTCTGTGCATTAGTTATCAGAATTTTTTTTTGGTGAGATGCAGCAAGAGCAGAACGACGCGTACCTTCCTGCGGAGATGGGAATCATGAGCAAGCAGCCGACGAACTACTTCTGCAAGACACTGACTGTGAGCAACACCAGCACGCATGGCGGGTTCTCTGTGCCCCGTCGTGCTGCCGAGCATGTTCTCCCCCCACCGGTGTGATGAGTGTGTATTTTGGGGGTGTTCCTTTTGTTTAGCTGCATGGATTGTTTGGTTTGCTGTTGCCAATAACAGGTGTATAGTGTGGTTTGTAGGATTTCACACAGCAGCCTCCAGCATAGGAGTTTATTGCACGGGATATTCATGATGTCGAGTGGAAGTTCAGGCATATCTTCCGAGGCAAGTTCACCATAATCCACAAACGTCACTCTTTGAACTTCTTTTTTTCTTCTTTTTTTTTTGAAAATCTTGATTTGATATGTTATCAGTTGTTATCCATTTTATTTTTCGATTGATTACTAAAACCTATTCTCAAGATATTACTTAGTGTGACTATTTCCTAGCAGTTTAAGTGAAAATTTTTGTGTGTAGCAAACTGTCAGTCTAATCCGTAGTTTCATCAGATGTGTGTTTTGTTGGATGTCCTGTCTAATCGTCGGTTGCTCATTCATTTTCCTGCTTGTGGAATGGTAGTGTTGCTGATGTTACCAGTGTTGTTGTGGCTAAGAATGACACTGCACCTGTGGGCGATGTAACTGCATTGACTGACAATGATGATGCAGTAATGACAATAGGAGCATCACATTTGTTTTTGGTTGCGGCCGGCGGACGTGCGATTTTTTTGGGCTCTGATGGTAGTTTTCTTATTTATTATTTTTTACAGGGGAGTGAGTAACCTGTGAAGAGCAGTGCAATGGCTGAGGAGGTGCCATGGAGATCGAGAAGGACGCTGAAGGTGCGAATGGCTCTGGTGGTTCTGGCAGTAATAACAGTAACATAGGACCGGTAGGGTGAGGTTTTAATAATAATGTAGTATATGTTTGGCTTGGCATGACCATTGGAGCACATACATAGTTGAGGAGGATTCCAAGTTCTTCGCATCAAGCGGGCTGACCGCAGTGAGGATCCTAGTAGGATGGTGGATCGCTAGTGACCCCAACCCTCCTGCTCCATACGTCGGAGGTTCCCTCCAAGCCCTGGACAACGCCTTCAAATGGGCAGAGTACGTAAGCCTTCAGAGTTAGCCCTTTCCATATAGATTTCATACATAGTTGCCTCTTCAAATATTCAGTTTATATATATTATGAGTTGTTGGTCACTGCTTGTGCTAATCTGCTTGCGCAGGAAGTACAAGCTGGGTATCATCATTGACTTGCACGCAGCTCCCAGATCACAGAACCCCTGGGAGCTTATGCCCTCCAGAGACGCCACGCGGGAATGGGGAACAACAGACGCCAAGATTGCGCAGACGGTGCAAGTCATCGATTTTCTCGCATCCAGGTCAACACATCCACATTCATCACTTCATTGTGCCTGCGTATGCCTTCTGAATTCATCCAACAACGAAAAGCAACAAGATGTTGATCCCTTGGCAACTACTGAAATTTTTACGTACAGATACGTGATGAGCCCGAGCCTGTTTGCAGTGGAGCTGATGAATGAGCCGCTGGCGCCTCGAGCGACCTTGGACAACCTCACCATGTACTACCGCGACGGCTACGACGCCGTCCGGAAGCACTCGTCGACGGCCTTTTGTATGATCTGAGTTCGTGTTGTGTTGTGGTTTGCGCAGAGCTAGAGGTAATTGTAAGTATGTAGCTGTTCTCTCAGCACCAGCAGCGCATGTGTACGTAAGCTTGGTTCACAGTGCACTTCTGTGAGATTGAGCACGCCTACCTATTTTATCTAGTGTTGTCCATAACAGATTGGTTGATTCTACCGTTTATCTTATTGTGATGGGTTTTGGATGTGGTAATGCTAACGGGTTTCGGATGTTGTTGATTTATACCTGTGTTGTCCAAATCTGACAGATTTTTACATTGCATTTCTGTCAGTTTTTTTTGGCTGATGTGTCAGCTGTTTATTTGTCAAAAATTTGACAGATTTGAGATTGAAAAATCTGTCAACAGTTATCTAGACAGTCCCAATTAATATTTCAGCCATTTTTTTTATTTTTGCAAAAGCTTGTGTTAAGTAAATTATTTATTAACTTAATATTATCTGTAGTACATTAGTCATGTTTTATGCTCCCTATAAACAGTTTTACAGTTTTATCTATTTTTAACATATTAAACAAGCCGAAACATAGTTGTATTTTCTGCACTCTCATATTCTCTTCTGTTTATGAGACTTTAATCACATATATCTAGTGATGAGATTTACTATAAATTTTTCATAACTTTTGGATAAGTAAGACATTTTAAATAAATAAAACATCATGTAGAGATTTTGTAGTTTTTAAGCACACATATGTAACATAACATGCAGTTTTATATTTTTATCTATAGATATAAACATCACTAATCTAACTATACTGGTTTTGCTATTTGAGGAGTACTTTCCTTTGATTTTTATAAGTTCTTGCTGAATTGGTTCAATACTATTTTTCCTTGTTAGCTTGTATGCGACCCTACCGCCCGCGATGGGGCAGTGGGAGGTGGTGGAGGCGAGGACACTTGTGCCGGATTTGGAGGCCGGGTACTCGCATGGCCGGTGGCGAGAGAGACGCGCTCGAGGGGGGTGGGGGAGGAGGCGCTGGCAAGGAGAAGAAGGCAGGGGCAGGGGGAGAAGAAGAATAGTAAGGCTGGGGCTGGGAGAAGAAGGCGTGCGGGCAGACTTTTCTCCGCCTGCGCACACGGTGTTTAGTAAGTCCCTTTCTGTAATGGCTGGTATCCATAGTATATTTTGTAAATTTTATAAAACGACTAGGATTATTATGCCCGTGTACTGTAATAGGAATAAAATAATGTCTCAACATGAGCGAAGCGACGGACATAGTAAAGGTCAACAGACACACAGGCCACCACTCCTTCCACTGCAGCAAACCAACCTGCATCGCCATTAACGCCGATAGCGATTAGAGGATCATTAACGCTGGATAAAACTACGAAGCGACAGTGACCATGGCATCCTCACAGCTGGATCAGACGTGAAGCGGGCGGTGACCATAGCGTCCTCACTCCTCACAGCCGGATTAAACGTTAAACCGGCAGTGACGACGTTTCTATATAGTGATTATATGGTGCCTTCCACTTGGATGCCATGTAGGCGGCATCCATGTGGGTCTCGAATTAAGCATGCTCTTAAACGCCGATTGCATATATTATATAAAGATTGATGATGCTTAGGATTACAGCCTCTTGCTGAAACCTTGATCAAAGTCATTTTCTTTAATGAATTGATAGATGATGGCATCTAGGTTACATATCACAAGGATTTGATGGATTTTATTAGGGAAATTTTGCTAGCGGACACCGTTCTTAGATCGAATTGGCTGTTCAATACTGCTATTTTTTTTGTGTTCGTCCAGTACCATCACAAAAATGGGTAAATTTGCTTCTGGACACCACACGCATTATTTTATTCATTTTCTCAAAACTGAAGAGAGAGAAGGTAGGGAAATGTCACTTTTGCTCTCGTCTTCAACCACAGCTCCTCACTCAATATTTGCTGTAATACACTGGCCGGCAATGGAGAAAAGTTGTTGCTACCACCGCAGGCGCAGCCCTGGCCACGAAGGCAAGTTGCACGCCTAGAGGCAGAGGGCACACCGGCGCGTGTGGCTCGCTAAACGCCGCCCCTGCTCGTTGCGACCTGTTCGCTCTGACCATGCGAGGCTGGCCGCGAAGCTCCGCCCCGTGGGCTGGCCTGGTCACGAGGCACCCCTAGGCTAGCCGCACCACTGGGGAGCTCCGCCCCGTGTGCCGTCCGGGCCGCCGGGGAGCATGCCCCTAGGCTAGCCACGCCACCCGGGAGCTCCACCACCTGAGCTAGCCGCACCGTCGAGGAGCTTCGCCACCTGAGCTAGCCGCGCTGCCGGGGAGCTCTGCCACCTGACCTAGCCGTGCCACCGGGGGGCTCACCCCTAGGGCCGGCCACACCACTGGGGATCTTGCCCCCATGGTTGGCCGTGTCGCCAGGGAGAGCTTGCCCCAGGGTCGGCCGCGCCGCCGGGGATCTTGCCCCCCATGGCTGGCTATGTCGCCGGGGAGCATGCCCATAGGCAAGATGCCGGTAAGCTCTGCCCCCTGAGCCGTCCGTGTCGCCGGGGAGCTCACCCCCAGGGCCGGCCACGCCGCCGAGGAGCTTGCCCCCATGACTGGCCACATCGGCTGGGAGTGTGCCCCCTATCCTGTCGCCAGTGGCAGCGGCGCACCTTTTCTCCATTGACAGCCAGTGTGTTACAACAAATATTGACTGAGAAGCTGGAGGTTGAAGATGTGGGCCAAAGCGACATTTCCCCACCTTCTCTCCCTGCAGATCCAAGAAAATGAATAAAATAATGCATGCGAACTGAGCCTAGCTCAGTTGGTTGGGTTCCTTGTGATGGAACCTGCCCACTCGGGTTAAGTCCTTGACTTGACACGGGTGTTCACATTTTCCTGGATTTATTCCATGATTTAACGGCATTATGCTTTTAGTGGTAGGCTATGTCCCGTCGTCAGCGAGACGTCTATGGTGACTTCGTCAATCTCGAGATGTGCCGCATAGTCTTTCGGAGATACTCATAGGGGTAGGGTTTACGTACGTGTATTCATATGGGTAAGTGCACGTGCGTGTTGAGCATCTGTGTTAATTCGAAAAAAAAGAATAAAATAATGCATGCGGCGTCCAGGAGCAAATTTACCCGTTTTTTAATAGTACCGGGCAAACACAAAAAAAAAATAGCGGTGTTAGTGGTGCTGGTGACAGCCGCGGGCAAAATTTCCTATTTTATTAACTAGCATATGTGTCTTCTTTTCAACTCCTTAGTACCAAGCACGCCGTTAGTGGTGCTGGTGACAACAGCCGCATTGCACCATGATCTAGCTGGAAACAAGATTATTATTTTTCTTAGCTTATCATCACTACTTGCATAATTTGTACTGTGAAATATGTCGACGATGACTTTTACCTGTTTCTATAGTTATTACGAGAAGGAGAAAGTGCTTAGCCGAACATGTCAAGATTGAAGATCTTTCGGTCCTCGTACTTCCTCAGCTCTTCAGTTGTAAGTAGCAAAAGGATGCAAGGCATATCCCTGCCTGGCACCTTTCTCACTGCCACACAACAAGCACTATTTTTGGGGATATCATGAGGCGGAGGAGATCCATGCTTGATAAAACGCTGACATTCATTGGGTCTTGTTTGGATGTTATCGGATTCACCTCAACCCACATGTGTTTGGGTGGATTCAGGTGGAATTTAGTTCAAGATCCTCTCCAATCCACCCGAATACATGTGGATTGATGCGAGACGTACTACATCCAAATAAAGCCTTCTTCGTTCTGCGTCTCAGTCCCTGCTTGGTGGGAAGAACTCACTGCACATATTAGCTAAATGACAATGGCCAATTTCCTGAAGAACATCTTGCTGGTGATCAAGCAGGTGGTGACCAAGGAGCCTAACAAACAAAATAATTTGTTGTGTGGCCATTTAATGAGGAATGATTAAATGGCCACTTAATAAATTCAACTTAATAAGGAACACCTTACATTTTAATCAATTGGAAAAGCAGGATGATAACATCCCAAGACTTTGTGATGGTAGATGCAGCAGAAACACAACCAAAAGAATGGAAACTACAATTGTAGTTCTCAATCGAATCAACATTTCAACACTACTAAAAAAACGATTTTACCAACCATCAGACCTGTCTTTCTAGATGTGGCTCCACTTTTTGGCTGGCTCAAGTCAGGGGCCACCTATGCAATTGGGCCAATTCCCACAGTGGGTTTTCTTGAAGAACCACCTATCTGAAAGTGTATTTTCATGGGCAATTAGCATAAGGATGATGAACCATCTTGTCTGCACTCAGAGAACATTAAGCAAAGTAAGATGAAGTAGCAAATTAGTAATAACAAATTAAGGAAACATACCCTGTGTTTGATGTTGTTGCTTGGCATTCGCGTGTCCTGGGAGACAAGGCGCCAACCCTCTGGTGCCGTAATCACCTAGAGTACTGTCACAGGAGGAATGCGAGAGACAAGGCGCCAGTCGGGCCTACTTCTCACTTGAAATGTCTTTCCAAATTAGGGCAGTCCACAATAAACAAACCTTGGAGAGCAGTTATGGATTCGGGCAGGCATTCAAGGGCACCGCAGTTAAGGATCCAAAGCTGGTGTAAAGCAGTAAGGCGTTCTATGGATTGGGGCAGGCATTCAAGGCCAGTGCAGCTCTCGATCCAAAGCCACCGGAGAGCAGAGAGTTGTCCTATGCAAAAAAAAAAAAACATTCACCATCACATCAAACTTGTGGTACATGCAGAAAGTACTAAATGTAGACGAAATCAAAAACTAATTGCACAGTTTAGTTATACTTTGCGAGACGAACGTTTTGAGCCTAATTAGTCAATGATCGGACAATTATTACCAAATACAAACGAAATACTACAGTACACTATAGTGCTAAATAGTGAATTTAGCACTGCCAAATTTGGACAACTAAACATGGCCCCAGTCAAATTGAGGAAATCAAGTGACGTGAGGTGCTGAATGACGTCAGGTAGCTGCTTCAGATTACTGTCCCAACGACCGATTTCCAGCCTCACGAGGGACTGCTTTGTCGATTGGGGGAGGCTGTCCATCATTGGGGTCCACATGACAGAAAGTGATCGTAATGAGCACAGTTCGCCCAGCCAATCGGGCAGCAGGCCAAGGGTAGAGCATTTTTCGATTCTCAATTCCTTCAGGGAGGTGAGACTCCGAATGCTCTCAGGTAACTGTGTCATTTCTTTGCATCTTTTTTTTTTGAAAGGTCACCGAGTGATGAACTATCCACACCTGAATTTTCATTCCACATATGCCGTGCAAGCCAGGAGGTGGAAGGGCGTGGCGCCAGTCTAGATACAATGAGTCCAGAGAAGTACAATGGGGGAGGAAGAGATTACAACAACAACAGTACCAACAACAACACTTAACAGAAACAACAAGAAGAACCAACACGAGGACTCAAGGAAAAGTCTAGACTCAAGCCGCAGGACGCCAACCGATCGTCGATTTGCACCACCGCCGAACAGCATACTCGCCGGTTACGCCGTGACCATTGTGCCCTGCACCACTCCTCATAGCTACGCCGCTCTGCTGCCGCCCTCTATCTGAGGACTAACTGTGGAATAGGGACTAAGAGTGGTAACGGACACGCAAGCCCAAGATCACCGGACACGGCGACCTCCCTTAAAGCTGATGGTGACACCTACAACACTTTTTGGGCCCACATATCACCATTCAACGCCATCCATGGGGAGGAAACCATGGAGGAGAATGGCGGCAGCGGTGGAAACACCACCCGACATTTGATTTTCTAACACCATCAAGGAGAGTGACGACGGAGCAAAGGCGCCAGAGAAGGACACTCGTCGAACAATCGGCAGCGACTGATAGCCAGGGCTAGTCTTACCCAAGAGGAGAACAAGGAGTCAGGAGAGATGGGTCCCCCTCCACGGTGACGCCTCCAAGAAGGACGCGACGTCATTGATGCCACCACCACTGGCTCTAGATAACTAGAGCTAGGTTTTCACCAGGAGGAGAGAGACAAAGCTACAGCTATAGGGTGGGGAGGCTACATCGACGCCTCCAAGGAGGTAAGCGGCGCTCGAGGGCATTGCCGTCGATCGCACAACCAGGTCATGCACGTCTTTCACCTAAGCTCCTCAATGCCAGGAATAAACTGTAGTCCGCCCGCCATCTCAGAACCAAATTGACAAGCACAAGCACGACGACATGCCCATAGGCCTTGGCCCTCATGCGGAGCTTCGACTTACCCGACGAGGCAGATCAGGCCCCATCGACCAGAACCAGCCGAGAAGAGTGGCACAGATGGGAAGCCGAACAATGTTTGCACGTGGGCAAGGGCAAGGGCGAGGGCGAGGTGGACGTGGTTTCGTTCACAACTCCAGATCTGGCCGGTGCCAAGCCGAGCAAGGCTTTCGCCAAGAAACCAGCCCTGCACCGCACCTCACCTCTTGCGCACCTCCTAGGGGACGCCACGAAGGCCGCCATGTTGAGGCAGCGGAACTGACCCATGTGGGCAAGCTTGGCGACGATGGAAATGGTCTGTCACGGACGTCAAAAATGGAGTTGGTGGTCTAGACGTCGTCGTCGGGCAGGCTGGTCACCCAGGTGACGAGCAGCGTGCACACGCAATGGAAGCCGGTGACCCAGACCACCATGTTGGGGGTGCTGGTCCCGGCGTAGGCCTCGCCGCTACCGAGGCGTGAGGAGAGGGCAGCTCCCGCGAACACACCACGGCGCATCTCTAGGGGGGTGACCACGGCGATGCGGTAAACGCCGCGCCCACATCCAGGGCGTCCACCACCACCAGCTGCGACGTCAAGCCCTCAACAGCCTCCACTGCCCGCCTTCATCCAGGATAGAGAAGGTTGAGGATGGGGGCACCAGATCCAGAGTGGTGGACACCGGATCTGGTCGTGGAGGGCAAGGATTTGACTCGTCACCGGCTTCCCGGCCACCGGCCATCCTGTAGAGCACTGCAGCAAAGTTTGGGGAAGAGGAGATGGAAGGGGAGTGCATGGGAGAGGGAACTGCAGCTGGCAGCCTTGTTGAGCACCGCCGCAGGCCGCCACCACCGCTCGCCAGCGAGCAGCGGCGGTGGCCGGAGGGGGTGCCGGAAGGGAGGACCTTCGGTGGCGGCGACGGGTCGCCCCCCGAGTCGCCTCGCTCTTTGCATCCTTTGATACTCAAGGTCTCTAGTTGTGTGTGGTGCTGCAAGAGTTCCAAGCTAGACGATGATCCCATCATCATTTCTTTTAGTTTCAGTTCCTTGAGGTGAAAGTCTGCTGAGTGCATGCTGGAGGACAATGAGGATTCATTGACTCGTGGAGGAAGCATTTGGGAGAAACTAAAAATGGGGATAGCAGCTGCATGTTGCTTCTTCAGTGACGGTGGGAAGTAAAGGCTTCACATTCAGTCTTGGTTGGGCAGCCTGATATAGATATATAGGACAGAGAAGGGAAGCAGCATTGCCCACGTATTCCTTCCTTGGAATTTTCAAAATCACTTGTTATGGTCCACAGCTCTTCTAAATTAGCCATTTTGAGGAGGAAGAGAGACTTTAGTGAAGGCAACACCCAAAGTCCTCGCATCTGCTTCGAGTTTGGACAGTTTTCTACTCTCAGTTCAGTTAGAGAAAGGTACTGACATGGTCCTGTTTGCTTCAACATTTTGGCTTCACAAAAAGAAGAATCATTTTGTTGCATTGTCCACCGCGGCAAATAGTGGCCTCAGTAACCATTGATTCTCAAGTCCTTAATTTGTGACGGTGGTTCCAGAGTGTTCAGTATATCCAGTTCTTGTTCCATAATAAATACTAACTCTTCTTCAGTTTCACTCCAAGACCAGTCCAACACCAGACTCTGTATGTTCCTCATATGTTTCAAATAAGATTTCCCTGTATCTTCTAGATCCTTCGAATACATGAGATTTATAATTTCCAGCTGGCCACTTAGCTTATGAAGATTTTCAAGCACGGATATCCTTGCATCATCTTCACTACACCTAACAACAAACAATCCCACCTTTCTGAACAAGTCAGTTGTCCCAATCCTGATGGCATGGAACGAAGTTTTATACAGCCCTTCATATTCAGAACTATCAGTCTTTTTAAGTTACCTATACCTTTTGGCAACTCACTAGCTCCCTGCAGCCTTCAACGTCTATACATTGAAGAGAGCTTGTTGTAGTAACCCATTCAGGTAGCATGGCAATTTTGGTGTTGGAAAGATGAAGAGTACATAACATAGGACATATACATTTGCTTGGCAAGTCATGGAGCTTCATACAGCAGGATAAGTTGATATTCTGTAGGTTGTTGAATTCCCCAATGAATTTGAACTTAAGTTGTTCAAGAGATTCACATCTATCTATATACGAACGACGTATGGAATATGAAGTAAAACCGAAATCAATCACAGCGGAGACACACGATTTAACGTGGAAAACCCCTCCAATGCGAAGGGGAAAAACCACGGGCACCAGACAGCAACAATCTCACTATCTCAAGAGTTTTGGGTTACATGCCTGTGGCGGTTTACAAGAGAATCAAGTCTCCAAGAAACCCTAGCAAGGGTATATATGTACCGGGCCTCCGCTTCGCTCCGTCAGAAGCCCGGCCTATATTTTGCAGTGAATTTGGAACAACTCCAACCTTATGTTTCCAAGTTCACATAGGGAGACTGGTATCTCACTGAGCTTTGCACAGAAATATAATTTCAAGGACTGAAGATCTCCACAATGGCCAATGGACTGAGGCAACCTCTTAAGATCTTTAATCCAGTCCAATTCCAGAGTTCTTAGCTTCCGAAGCTTCCCAACTGACTCGGGCAGTGTCACATCGAATAAAATGAAGTTACTGCAAATTCCAACATCTGAGATAGCTTCTGGAAATTTGGTGAAACTAGCATTGTGGATTTCAAGATATCCAAGATATTGAAGCCTTAATACGAATGATTGAAAAGGAGTATATAATTTATAGTCTAGGATAACACTGCAGATATGCATACTCTTCTTAACCAGGTTATTAAATGATGGGTTACCTTCAGCCACATATATAGCACGGACCTCCTCAAAGCACCCTTCAACAACATCATTCAATGATGTCAAAGATAAATATCTGCATTGGCATGCTTCCTTGGTTATGTTCTCTGGTAGAGATGTTACCACTTCATTCTGCAAAATATATTGAGCAAGATCATTAATCAGGTCATGCATATACCATACTCTTCCTTCAGCTCTAGGTGGCTCCTGAAAAAAGCCGCCATTCACAAGCGAATTATAGTAGTCATTTCCAATATCCTCTGGCTGCTCCTCCGTCATCCACTTGATGAATCCATGGGCTATCCATTGTTCAATCAAATAGTTTTCTTAATTTGATAGCCTTTTGGGAATATAGAGCAAAATGTAAAGCACTGCTTCAGATGATCTTTCAAGAGAACAAAGCTCAGTTTCAAATATGCAAATACACGATCTTCAATATTCTCTTCATCCCATAAATTACTCTCTTTAATGGGTCTCCAAGTATTTATTCTTCTCTTTTCTTGGAGAATAGATCCAAGAGTTTTTATTGCTAGTGGCATTCCACCACATTTCTTGATGATATCTTTTCCAACCATAATAAAGTCAGAGTCTAAATCCTCCTCTATCCATCCAGAACTCTTTAGAAAGAAGCTCCAGCTCTCGTCCTTTGATAAGAATGGCAATTTGAATATAAGCTTAAATTCCACTGCTTTTGCAACATTTTGATTACGTGTAGTTAAAAGAGCCTTGCTTCCTGATGCACCATTGTTTATGTGCACCGTGAAATTTTCCCAGTCATGCCTATCCTCATGCCAAGCATCATCCAAGACAAGTAAAAACTTTTTCCCACTCAATTTGTTTGAAATTGCATGGAGCATGTGTTGCTGGGCTTGTAGATCTGACTTTTCTCCAATAATGGCTTCAAATAGCTTGCCAACAAGTTTTTCCCCACAAAACTCTTGAGATACATGGACCCAAAATACTGATTCTTTGAAGTGCACCTTTATCTTGACATCATGGTAGATGTGTCGGGCCAAAGTAGTTTTGCCAGAACCACCAAGCCCAACAATAGAAATTATATGACCGTCTTCTCCATTGTTAGATTCTAGAAGCTTGGAAATGATTTCAGTCTTCAAATGGTCCCTTGATGGTATTTTTGACTCTTGAGCATTACTCAACAGAGACTGCTCCCCGGCTGCCTTGTCGTTTCTACTCTGAACTGGTTGGTCCACTTGAAAACTGTGTAGTATTGGCATTGGTTCTTTGTTTCACAATTGCATCATATGTCACCTTGATTGCTTTGATCTTATGGGCCACCTTGCGCCGGAACATGAGCAGCTTTGGTTTTGCACAGAAGTCAGCAAAAGCAAGCTTTCCACGGTCATTATGTATCTTGTGTTTCTCATCTTCTAGCCATACTTCATCCAGTAAATCATAAATGTCATTAGCAAGATTTCTCAACTTCGTCACCCATCAAAGTGATGGGTCTCTCTCTATTGCTCTGTCACGAACCGCAGATAGCCAGCTCGTAATCTCTGTATGTGTATATCTTGAAGGTCTGAGAGATCTTTTTTCACTCCAGTTATGGCCACAAACTCACTGGATATCAGTGAACCTAGCTTGTTCCCTGCAACTTTCAATAGTCCAGATGCTAAAGCAGCCTCCACTCCAGTCATATTTCAAAGGCTCCCTTGCCAATTCTCTGTTGATGAAATTGCACAACGAACAATTATGTGGAGTTTTTCAAACCAATACTAATATGGTGGACACGCTATTATAAAGCAATTATAATTTCCAGCTCTTGAATCATAAAAGATGGTGAAACCTTTTTTTTGAAAATTATAAAAGATGTGAAAGTTACAAATAGACATAAGATACATGGAGAATTAAATTTGTATATCGAAACTCAGTGGAAAAAAAATATCTCGTCCTATGCCTGAGCAACCTTCTGTGATATGTCTACTAGGGGCATGAAGCATTAGTCCTATGCATATCTTACTATTACTAATTAGAGGCCCCAATGGAGCTTCCACATTAATCCTCACCAGATGTGCTAGAAAAAAAAAGATAAAGGCTAGAAATTCTCACATTAATCAGAAACATCGGACCACCAAATCAAACACTCTAGCCATCCATCACCATTGGATCTATTTTGTTTTCTAGGAAATTACCCACCTCTTCCATTATAGATACAAATCGGATTTTAAGAGAAAAGAAACTTTGACTGTCTGGAGAAAATCTTGATCGGTAGTACTAACGTGCATAGTTAGTTAGTTAGTATAAAAATATTGGAGGAGTCCTATTATTCACGTCACACGGTAATGCAATATTAAAATAAATATCATATCTGCAATACTGACGTTCATAGCTAGTTAATAAAAATATATTAATAAAACAAAATATGTGTATTAAAAATATCTCATTATTGACATTTACAATTAGCTAATAAAATATTAGCTGAGTTGGATTTATTATATAATCACGTCACTTGCCAATAAATCATTATAATATCATATCTGTAGTAACGACATTCATAGTTAGTTAATAGAATATCTGTATTAACGAAACTGTATGATCTAATAAAATGTCAGATGAGTCGTACGAACTCCATTCACTTGGTAATGTATTACTCCCTCCGTTTCAAATTATAAGTCGCTTTGACTTTTTTGGTATATCTATTTTGCTATGCATCTAGATAAATAATATGTCTAGGTACATAGCAAAATAAATCCACTAAAAAGTCGAAACGACTTATAATTTGGAATGGAGGGAGTAATAAATTATCATGTACTCGCGCATCCCAAAATAAATGCATGTACCACTTCTCGAGGAGTCATTTTTTTTAAAAAATTGACTAAATATGCCTATTATTCACATCACACGTTAATGCATTATTAAAATAAATATCATATCTGCAATACTGACGTTCATAGTTAGTTAATAAAAATATATATTAATAAACCAAAATATATGTATTAAAAATATCTCATTATTGACATTTACAATTAGCTAATAAAATATTAGATGAGTTAGATTTATTATATAATCACGTCACTTGGCAATAAATCATTATAATATCATATCATATCTATAGTAGCGACATTCATAGTTACTGTCGATGAGATATGGTCGGCAGTCTACCGAGGGGTATGCCCAAGGTAGTAGATTGTCGGCAGACAGGTGCGCAATGCTACCAACTAGATGGTGACGCAAGACAAACACAAGGGTTTTATCCAGATTCGGCCGCCGTGAGGACGTAATACCTACGTCCTGCGTCAGATTGTACTGCTATGTATACTAAGATGTCTTTTGAGGGGTCCTCTGCCTGTCTTATATAGTCGGAGAGGCAGGGTTATAAATTTGGAAACTAATGCTGCTCGGTTACAATTACCATAACTGGCCGGATAAGGATTCCTATTCTAACCGACCAGAATCTTGCTTATCTCCAAGTTTGCTTTCCTTCCTTACGCGGGACGCTGAGCAGATCGACTGGGCCGCACATCATCCTTGCCATGGGCCGGGCCCACTGATATGAGCCAGCCTAAGTCTAGCCGTAGAGGTATAGGGGTTAATACCCCCACAGCTAGTCCCCGAGTACTATGCATTGTGATGCGACACACCGTCTTGACCTTCTCCGAATAGTAAGGCTTGATCTCTTAACGTCTTTGACCACTCAAAACGTCATCCAAGTAGTTGTTGGAAGCCTCCGACCAGCTTGAGATACAGCCAACTACCGTTGTCGCCGGAGAAGTAGGTTGTCCGAAGAATGTATGGTGTTCTTGAGAAGAAGAAAAAGATTTCCTTCCTGGTGAAAAGTGCCCACTTGTATTTCTGAAAAGAAATGTAAGCAGGGTAAACAAAGCGTAGAGGTCAAAAAATAAGAATATTCACCGCAAGGTGAAGTGTGCCCACTTAGTCCCTGAGCCTAGGAATCGGTGATGTAGGCACGTGATGCCAGGGTCTTAAAATAGATCGTCTTGGAAACTGTATACTGAGATGCACTGATAGGTGCATCGTACCGATGTAGTCCCCGAGCTCGCTGGAAGGCGAAGTATGAGCCTTGTAGCAAGGTCTAAAAAAGCGCTGAACTCTGAACTGTATGCGAGTCAAATTTCACATGTAGCCGAGGAAAACCGACCTCAAGCTATGATCGGGGAGTGGTCAAAACAGTCCCCGAGCACGGCGTAAGGCGTGGTCGACGAGTCCCCGAGCATAGTCGGAGAGTGATCGATGAGTCCCCAAACGTGATCGGGGAGTGTATCGTGCTCGGTGGTCGGAGATGGACTGTAAGCCCTAGACCAGTCCCCGAGTGTCATGTATCTCCAACACCTTCTTCTCTGTCATATTCTATCGTTTTTTCTCTCTCTTCTTTCTTAGTTTCATCATCATTTCTTTTTGCTTTTTTTTACTGTAACCTGACCCGTTGTCGCAGAAGTCGTCTTGATGTGACATTGCAGTCATGTTTGTATCTTGTCAATCACACTGTGGGCCGACGCCTGTCACGACACATCAGCGTGGGCCCTCCCGCGGCGTAACCGAGGGAGCGCATTTACTGGCGCGGTGGCCAGTAAAAAGTGGAAACCGCACAGCACGTGCCACTTTTATGCGCACGATCCCCGAGTATCTCAGGGAGGTGGAACAGCGTGATTAATGGGATAAATAGCCGCTGTGTGGTCATTGCACATTTACACCCAATAGTTGCTTTTATAAACCAAGCGTCTTCTTCATTCAACCCACAGTCCCCATTCCCCTCCGTAGCCGCCATTAGCAAACCTTGCTGCCGTTAGAAGTGATGCGCTCTCTGTCCACCAACTGAGCCAAAGCCAAGAGGCGAGAGAGGATGGCCAAGACGGAGGCGATGAAGAGGGCGGAGGTGATGAGGAAGGAATGGTGGAGGTCGAAGTCCACCAAGTTGTCCATCAACGATCTCGTCGGCCTTGGGGTGCTCCATGACAAGGAGCTCGGAGGCTAGAGAGCATTAGAGTGAGAAAGCTTCCCCGATCCCTGACCCGGTGAGATTGTTGTATTCAAAGACTTTTTCAAGAGGGGATTTGGGGTTCCTGTTCAAACGTTCCTCCAAGGCCTTTGCCTGTACTATGAGATTGGTATTTGTAATCTGCATCCCAACTCGATCCTTCTCGTCTCGACATTCATCCATCTTTGTGAGGCTTTTGGGGGATTTCTTCCACATTTCGACCTCTTCCGCTATCTTTTCTATCTTCGAAAGAAGGGGTCCAGGGGGGGTTCGTAGATTGGCGGTGGGGTGTACCTAACACTCCGTGATGGGATGAAATCAGAGTACCTCAACTGCCCCTGGAATACCTCTCTTGGTGAATGGTACAAGAAGTGGTTCTACATCTAAAAAGAGCCCAACACTACCACCTTTTGTGACGTCGGTTACATCCCGGAGAAGAGGGTCAGTTACAACGAGCGGCCAGAGTACGCCGGGCAGGTGAGGGAACTCATGGTGCTACTCCTGTGGAACCGTCTGGACGGTCCGGCCATGGTCGGGAGCTTCATTAACCGACGAGTACAGCCTTGCCAGAAGAGGGTGCATGCCAGCTATGAGTACCAGGGCTTAGCCGACAAGACGAGGATGCGTTCTAGGCGGCTGCACGAGGACGAGATCAATCAGAGGATTTTAGATCTGTTCAACCTAGCAGACCCGGCGTACCAGCCTTTGAGCGTCATCGTGCACGCATTCAAGCTCATCTGACCTGCTCCGAAGGTAACTCTAACACCTGTCTGTTATGTCGATCGCATAGTTGATAAAAACATCTGTTGTGATTCCTGTGTTCCTTATGATCTTAGGTGCACGGCGTGGAAAGGCACGCACTGTTCGTGTCCTTGGCGCCCGGGATGGACCACCCGAGGAGCGTGGAGCCCCCACCATGGAACGTGCAGCGATGCTACACGCACGTTAACATGGAGAAAGGAGTGTGAGCACCAAGCATCGGGACAAACACTGGGGATGCTGGAGAATCCAACCAACAAGTGTCGTCAGATAATACAAGCCTAGTCGGATGAAGATGAAGAAAACGACCCGACCGCTGATCTGCTCAATCCTCATCGGAGGAAGGATGTAGAGCAGACGGTCCAAGAGGGACCATCGAGACCAGCAGCGGCACTAGCGCGGGGAACGCCGACGACATCAACCGTGGCTACATCACATGTGCCACCACCAAGTGATGGTGGCCAGGGCTCGTCGGGCTAGTAGGGGAGCTAGGGTGACCGCGTTGGCGCGCGTTCTCCGCCGCCCATTGACAAGCGGTCATGTAAGTATCTGCATGTCAGTAAGCATTAGTAGTAAAGACAGATAATAATATGCAACATTAAATGTGTTTTATCAAACTGTAGCTCGGCATCGACAGAGGTCCCCAAAGAGCTCGCCACTAGTGGGAAACCAGCAACAGCTGGTGCGAGAGCAACCAACGAGCAGGTGGCGCCAACTGCCGGCCAAAGGGAGCCGACAACGGAGGAGGCAGCCACCGAGCCGAGGGCATCCGAGCAGGTGGCGCCAAAAGCCCAAACATCAAACACACAGCCCCAGAGGAGAGTCAAGTCCTGGAGCCGGGAAAAGGAGCTCCAGAGCAGTCAGAAGCCACCCCGAGCACACAAGAAGGTGGTTTGCCGGACATCGTGGCTTGGGGGAAAGGTCCAGTGGTGGTGTCTAGGCCTGAGAGCAGCCAGCAACAGGAGGAGACCGAGGCTGGCCAGCAACAAGAGGAACCCAGGACCGGTGATGCCACGGAGTCTGAGGACGACGACGTCCTTGAGGAAATTGAGGGACATCGTAAGGACGGGCGTCAGCATGTGTACGTATGCCGTCAGCGTGGGGACCATTTCATATGCCACAAAGAAATCCCCACAGCTGATGAGACGAGGAAAGTCGAGCTGGCGGTAAAGCGGCTGATAGCCGAAGTGCAGGTAATCCGCCTTTGATTCCTTTATAGACCAGTATCATGATGCATCTGATATGAATAATACTGTGTTCGGCTTGTAGGATATCGTGAAAATGGCCAAGTACTGGAAGCGGTGCTTCGACCAGATTGAACCAACGTTCAATCAAAACAAGGAGCCAATGGCCGAAGTTGATCGGCTACATGAAAAGCTCCAGGCCGCCGAGAAGGAGAAGGCGGAGCTGGAGATGTCCTAATGCAATGCCGTCGTCGAGCTCAGCCAAAAGGAGTGTGAGAGGATGGGTAAGATGTCTAGCCATAACTCCCCGAGCACTGAAAGGTTCTGTTCATACATATTCTTGTACTGACCAGCATATTTGCAGCCGTGGCGAATGAAGTAGATGGCCTACGAGAAGAGAACTCACGTGTGGTCGGAGAGTGCGCCCGACTGACAGCAGAAAACAACCAGCTAGCACAAGACCATGCGCAGCTCCGGGAGCAATCCAGCAAAATGACCAAGGAGCTGAAGGCAAAGAATCTAGAGCTAACCAGTAAGTGTTAGTTGTCGTGGTCTTGCTGTGTCAGCCCAATATGTCACCATATGATACCTCCCTGACCAGGTTGTTGCTCTGCAGAACTAAAGGTGAACATGAAAAAACACCTCGAGGAGGTTATGAAGGACCGCAACGCCTATTCAGCGAAGGCGCTCGATCTCAGGAAGGATCGGGATCTCTGGAAGGGCCGGTGTAACCAAATGGTGACCGATATCAAGCCAATGCTGGACCTCATCGACCCAGAGCTCTCGACACCCGAGGTTAGAGGACAGCCACTTGGAGTGCTCGACAAGTGCCAGCGTGCCTTGGGATGGCTGCAATAGTTAGTGAAGGAGGTCGGGGAATATGCGGGCACCCATATGCTCAGCATGGTGCATGCGCACTACCCGTTGATCGACTTCAAACGCTTCAAGCTGGGGTATCCCAAGGAGGTTGGGCCGAAGCAAGCAGATGAACTACGAATCCAGTTGCTTGACTTGTCGGCCTCAATGATGGGCGACATCAACTTGTGTGGCACACCATCACCACCTGGGCAGGAGCTAGCATCTTCGAGTCAGCTACCTAGAGCTGCAGTCTCGACCAACTAGTCCTCGACGTCAGGAACTTTGTCCGTGGAGCGATTGGAGGCTGCGGTCTCGACTAGCCAGACCCCGGTGGCACCAGCTTCCTCAGGCAAAGAGGCACCGCCATCATTGAGCGGTGAAATGGCGAAGAGCAGCGCCTAGCCCAAGCACCGAGCACCGACCAGCCAGTATCCTATAGCTGTAGAAAGTAGAACAATTTTAGTTTATTGTACACTTGTGCCTCGTTCGGCAAGCCTGTAATAATGTACTGTTAAGACAATGTAAGCTTGTTGTGTTTTCGTATGAAAAAGCATTTAAAGCATGAATATTGTGTGGACGATAACTAAGTTAGAACATATAAGTGTTCTGTTTTAGTTGCAACAGTTGGGAGACATGTCATCCTATTGAATCCGTATGGCCCTAGCCGGATCTGTGGTCTGAGAGCGAGGCATAGAGTCTGTTCACATGTAAGAGCGCACAGGTCAGACTAGGGAACGCCCGCCGACCACCTGAAACGTAGAGAGCGGATCCCGTGCACGCGTGGGGAGAAGTCAGAGACGGAGCTAGCTCCGAGAACTCGAGAAAGAATGGTGGTCTATCAACTGGTCTCTTATAAAATATTGATAAAAAATAGTATCAAACAAACATATTGAATGAAGCATAGATGTGTTATTGAAATAATCAAAATATAAGAGGGGTACATATCTTTCTACGTCAAGGGTAGAAATGCCTAAGCTTATCAATATGCCAAGAATTGGGCAACACGGTGCCGTTGGGATAAGCCAGCATGTAGGAAGTAGGCCGTGTAACCCCTGTGGCCTCAAATGGTCCCTACCACGGTGAGGAAAGCTTGTGCATGCCGTCTTGGTTCATCTTCCATTTCAGGACCAGGTCTCCGACCATGAAGAACCTCTCTTTGACATTCTTGTTGTAATACTTGCGTAGTACGTCAAGGTACTTGGCAGTACGCACACAAGAATCAAGCCACCGCTTTTCGGAGCAATTTACCTCAAGTTCTCATGACTCATCAGACCGATCCTCATTGAAATTATCGATCCTTGGAGATCGAAAAGCAATGTTAGCAGGGATAACTACTTCTGCACCGTAGACCATGAAGTAGGGAGAGGCACCCGTATTTCGACTGGGTTGGGAGCGGAGACCCCTAACCACAGCCGGTAGTTCCTTGAGCCATCTGCCACGCGCTTTATTGTTTTTCTTCAACGCATCGAGAATCATGCCGTTTGCTCTTTCAACCTGTCTATTAGCTCTGGGATGCGCCATTGACACATATTTTACAACAATACTCCTTTCATCGCAGAAGTCCGAAAATACACTGCCAGTGAACTGAGTCCCCAGGTCTGTAATGATGCTGTTGAGGAGGACGAAACAGTGTATGATCTGGTCTAGAAATTCGACTGCTTTTTTTTGAAGACGCATTAATCAAGGGCATATACTCGATCCATTTGGAGAACTTGTCGATCATAATGAACACGTATTTGAAATTTCCAAGGCCCGGCTTGAAGGGGCCAATCATATCCAGTCCCCAACACGCAAAGGGCCAGGAGGCTGGTATGGTCTAGATCTCATGTGTTGGTACATGTATGTGCTTTGCAAAAAACTAATAGCCGTCACAGTGACGTACCAGTTTCTCTGCATCGGCCACGGCGGACGGCGAGTAGAATCCTGCTCGAGAAGCTTTACCGACTAGGGTTCGTGAGGCGGCGTGATTGCCTCAAGTGCCACTATGAATTTCTTCGAGCAGTTCAGTATCGGCCTCTTGAGTGATGCACTTCATCAAGACTTCTTCCTTCGCATTCTTGCGCATGAGAATGTCGTCGACTAGTATATACTGTTTGCTACGGCGTATAAGGCGCTCATTCTCTGTTTGGTCAGTATAACCGGTTCCATCCTGTAGATATTTGATAAAGGCTACCCTCCAGTCACTAGTATCAGTGGTCGAAGGAGAAGTATGAGTGGTCGGAGGCAAAGTATGAGTAGTCGGGGAGGGTTCCGTAGTGATCGGAATAGGGACCATAACCACCAGTTGTTCTTCTGGGGGCTTTTCGACCACGTGATCTTCTTCCTTGATTGACAGGTTAACAAGATCTTGAACGAACACGCCATGTGGTAATTTGGCTTGGGATGACCCTAAATTAGACAACTCATCGGCTGCTTTGTTTTTATCTCGGACGACATGTGTGTATTCGATGCCATAGAATTTGACTTCCAACTTTCTGATTTCCTTGTAATAAGCATCCATCTTCTCGCTAGTTGTGTCCTAGTCTTTATTAAGCTAGTTTATGACTAGAGCTGAGTCACCATAGACATACAAGCGCTTGATGACAAGCTCGACCGCAATCCGCATGCCGTGGAGGCAGGCCTCATATTCTGCAGCATTATTAGATGCAGGGAAATGAAGTCTAAGGACATAGCGGAGTTTGTCTTTATTTGGTGAACTAAATAGCACGCCTGCTCCTGCGCCATCAATGTTGAGAGAACCATCGAAACACATCTTTCAGTATTCGAGTAGCCCCTGATCGGGAGGTGCGCTTAGGTCTGTCCATTCGACTATAAAATCGACCAGGGCCTGGGACTTAGTAGTCATATGGCTCTGGAACTCCAGGGAGTAGGGGCATAATTCCATTGCCCAATTGACAATGCGTCCGTTAGCGTCCTTGTTCCGGATGATGTCACCGAGCGGAAAATTAGTCTTAACCACCACCCGATATCCGTCGAAGTAATGTTTTAACTTTTGGTATGTATTCAGGATGGCGTAGATCAACTTCTAAATTTGGAGGTACCTAGATTTGGACTCGTTAAGTACCTCGCTGATGAAGTAAATAGGGCGCTGGACTTTGTAGATGTGGCCAGGTTCCTCACGCTCGACCACGATGACTGTGGAGATCACATGATCAGTGGCCGCAACATAGAGGAAAAGGACGTCGTCTCTCTGAGGAGAAGTAAGGACTAGAGGAGAGGTAAGGAAGTATTTTAGTTGCGTGAAAGCAGCGTCTGCCTCCTCCGACCAGACAAACTTCTCTGATGCCTTGAGTAATTTGAAGAAAGGCAAGCCCTTCTCACCGAGTCATGAGATGAAGCGGCTAAGGGCGGCCATACATCCAGTGAGCTTCTGGATATCCTTGACATTTTTCGGGGGCTACATATCCAGAACAGCGTTAACCTTAGTTGGGTTGGGGCGTATGCTGTCGTGACTGATGACATTACCCAGCAATATACCAGACGGGACTCCGAAGATATATTTCTTAGGATTAAGCTTCCATTGGTACGTGTTGAGAGCCGTAAAAATCTGCTTGAGATTGTCGACCAGGGTATGGGCCTCCCTAGTTTTGACAACCACATCATCAACATAGGCTTCGACAAGGTCATCTTTTATCTCGTTCTGGATACAGTTCTAGATGGCACGCTGGTACATGCCACCCGCGTTCTTGAGCCCGAATGGCATTGTCATGTAGCAGTAAGCGCCGAAAGGCATGATGAAGGACGTTTTGATCTGGTCGTCCTTTTTTAGAGCAATCTAGTGATAACCAGAGTAGCAATCGAGAAAAGACATAAGCTTGCATCTGGCTGTTGAATCAACGACCTCATCTATGCGAGGTAAGCCAAAGGGGTCTTTAGGGCAGTATTTGTTGAGATCGGTATAATCAACACACATTCTCCATTCATTATTCTTTTTATGTACAAGCACTGGGTTGGCTAACCACTCCGGGTGATACACTTCTTTGATAAATTTGGCTGCTAAAAGCCATGTAACTTCTACCCTCACAGCCTCCTTTTTGTCATGAGCGAACCGGCGTAGCTTCTGCTTGATGGGTTTGGCGGTCTTCGAGACATTCAAGGAGTGCTCGATCAGGTACTGAGGTACACCGGGCATGTCTATGGGTTTCCATGCAAACACACTTACGTTGTCCCTCAGAAACCTAACAAGCGTGTCTTCCTATTTGGGATCCAGATTGACCCCGATAAGGGCCGTCTTACTGGGATCATCGTCAACCAGCTAGATCTCGTTATGGTCCTTGGACTTGATGCTTTTGCATGGGGCTTGTAGCTCTGGGATCTCCAGGTGGACGACGGGAGTCTTGGTGGAAGCGACCAAGGTTTGCTCCAAGCGGATCGAGAGGTCGGTGGCTTCGGCCACTTTGAAACCTTCTTCTTCACAGGTGTAGGTCGTGTATACATTGCCTCTGAGAGTTAGGACGCTGTGCTCGGTAGGCATCTTGAGCACCAGGTATGAATTGTGCAGCATAGCCATGAATTTGGTGAGCGCCGGTCAACCAAGGATAGCATGATAGGTGCCGTCGAAGTCCGCGACCACGAAGTTGACGTAGTCAGTGCGGAAGTGCTCTGCAGTGCCAAACTGCACGAAGAGCGTAATCTATCCGAGAGGTATAGAGCTCTGTTCGGGGAGAACACCCTAGAACTGTGCTTCATAAGGTTTGAGATTAGCCTAGCGCAGTTTTAGAGCGGGCAAGCTGTTGCGAAAAAGAATGTCGATAGAACTACCACCGTGTATAAGGACCCTCTCGAACCGGATGCTGTTGATGCAAGGATCGAGTACGAGGGGAAACTAGCCAGGTTTAGGAATTACGGCCCACTGGTCTTCACGGTTGAAGGAGATTTCTCGGTGAGACCAGGCTAGAAACCTAGGGTTGGTGATGAGGTCGTCGGCGTTGGTGATGCTCATGCAAGCTCGTTTGAGCAGTTTGCGCTCGCATTTGGACTTTAGAGACACCTTTCCGCCAAAGATGGAGTGGACGGTTTTTGTGGGAGCGACGTATTGATGACGAGGATCTCTGTCCTGTTCGTCATCGTCACCATCTCGTCGTTGTGCGTCATCATGGGCCTTTGCGGCGTCGTTGGCAGCGAGCTATTTGGCGTAGATGTTCTTAAAGAAGTGGCAATTCTCCATGGTGTGATTGGATTTGGGATGAAGCTGGCAGGGACCCTTCAGGGCCTTGTTGTAGTCAACCTGGTAATCATGGCGACCACTTGGCTTCTTAACCATGTTGACTTCATGATCGTCCTCGTGGGGACGCTTGCCTCTGAAGGCGTCACGGCGGTCACGCCGCCGATCATGGTTGTCTTGGTGGTCGCCGTTATCGTTGCGCCGATCACGATGATCGCGGTTGTCGTTCCGACCATGGTCGTCGCGGTTGACGTCGCGACGCAGTGGGTGTTCGGGGTGTGAGGGCCCTCCCACGTCTTCCTTGATTATTTTCTCGGCGTCATCTACATCCGCGTAGTTTTTGACGGTGGCGAGCAACTCAGAGACCATGGTCAGCCATTCTGGAGCAGCTTGCTTCTGAGGTCATCGTGGTGACGGAGGCCCTTAATGAAGGCTGAGACTGCCTTGTCATGAGAGATCTTGGGGATCTTGAGGCGCATATCCGAGAAACGTCAGATGTAGTCGCGCAGCAGTTCGTCCTTGCGATCACGTATGCGCTTGAGGTCATACTTATTGCTTGGCTAGTCACACGTGGCGATGAAGTTGTCAATGAAGGCCTGCTTGAGTTATGCCCAGCTGTCGAACTGGTTTCTCTAGCAGGCTAAGAGCCATTGATGACCTGCTTGATCAAGAACAACTGGAAGATAATTAGCCATTATGTGTTCATCACCCGAAGCTGATCGGACGGTGATCTCATAAAGTGTAATCTAGTTCTCAGGGTTCTCCTTACCGTCGTATTTCCTAAGCTTTTCGAGCTTGAAGTTCTTCGGCCATACAACTTATTGGAGATGAGGAGTGAACTGTTTTAGACCGGGAGGACCGTGCTCGGTGTCGTATTCGATGCGACGGACGTTCTCGTAAGCTTGAAGGTCATTAGCACGGCTGAGGATGCGACTGCGGGCGTCACGTGGAGGAAGTTGATGGCGAAGATCGCGGTTGGGGTCTTGATTCACTTCCTAATCTCGATTACCATAGCGATTGCGGTTGTCATCTCGACGACCATGACCACCTCCATGGGCAGCGTCACCGTCGCCATCGTTATTGCCACCGCCGCCGCCGCCACCGCCTCGAGGGTTGACTGAGGGTGGACCATGTTGGCAACTTGGGTGTTCTGAAGCGCAATGACTCTGGCTAGATGCAATTGATGTGCTCGAGGTGATCTGAGCTCGTTTTGCTAGCTCGATAGTTTGGCCCATAGCAGCGATCAGATGTGCTCGAATGTCATCGTGGACCTACTGGATTTTTGGTTGGTCAGGTAAGCGGTTCAAGTTGGCCATGGCGACAGCCATGTTGGCACTTGGAGTCCAGAAAACTTGGTGCTCGCCAACCCTATCAAAGGCGTTGGCTAGATCTCTTGGTCAGGGTCCCCTCCGACGCTCTTCTTCTTCTACCTCCAAGCGACGGCGTTTGGCGTGGTCGGTGTTACGCTGTTCGTGAAGCTGTTGTTGCTCGTTAGTTTCTCCCGTGACTGCGGGCTCATCATTGCTGACGTTGAGCACCATCTTACCACGTCTCAGTGGAAACTTTGGGATCGGAGGGAAACCTAGATGATACGGTAATGGATCATATTCGTTGTCGAGGTGTTCAACCTCGGTATGGACGGAGCGCGTAGATCCAGTGCTGGAGTCGCAATCCTCGGGAAGTGTATGAATAGAGCCTTCACGATGTTCTTGGACTCTGACCATGTTGACAGTGTTGCCTGGTGATGGTCGAGGTATATCCAGGAAGTACAAATCTGAAACATGGTCTCGCTTTGTGGGACCCATGAACAGATGAGGCGTACGATACGCGTACTCGGAAGCAGCATTTTTCAGACTGTATGGGAGGGCCTGGCAACCCTCTGTCAGGGTTTGGTACTCAGAGAGCCTGAAGCCGGGTGTAGGAACCGGGCGAAGGCATACTGTATGTCCTTTAAGAGTAGCAGTGACCACTAGATCTATATCAAGCCGTGTTGGACGGCGAGCTTAAACTGGTCGGGTAGATCTATTGTGGTGGAGAGATACCTGCTCGGTAGATTGATTTTGGATCGAATCTACCAAAGTCAGGGTTTGCGAGAGCTTGTGGCTGACTTGGTCGATAGCTTCGATCAGTTGTAACCAACTGCAGCCTTCATGGTTATGTCATAGTTGCTCTTGCTCGCCTGTGGATAGGAAACAACATTGTTCCGATGCGATTGACATGTGACAAGCCTACACCGAATCAAGCATATACAACAACAATTTGGTAACAACATTTGAATGATTCAGTAGCCTCACAAGAAATTAAAATCTGTAAAATCCTTCAATAGAATAAATTTAGAGCGCATACTAAAATGTAAAAACTATGACTGGCAAGTGGTGGGGTTGGCTCCCAAACTGCATTGTTCATGCCATCATCATGTCAGTAAGTTCAACATCACTAGCTTGGTCTGAATCAACTTACGGTTATCTTTGCAATGCAGCATGGATGATATGCCACAATTTATGTGTGAGACAGAGAGGACACTAAGTGAAGCAGATGAAGAGGTCCATGGGGAGGTGTTTTCTCTTCTGCCTGCAAGATGTTTGACAAAATGTCCAGCCGCTCCCTAATATGGTACCCTCCAGTCATTTCCATGCCATAGACTTAGGATGTCAGGTTAGTTACCTTCTACATTTGTTGGGATTGATTACTCCATGATGCTAATTAGTGGAGTGTGGTTAATAAGAAAAGTTCAGTAAATTCATTATGAAGCTCACGAAACATACAGTTTTAGAGAGTGATATAAACAATGTTCAACAATATGTCTTGATGGCAAATGCATTTTGACAATGTTGGGATATATATGGCACATGGATTGTAGGGCAATAATGCTCTTGGTAGATTATATTTTAGGGCATCCTGCGATTGTACCTTTTCTCCATTAATGTTCCACAATGTTTGCATATATATGGCACCTGAATCGCATAGCAGATTTCTGCTAACAAAAATTCCCTGCTTGCATTGTCAGTATGTATGCAGCAAAGCATGAGGCCTCAAGGTGCTAAGCCAGATAATTTTGTACTACCCCTCAACTAATGAATGCAATTATAGCTTGATGAGGTTAAGTGGAATTTGTGGTCTGTGATATAGACTTACGATTTAATTGATCCTCAGATACATTATTGTTTAGTCCAAGCTGACAGCTACTCTTTTATTAGGCAATTGTTTGCTCTAGAGGAGAACTGGAGAACTATGTGTATATTTTGCAGTGTAATGTAAAAGTTTGATGCTCTACAATTATATTGTCCTAAGCTTAATCTTTAGCTAATATTTAGAATTGAAACTGATTTGGTTGTTTGCTGTCTGTCGCAGGGCATGGTGATCCTGTACTCACCAATGTATGCCGTCTTTGTCACTGTATCCATGACTTCTATGCCTGGTGATCTGGTCCACTTAGTGCCATATTTGTTGCTTCTTGGAAATGCTCAGTTGCTGCAGTTATCTTGTCAAGTGTTTGGTTGCCATGTATTTTCCTTAGAGGAGGCTGGTGGCTAGGGTGATCAGTAGTCTGGCTTGAGGGGATGCAGCGGTGGGCGAGCAGGGGATGCAGCTACAAGCAGGCGGCCGATGATGGGCATGAATGAGATGCAAGGTAAGGGGTGGCACGGGTGTTAGACTAGCAAGGGAGTGAGCAAGAGCCAGGGGGCGTACAGATCAAAATCGCGGAAGAAAAGTAGAGGATGCATGGGCGTGGGGACATTAATTGTACTGCTTGCCGCAGGCATGTGCACTAAGGGTCTGTGTGGACGAAACTTCAGAAACATACTTTAAAATCGCGGAAGCACTTGGCAGGCATGCTTGATACTTTAAAATCTGCATCTTTGTTTGGCAAGAGGTAGCTTAAACAAACCTTGACAGGGATCTCCACCGATAACAAGCTATAACAGCTCAGTTTCCAAAACATAAAGAGCAGAGGGGGAGAGTGGATCTCTTTGATGAAGACCTCTTTAAAATTTGATTTGTTTCTGGGACACCATCATTCAAAATAAAGTGAAGAGGCTTATGACGATAAGACCAAATCAATCCAATGGAGCCACTTGTCATGAAAACAAGGTAGTATGAAACAATTCAAAATTAGTTTATTCTAAATTATAAGACATCCTAGGTGAACTAACTACCCCCTACTCATTTATTAATGACCCAAACCCAGTCACATATATACATGCCATTGATGTCTAAAATGAACCCAACCACCATGTTTAAAATACGGTAAACATAATATTTCCTCATGATTAATGAAGGATTGCATGCGGCATTAGCTTTACCTTATTACCATCCGCGTCGTATAATTCTAGGATACCTTATATTTTAGAATGTAGGAAGTATGCAAACTTTAGCTTCAGAATAATAACTTCCCCATTTTCTATTGTTGTTGATGAATGTACAACATTCGATCGAAGACAGGACAAACCAATAATCTGCACCCACTTGGATTACGGTCTTGTGTTGGGCTTTATATTACACATGATGAGAAGAACTGAATTAGAACTCAACAGGACCTTGTGACAAAAAGCTTAAATGTATTCCTTTTCATGTACAACAATTAACGTTATGAGTCGACCGTGCAATAATGCAAACAATATGTGCCATGGCAACACTTTAGCGGGCAATTTCTTCAATTTCCAGACTGAATACTTTTACATCGAAATGGCACACTGTCAGCTTATGTAGCTTTTCCTTAGGGGCGTCTCTCACGAGCACTAGTGGCTTCCGTACGTATTTAGCAGGAGTATTTACTACTGCTCGTCTACTCATCGCGTTTACTTTATCTCAACTTGACTGCGTAACACAACCATGAACCTGTGTACGCAAGCATTTGTTGTTACTACTACTGCTACTACTATTTATTAATATTATTTTGTACCATGCGCTTTAAATAGGACATGATGTTGCTGTGAATTAATAGCAAATGTGAATTTGTTGAAGAAAAACAACTTTAGCTGCGGGTAACATGCATGTAATCAGGGTCTGCCGCTCAGATTTAACTTTGAAGACTCCAAATTCGAACCAAATGTTATGAACGACGTATGGAATATGAAGTAAAACGAAATCAATCACAGCGGAGACACACGATTTAACGTGGAAAACCCCTCCAATGCGAAGGGGAAAAACCACGGGCACCAGCCAGCAACAATCTCACTATTTCAAGAGTTTTGGGTTACACGCCTGCGGCGGCTTACAAGAGAATCAAGTCTCGAAGAAACCCTAGCAAGGGTATATATGTACCGTACCGCGGGGGGCTCCGCCCCCCGCTACGCTCCGGCCCAGCCTTCGGCTTTTACGGGCCTCCGCTTCGCTCCGTCAGAAGCCCGGCCTATATCTTGCAGTGAATTTGGAACAACTCCAACAAACTCCACCTTGAGACAAATTCATCTTGTATCATAAATTAACCCATCATCCTGAACAACAAAGATAGAAAACCACTGGTGCCAACAATAGTCTCTTGGACTATTCAATTTAAACCAACTAAGCTTGAGCATAACTCAAACTTAGCAACAGGAACAGGCTTTGTCATCATATCAGCAGGATTATCATGAGTACTAATCTTGCATACCTTTAGCTTACCTTCTTCAATCACATCTCGCACAAAATGATACTTGATATCTATGTGCTTAGTTCTCTCATGGAACATCTGATCTTTAGTGAGGTAAATTGCACTTTGACTGTCACAGTGCAAACTTATGCAAGATTCAAATCCACTGAGTTCAGCGTACAAACCTTTCAACCATATCAATTCTTTGCACGCTTCACAAATAGCCATATATTCTGCTTCAGTAGTAGACAAAGCAACAACAGACTGTAACGTAGCCTTCCAACTCACAGCACAACTGCCAATAGTAAACACATAACCAGTAATTGATCTTCGTCTGTCCAGATCAGCAGCATAATCAGAATCCACATAACCAATGAGACCCTTATCAGTTCTTCCAAACTCCAAACAGGAATCTGCTGTGCCTCTGAGGTACCTGAAAATCCACTGAACTGCCCTCCAATGTTCTTTGCCAGGATTAGACATATATCTACTAACAAGACTCATAGCATATGACAAATCTGGACGAGAGCAAACCATGGCATACATCAAAGACCCAACAGCACTAGAATAAGGAACCCTTGACATGTACTCAATCTCTGCATCTGTACTAGGACACTGAGCAGCTGACAACTTAAAGTGAGGTGCAATAGGGGTACTAACAGCCTTAGCATTTTGCATGTTGAAACGATGAAGAACTTTCTTGATATAATTTTGTTGACTAAGAAATAGCAAACCAGATTTTCTGTCTCTACTAATTTCCATACCAAGAATTTTTTTAGCACTACCAAGATCTTTCATATCAAACTCACTACTTAACAACTTCTTTAACTTAGTGATTTCAATCTTGCTCTTGGCAGCAATCAGCATATCATCAACTTATAACAGCAAATATATAAGTGATCCATTAACATGCTTGATGTAAACACAGCTATCATATCTAGATCTTTCAAAACTGTGTGACAACATAAATGAATCAAACCTCTTGTTCCACTGACGAGGGGACTGTTTCAAACCATACAAGGAGCGCTTCAACTTGCACACATATTTTTCCTTGCCAGGCACTATGAACCCTTCCGGTTGGTCCATGTATATGTCCTCCTCTAGCTCTCCATGCAAAAACGCAGTCTTCACATCTAACTGCTCAAGCTCAAGATCATGTGAAGCAACAATACTCAAGAAAGTACGAATTGAACTGTGTTTTACCACTGGAGAGAACACATCATTATAGTCAACACCCGGAATTTGACTATAGCCTTTTGCAACTAACCTTGCCTTAAACTTTGGAGGCTCGCTTGGAGATAAACCCTCCTTTCTCTTGAAGATCCACTTGCAGTTTATGGTCTTCTTTTTCTTAGGCAAAGGAACAACCTCCCATGTACTGTTCTTCTCAAGAGACTGCATCTCCTCATGCATAGCAGAAATCCAATTCTCACTATCAGCACAACGAACAGCTTCTTTATAGGTTGCTGGCTCATGAACATTCTCCACCTGTTCAGCACAACTCAAAGCATAGTAAGACAAATTACATTCTTCGATAAGACGTTTAGGAGGTACAACTGTCCTTGTTGACTTGCGTTGAGCAATAGGTAATTCCTCCTGTAGCTGCAAACTAGGAGGAGTTTGCTGAACATCATCATGAGCATCATCATCAGCAACATCATTATTATGGTCATCCTGCTCATCAGCAGGCTCCACCTGCACACCTATATCATCATCAACATGCTCCACCTGTAAGCGCATACTCTGTAGCTCTTTTTCTGGAACATGATCTGAGGGCAAACTGTCAGTAAACATCACAGATTCATTGAATACAACACTCCTGCTCATAAAAGTCTTCCCTGTTTCAGGATTCCATAATTTATAGCCTTTGATTCTCGAACCATAACCAAGGAAAAGACACTTAACAGCTCTAGGCTCTAATTTTCCATTGTCAACATGAGCATAAGCAGTGCATCCAAAAACTTTTAACTGTGAATAATCAGCAGGTGTACCAGACCATACCTCAATAGGAGTTTTCTTATTTAGTGGAATAGAAGGTGACCTGTTTATCAAGTAACAGGCAGTATTAGCAGCTTCAGCCCAAAAACGCTTGCTCATCCTTGCATGAGACAACATGCAACGGGCCTTGGAGATAATGGTTCTGTTCATCCGTTCTGCCACACCATTCTGTTGTGGAGTATGGGGTATGGTGTGATGCCTAACAATGCCTTCCTGTCTGCAATAATCATTAAAGGCATACGAACAAAATTCTCCACCATTATCAGTACGAAGCAATTTTACCTTCCTTTCAGTTTGTCTTTCTATCATTACTTTCCAGTTCTTAAAAGCAGCAAAAGTATCATCTTTCTGTTTTAGAAAATAAGGCCAAACCCTTCTTGAGTAATCATCAATAATTGTAAGCATGTAACGAGCACCACCTAGTGAGGGCTTCTTAGAAGGACCCCATAAATCAGCATGAACATAATCAAGAGTACCTTTGGTGGTGTGAATAGAAGTGTTGAACTGTACCCTCTTATGTTTGCCGAAAATGCAATGCTCACAAAACTTGATCTTACTAGAAGTGCAGCCTTTCAGTAGGTTTCTCTTGATCAAATCTGCCATACCATGGTGACTCATATGTCCCAAACGCATGTGCCAAAGGTTAGTTTTACTAGGTTCATCATTAGTAACAGCAGCAGCAGCGGAATCAGAACCATGTAAAGTACACCCTCTAAGGACATATAACTTTGCAGAATTAAGATCACCTTTCAAACAGACAAGAGAACCTTTGATACCTTCAGAATACCATCTGAACCGGAATATTTGTAACCTTCTGCATCAAGCGTGCTCAATGAGATAAGATTCCTGGACATCCCTGGTATATACCTGACGTTTTTCAGCGTGCGTGTCATGCCATCATCAGTCTTGATCTGAACTGATCCAATCCCCACAACGTCACATGGGTTATCATCTCCCATCCGCACAACATCCCCTTTCTGCACAGACTTATATGAACTAAACCAATTTCTGTTAGTGCAAATATGAAATGAACATGCGGAATCTAGAATCCATTCATCATGACCAGCAACACAACCAGCGCAAGCACTATCAGACAATCTCCAGAATCATCATCAGACGCAGCAGCAGCAACAGAGACCTTACCAGCCGACTTGTTTTTTCTCTTCTCCTTATTCTGTACTTTTCTGCAATCCTCAACATTATGATTTGTCAGCTTGCAATAAACACAGAACTTTTTATTACCATGCGGCTTGGACTTTGAACGGCCTCTCCTCTCGTAGTTCTTTCTACCATCATTGCTATCATATGAGGATCGGTTATCAGTTCTGCCTCTCACATGCAAAGCTTCGCCCTTTGAGGACGACATTCCGTCATGCTGCACCATAACTTTCATCTTCTCCTTAGACTGGAGAGCCTCATAAACTTCCTTTAGGGTTAGTTCATCACGGCTCAAAAGTATGGTGTCACGAAAATTTGCATACGAATTTGGCAAAGAACATAACAGTAGAAGACCTAAGTCCTCATCATCATACTTCACCTCCATCGACACTAGGTCGGCCACGATCTTCTTGAATTCAGCGATGTGGGTCATCACCGAATCCTCCTCCTTCATCTTCAGAGTGAACAACTTCATCTTCATCTGCATCTTACTGGTTAGATCCTTGCACATACAGATCGATTCCAGTTTCAGCCATAGTTCTGCAGCAGTTTTCTCTTTCAAACACTCCTGCAAAATATCATTATGAAGATGTAACTGAATTAGGGCGAGAGCCTTCTGATCCTTTCGGATCTCCTCAGGAGTCCAATTGGCTTTACTCTTGCCGAATTTATCCAGCGCCTCATCGTAGTCATGAGTCTGCGCCAGAATTCCCCGCATCTTGACTTGCCATAGCGAGAACCGCGTGTCGTAGTTCAGCAGCGGAAGATCGAACTTCATCGACGTCGTCATGAACCCTACAGCAACCGAAGCTCCGATACCACTTGTTATGAACGACGTATGGAATATGAAGTAAAACGAAATCAATCACAGCGGAGACACACGATTTAACGTGGAAAACCCCTCCAATGCGAAGGGGAAAAACCACGGGCACCAGCCAGCAACAATCTCACTATTTCAAGAGTTTTGGGTTACACGCCTGCGGCGGCTTACAAGAGAATCAAGTCTCGAAGAAACCCTAGCAAGGGTATATATGTACCGCTACGCTCCGGCCCAGCCTTCGGCTTTTACGGGCCTCCGCTTCGCTCCGTCAGAAGCCCGGCCTATATCTTGCAGTGAATTTGGAACAACTCCAACACCAAATACAGAGGAAATGCCGGCCTAAAGTTTGCCCTTGTTTTCAGCATGAACATGCTTCAGTCACATGTACACCTCTTTTTAAAGACACTGAACCAACGCCATGGCTAATACACATGGGAGTGTAGTTAGCATGTGACACAGTTGGTTTCTGTTAGTATTGCTCTGACTGACATCTTAGTTCTGTATCTGCATGATCAACCAAACACAGTTCTTTTGCCTTCACCTCTCCTCTGCACAACTGTCACTTTCTGCAGGCTTGAGTTCCATTCGAGCCTCCGTCATGGGGTAATATTCAGCGTTTCAGTCAGTTCCACAAAAGAGAGTTTTTTTAATTAAAAAAATCTATTACAGGGACAAGTTATCATAATACTTTTGTTGCATTACATTAAGAGATCACTACAACTATTATATATACAAAGCCAAGGAATAGGGCTTAATTTGGAAGCAGGGGGAAGGCACACCTAGGGATGGAAAATCCTCCATAAATAACTAAATGGGTTATTCAAATTGTATCCCCATGGATTTCCCACCCTAGAAGAAGTCATGGATTCTAAAGGGATTTGAGTTTCCAAAAAAGCCCTAAATGTTGATTAGAATCCTTCCTTGTCCTCTGTTCTTCCTTCTCTTCTGTCTCTTTCCATCTAACGCAGTCAATGTTGAAACGAATGATGGCATGGCTGCAGCTGGAAGAAATTCCCTACCCGTGGTCACCACCTTCGCACAGAGTTCATAGAGTGACCCATCCCTAGGAAACAAAATACTACAGATTTAGCACAATGTTCTTCAGCCTCGACTTTGGCAAATTGTTTCTTATCAAGTACTTAGCATGTCTGAAGCTGTCTGTTCTGTTTCATCTTCCATCTCCTTGCAGTCTCTTGCCTTGAGCTAAGTCCAATCGAAGCAGAGGCCATCAGCATCATATATTCTTTACAAGATCAAGATCATTAGCAGATTAGCATCTGCTTCTCTACAACAATACTTAGATATATACTACATAGTACTATAGTGTACGTATACATATATATATCATTATACATACATACACTTCAGGTCTGATGTAAGTGTTACAGGGAAACTTAAATATATACTTCAGGTCTAATCACAATGGCCGATCGTTGGAGTAACGGACGCCCTTCTGATGACGATGTTGCTGCTTCTTCAGCAGCCACAACTGGGCGCCGCCGGCGGTGACACTGGCGCTATCGACGACCTACGCTGCCGACGCCATCGTGGCTTTATTTGTATGCGTGGGGGCTTTTTGTTTGGTGTGAAGTTCAACACAGTGGGGTCTTCTGTTGGCCATCTGCATCTTATCGCTGAATTTGGTGACCTCCAATGTCATGTACGGATAGCAACCGAACTACTACAACTTTGCAGAATCTCCTCTACTAGTGCTCTTGCTGCACCCTCGCTCGTCCCTTGCAGGTGTACATTTATATATCCTGCCATGTACAGTGCGTTTCAATAGGGCATGATCAGTGGCGGATGCAGGATGAGAATCAAGGGGGGCTAAAACAATGGAGATGTTGATTTGCATGAAGATTTAATGGTGATTTAAGGTTTTGCTACAGTTTTTTAGTGGTAAATCAAGTCATTAGGGGGGCTGGAGCCCCCCAGCCCCCCCTGTAGATCCGCCACTGGGCATGATGTAGCTGTGAATTAATCACGCTATTGCTATGAAAGTCTAGTTGGCACTTCCTGGCGCCATTCGTCCTGGTTTCAATAACAATTTCATTCCTTAATTGTTGCTCTCCGTTCTACACTCTACTTGTCTCCACCAATAATAATAAACCAATTGGTTTTTTGTAACCACCAGTCTGCCACTAGCCCACTAAATCACCTTTAATATCTTCCCACCAGCGGGCCAACAATAATGTGCTAAGTACCATCCTGACATCAACGGCAGGGACTCAAAGTAAATCATATAGTTTTGCCATGATGTATAATTAATTAGATTAGCAGATCGATCACAGTAGAGGCCATCAACATCTGCATCTCTACCTCAACATCATAGCAGAGGCCATCAACATGTAGAACATGGCAATCACACCCACAAGTTCGGGTGCCCGCGGGCGCCGGTTAGGGTGTAGGTGCGGGTGCAATATTGGATTCGCAGGTGTCTTCAGGTTGGGGCCCGCGACAGTGTCAGGTCAGATGCGGGTATCATATTTCACCGGGGGTAACCCACGGGCCCGGAACATATTTTTTTTCTATTTTCCCATCACACTGGGATTGTGTTTGTGCCCCAATGAGATCAGATCGAGAAAGAGTCTGTCTAAAGCCAGCAGCACTTTGGCACACTTCATCTGTTGTAACCAAACACAGCCTTCATGGTTAACTCATAGTTGCTCTTGGTCACCAACGGATAGGAAACAACATTCTTCCAATCCGATTGACATGTGACAAAAGGCTACATCACATCAAGCATATACAACAACAATGGTAACAACACTTGAATGATTCAGTAGCCTCACAAGAAATTTAAATCTGTAAAATCCTTCAAAAGGATAAATTTAGAGCACATACTAAGACGTAAAAAATGTGACCGGCAATTGTGGGGTTGACTTCCAAACTGCATTATTCATGCCATCATCATGTAGCGGTTAGTTCAAAATCACTAGCTTGGTCTGAATCAACTACTGGTGATCTATGCAACACAGCAAGGATGATATGCCACAATTTGTGTGTGAGACAGAGGACACTGAGTGAAGCAGATGACGAGGTCCATGCGGCAGAAGGTGTTTCCTCTTCTAGCTGCCCTTGACTGCATACAAATCACAGCTGATCCGATGATTTCTAGTACTAATCTAACTATTTTTTTCTTAAATTTCCTTGCATCAAGATGATGTGAAGAACTGAATGGACAAAGGAGTAAGCCTTGCTCCGTGTGAACTAGCATGACCCCAAAGTTATAGTGATGTGAATAAGGAGTCATGGATTTCGTGCCACCAAATTTTTCTTAAACTAGTCATTGATTGAGACCAATTGTTTGGTTTGTTCTGGGTCAAAATAGCAAGTATTTTGGTTTGCTTTGAATGGTGGTAATCATTTAGTGGGCTGTATATTGGTTGGGAATTAACTCTTCACTTGACCTTGTTCATGTTGTTTTGGGCTTGGATCACGGCCCATTAGCAGGCACGGCACTCAGTGAACCTCCAAAAGGAAAATCTCTCAGCCTTGACACGCAATGAATTTCACACAAAGCAAAGTTAACCCAACTCCCAGCCTAGTCTAATCAAGAAGCGACCCATCCTCTACATCAGTCACGAAGTCAGTTAGTGAAGTGGACAACACAGGAGAAGCCTCGGCCCAGCCCATGAAGAGTCGGTGTCAACAACGCTGCCTAAGCAAAGTCTTGTCTTGAAAAAACAATGGGAATCCCCAAGACGAAAAGAAAAGCAAATGGAGCCACTTCGCTCCTCATCCAGCTTCCTCATCCAAGAGAAAAGAAAAACATAAGCAACAGTCGAATGGAGCCTATTCGCCCGCCAAACAACAACCGAAGCAAATGAGCCTTAGTTAGGCATCAGCAAGCCCATCTACTTGGTTCGGTACGGCGAAGCCCATGTTCTTGCCTAGTGAAGCCCACCGCAACACAGCACACCACACAGTGACAAAATTATTACAAAGTTTATTAGCTAACTTCATATAAAGTGTAACATTAGTAGCCAATACAAAAAATAAAATACCAACCATAGGAGGCGAAGAACTACATCGACCTTGATTCTAGTAGCTGGCAAGAGTAGCTGGGGATACACATTTTTGGATAAGATTAATGGGTGTGAAGATCTAGTTCCAAGATCTAGGTTGGCTCTGAAAAACTCAGTATCCTTCTTTGTTTAATATTGTCCGAAGAAAGAAAGCAATAGTAGCAAATGTTTTGGATTCTGTCCAGTTAAATATATCTTTTAGAAGATCATTAGATGGAATCGAACTCTGAGATTGGCAGATTATTGTGGCGAGAGTGGCTAATATTAATACTAAGAAAGGGCAGGGTAACTTCTTTTGGTGGCTACATAAAAATGAAGAGTTCTATGTTAAGTCAATGTACAACATTATTGTTAATAATGAGGTGAAGATTTCGGAAGAAATTTGACGTATGAAGGTGACACTAAAAATTAAAATTTTCTCGCGGTATGTAGAAAAAGAGGTCATTATAACTATGGATAACTTAGCAAAGAAGAGATCAAATGGTAATAAATTTTTGTTTCTTCTCTAGCAAATATGAAATTATCAAACATCTGTTTTTTATTGTCATTGTGCCAAATTTCTATGGCGTGCTGACCATAAGTTCTGGAGTTTCCGCTGCCAACCAATGTCGAACACTTATTTGGTACATGGCTAAAGTGAGAGGACAAAAAAATACTCTTTTATTGACAGGGGCTATTTGGCTCACAAGAAATGACTTTGTGTTTAACCGGAAACATTTTTGCACATACTGTTAAAGGGGACTGCTACAGCGCACCAAGGAACTAAAAGAACCAACTAGTACAAATAACTATTTTTTGGGTGTTATTCTAAACCATTAAGGTAAATTATCATTTTCTCGGGGGTTATTGAAGTTTCTTGGAGGTTGGCAGCCGATGGCATACTTGTAAGTACTTGACATACACTTAAATAAATATGACATGTGTGCATTAAGTGTCTATGCCATACACTTAAACAAATCTGGGCAACAAAGCCCGCCAGTTGTCAGCCGCATTCCCTGACGTCTAGGAGAAGCCGACTTCGGTGCTGGTGCTAGGGACTTCATTGACGGGTGTGTGATCTTATCGCATGACTCATTGGTTGTGTTGGTGCTGCAGAGGAGTATGTTGTGAAATAAAATAACAATGTGCCCTTGTGGGTATCATTTTGTTCGGCCCATTTTTTCAACAATAATCTTCGAATGGTTCGTGAATCAGACTTATAGTTTATAAGATATTGTATTTTAAAAATCTGAATCATGAAAACATTTCATGCAGGCATGTGTTAGAGATGTGTCAGCAGGGTTGATGGAGGATAAGATTCGAATAAATAATTAAATAAGTGCTGGTTGCAGTTGTAATATAAATCAAATTGTAATTTTGGAATATACAGAGTTGTGGATGTTTTTGTTTTGGTGGGAGCACATCAGGGGACAACCAAACAAAGAAAAAACAAAACGAAAGGCATGCAGGGTGCGCGTGGCAGGCAAGAATGAAGGAATGTTAGCGCGGATATACATGCATACAGAATAGTCACTCCAGTGTTTAGTTCCTAACTTGGGGGTGCCCAAGTTGGTAGAAAAGCACTGCTGCAGCACTGTAGTGCACTGTAGCATTTTCGTTTGTATTTGGTAAAAATTATCCAAACTTTGATTAATTAGGCTTAAAATGTTCGTCTCGCAAAGTACAACAAAACTGTGTAATTACTCCCTCCGTCCCATTGATTGTGCAACTATGGGAAACGTGCCATTCAAACTGTATCAACTTTGACCAAATTTATAGCAAAAAGTATTAGCATTTATGTCTCGAAATAAATTTATTATGAAAATATATTTCATAACCAATCTAACGGTACTTATTTTGTCTCATAAGAGTTAGTATTTTTTATGTAATTTTAATCAAAATTTGCGATGGCTGATTTCTCGGGATGCGAGAATTGCTTATTCATTGGGACGGAGGGAGTAGTTTTTAATTTTATCTACATTTAGTACTCCATGCATGTGCCGACATTTTGATGTGACGGGGAATCTTCTTTTTGCATAGTAGAATTTGGGGAAGAAGTTGAGAACTAAACAAGGTCTACAACAATGTTATAGAGTTTCAACGACCTGTGTCTCTGGATTTCCCATATACGCCAAAGAATCGCAAATACTGGTATTTGTCACCGTTTCTCTTACCCCTAATTGAGTCCACGAATAGAACATGCGGTACAGTGATATTCTGGTCTGTAGTAATAAAAATTCATGGACCTGCATGATGATCGAGATACCATCTTACTATTACTAATTAAAGGAGAAGACATGTTAGAAAAAAAATCCTATAAATTCTCACAATAATCATAAACATCTGGGCTTTAATTTGGTAAACCCTTATCATTACCGCCGATAATAGCCACCGGATCTATTGTAATTTAAAAAAAATTACCCACCAACGCCATTAGGACAAATACATAAAGTAAACCCTCATTGTGCATCTAAATTATCCACCTCTGGCATTACAAAAGATAAAATCAAAATAACCCCCAAGATTTTTATATAAATTGCCCACATCTACCGATATGAAAGATAATTCAAAATAATCCTCTAAATTTTCATCTAAATTACCACATTTGTCATTATGAAACATAATTCAAAATTACCCACCTCCCGTCCGCATACCCTGGCACAGTTCCACAAAGACAGGCCCGCCCAAGCAGCAGCGCCACGCGCTCCACTTGCTGCGCTCAGAAGAACCGGGATGGCCTGTAGTAGAGCCCAGCCGGTAAAACAGTTGCTCAAAAACAACAGCCGGTAAAAACATGCTCAGCGAGTCAGAATTTCTAGCCCATTTTCCAAGAGCAGCCCAAAAATCTTCTCCTTTTTCATTCTTTTAACCCTTTATCAAGGTGCCAACTTTCCAAGTGAGCCAAACATATTAGGCACTAAAGTTAGCATTTTCACAAAGAAAAATTTTCATCGTTAATCAAGGATCTCACCACATCACTAAGCACATCCATATGCATATGAAACTCACACTTAGTGGCACTAGGTATGACTGTTGCAACTAAAAGATTTCCCGTCTTCATAGTATGGCTATCTATCTTAAACCCAGTCTATCTCTTCTCTACTCAACCTTAGACCGGTGAAATGAAATGCCCTACAAATATACCTTTACCTTGCGCATTTCATTTTATCTCCATGTTGGTGATGCCACACAAGCATCCAACCTCCAACTTCATCAAGCCACTTGATCATCAACATCAATCAACATTTGGCTTGATCTCCAATAGATGATATGATCCACTTCATGTCATCACGTGGCCTTATTGGTTCATCGATCGCAACTTCGCTTGCTCTTCATCACCGTTGCACCCGGTCCATCGGTGCCAAGTCCTTGTTCTTCACTACCACACGGTCCATCGCACCCGAGCCTCTGACTTGCCCTTCACCCTAGTAACCAGGTCCTTCATAACCAAGCCATGTCTCTTAACCTTATCCACCACTCCACTATGGCTTTAAGTGTTACTCACACTAGTGTACCTGTAGACTAAGCACCTGTGTATCTCAACATAAATACACATTAGTCCACCTAGGTTCTCACTCAATTACCAAAACCAAAGTCTGGGCTTTCACCTAGGCATGTATTATAATTTTGTTTTGACGACTCCAGAAATCTTTGGCAGTGGCAGAACCAAAAGATTTTGTATATCAACTAGACTACTGCCCTCATGACTGGCTTTTTCTGCACTAAACAGTGGTAAGCCACTGCTTAACTTTTGGAACAACTCTCTTTTAGCGTGTTATCTGACCTTTACAAAAAAAATAATTAAATGACCACAGTTTTGCATTGAATACTTTGTGGATGAATTTATGCTACTTTAGACTGGAGTTAAGGTTTTATGCTTTACTCTTCATTTTCCTGCCTCCATAGGTGCATCATGGTGGTGCTAGAATGACAGCCACATGTCTTAAAGCAGCGGTGCGTGCTCTCTTCATGTCTTTGTGTCAAGGTAAAATAGTTTTAATGTCTTGCATGATGGTGCTGAAATTAGGTGAAGCACCCTTATATATAAAAGCCGTTCCTATGCTTCTTCCGTACCCAATGCCACCAATGCAACCAAAGAATTAAACCACTACTTGCCTACTTGTCTTTCAGGTTAAATGTAGCACTCTAACACATTTGCATCGGTGGAATTAAACATATGTTTTCTGCATTGTTTTGTTAAATCTTTAGGCAGTTAGAAATAATAGTTGGATCTTTAGACTATAATTTGCTTGCCCAAAGAAAGACAAAAACTTTAGTGGGGTGTGGTATTAGCCAGTTAGTTCTGAATACAGACCATGTCATTGTCAAGATGAAATCGATGCACAACATGTGCTACAGCAGTACAGGACTTGAATACATGATACACCCTGATTCTACTTCTACTATTAGCCTCCTATGGTAATTCAGTCTGTTCCCTAAGTGTTGCGGAGCCTAACTGCAGCAATATGTCCAGGTCAGTCAAAATATTGTTGAAACTAAGAAGATGATGGAAGAATCCTCTGAGCTATGTGGGCAGAAGGAAAACTCTGAGCAAGTTCCTAGAATGCGGAGCAAGGATGGAAAAAAGTTTCCCTTGCAATTGGTATAAAAAATACCATGTCAGTGACACAGTGTAAGATGTCATCCGTAATAATGCTAAATATGTAAATGCCCCCTCACATATGCCTATTGCTTATCACTGAATACATTGCATTAATGTATGATTGATAAATTTATTAGTTTTGGCACAGTAGCATGGTTGTGCTGTATCTGATGTCTTCAAATAGCATGGTATGGTTGTGCAGTCTCCAATCTCTTTGTACAACTCTGTAGTTTTTGGGGATGCTTATGCATGATGCATGAAGGCATGAAGAGGTGAACCAGGCAGTATATCGAGAGAAAAAAATATGGCATGTTTTGATCTATTTATAACAATTCATTTGATTATAACAGGGTCAATGTCGAACCTAATTGTTATTTATTTATTTTTGTCGTCAGGCTTCTGAACCTCCTTATTTGTGAATCTTTATATTGGAAATATGATTTGAGAAGACAGGAGCACCGAATCATCAACTTTGTTCTGCAGATCAGTGTTGTGTATCTTTATGGCAGTGCATCTTAGATTGCCTCATATATTGTATTAGTTCGAAAGTTGATTTGAAAGGATTGCAATTCACAAAGATATCACCACTGCATTCTAAACACAGCTTAGGTGCACTTTTAATCTAAACTTCTTCCAAGGAGGTGTTAGCTAAAGTATACTACAAGGTGTGTGTTGCAAGACAGTTTGACCATAGAAGTGATTTGATTACCTATGCCTATACTCAAATCAAAACCATGATGCACATGAGATATTTCTTTCATATATGTGTTAGCTGGAAAATGTATGGTTTGTGTGGATGGGGTACGAACCTAGTTTATTATATATACTAGGTTCGAGCCCGTGCATTGCTATGGGACAGCTAAACTATTATACTAAAAATACACGGATCGCACGATAAGATAACAATATTGTGAAATTAAATATCGATGTTAAAGTGATATTTAATTCAAAAAGCAAAGTTCACGAAATTAACACAATCAAAGAGAAAGATATGGCACGTAATAATGTAAAAAAGTCACTGCCATTTAACACCCTTGGAACACCAACCCCCGTAAGCACTTCATTCCCTAAAAGATTCGCAAAGATCTCCTAGATAGAAATAAGTCCATGAATCCATAGCATCACCACATTGCTGCATCCTTATAGCATCTCCAAAAGTACTTAATATTTTTTTTTCTAAAAACATGAAGTTTTGTAACTCCCAAAAAGTATTGGGATAAATAAAGAAGGTTATCTCCAATAGTTTCCAATAATCCACTTCTAAAATAAGAGGACAATTTTACATTAGAAATCATATACTATTTTTAACCACTTTTACATATTTTTTCTCTTTTGTACATTTACATTAGCAATATTTTCCTACTCTTTATTCTTTTCCACGACTTTCCACCTTTATTGACCGGTCGATACACACAGAAATAAGATCCGGATGACCTGAAATCCGCGGATCTTTACGCGCAAGCAAAGGTTTTTTCCCAAGTGCCTACAGATTATTGGGAGATGAGTTCGAGAGTTGTTGGAGATAAGATATTTTTCATTCTTCCCAAAAATCATGAATTGAGAAGGATTATTGGATACTTTTAGAGATGCTCTTAGGCTTGTCTACATTAGAAAAATTTTAAACGTAGTCAGTAGTAGAAAAGCAAGATGATTCCTTAAATGGGAGTGATATCTGAACCAAAGATCTGAAAATTGTCACGGATGAAGAATATAGTACAAATATTATTATTGGATACATGATATAGAGATAAACATCGCCATCCAAATTGCAGTTTATTTGTCATATAGTTCACTTCACAGAAATGCAAAATCTAGAGATAGCAATGTATATGCTTACATGCACTACATGGAAGTGTAGATGATGTTGTAACAAGCGGTCGAACACAACAATTAGGAAACTGAAAGGTATGCTTTCCATATTTCACCATTATGGTCAATAACAACATGTGCAGTATATAACACAGACCTCAAGTTCCATACGAACCTGCAGTGGTGAACATTTATGCAAATATCAGTCCATTTCAAGTTATCGACAATTATGGTCATCTTCGTTTGATATCAAGAATGATTGCAAATTTCAATACATAACGGTCAACCAGAGTTAAACCATTGCTTTAGACTAAATTCCAAGTCAGGAGCCAGTCTCTAATCTTAACTGTAGTGTTTCTCCACACTCATCTGCTTGGCACTGTAGATGCACTACAAATGCTTCATAGAACAATTATATGTACCGGATCCCCTTTCTATGAAGGCAGCATATACCTCTAAGAAGTAAGACCATAACACAGCAGTCTACTGGAGCAGCGATTTAGCAAGCCCGAGAATACCTTGGGCAAGTTCTACACATGCACCAAGGCCGTCGTGGATGTGAGAAACTTCTCCAAATTCCCAGCCTCTGCCACCATTGCAGCCACATTCACCTCAGCCGCCGTAGTGGCCACTGTGGTGGTCGTCATGGATGCCACCAATGGTGGCTTCGATAAGGCCGTTGACGAAGAGTCGTCAGAACCCAACTTGGGTAGCAGACCAGTGCCACCAGAACTGGTGATGACCACATGCTACCTCCGGGCGAGTGCCTGGCCGCGTACTCCACGGCCGCGCTGTCTCCTCACCTCACCAGATCCACCGAGGTCAAGTGCCTCACCACCTGCTCCCTGGCAAAAATAATTAGCTAAGAAAACAAAGTTTTTCTTGAGATCGCCAGATTATACTACAATAAACTTGATCTTAGCAACACATTGTTTTGAGTCATATTTAAAGCAGCACAAATAAAATGAAACAGGCATGATCCTGAAGTTGCAAGAATTGATTAAGTAAGATGCAAGCAGCATTGACAAAACTTTTTAAGTGCAGAAAAAAAACTGAATGCAAACGACACGTAGAAAACAAATGGAACGTTGTGAATCATAACTACCTTATCAAAATAAAAATAGTGTGTTTAATCACCAAGAAATAGTTATAACCCATTACAGGACATCCACATCTACCTCTACTACAACGGCAATAACAGGTTCTATGGATAATTGAGATCATTAATCATCTACCTGTAACATATCATCAATAAAGCAATAGATTTGCACCCGTTTAACCTCGTGCAGAATCCACTCCATTGCTGGCTTGCTGCTGTTGTGCATCGCCATGGCCTTCTTGCTGGACTGCTCATCGGAGGATATGGACAAGAGGTGGGGTGGGAAGCAGACTAAGGTTGAGGCACATGGGCAAGGCTTGGTTTTGCCTGGGCATGCACGCGACGTGGACGACGGGACTGAGAAGGGCACGGGTCCGCTGGCCGCCCGGCCTGGAGGATGCGCAACGCGGAGCTCGATCGAGAAGCTCCGGCAGACCGATCACCAAGCCTGTAGTTTTCGCTCGCCTGGTGAACAATCCTCTTCTGTAATTTTAGTAGTAGAGATTGGTCTTGTCACGGGCAGACGGACTACACTAAGCTTTATTATTAATAGTAATCAGTATATGCTTCCGTAGACCGTGGCAACTACTACGATGCAAATAGCTGTGCCTGCGCAGCCGACGAGTCTGATTCCGCGGCGATAAGATCACAGACCCGGACTTAGCAATGGCACCGAAGATGAAGAGGCTGGCAGGTGGCAGCGGCACCTAAACCGGCTTCTCCCACATGTCTGAGTTGCGGCTGACAATGGGCGGCCTTTGCTGCCCAGCTGCACATCATCATCAATGGCACGGTCAGCCGGCAGCCATTGGGCCATTAAACAAGAGAGAAAACAGAGTTGCAGAGAAGAAGGGGTAGAGATTGAGGACTCGGTGAGGCAGAGGAAGAGGACCTCGGGAGGGAAGACGATGCCGCACAGGATCGGCAGGTACATCGTCATCGCCGGATACAGAGGCCTGTCAAACACCTTGTTGACGTCACTCAGGATCAGCGGGGAGATGGACCACATCGTGCGGTCGCCGCCATCGTCGGCCGCTGAGCTCAACGAGTTGACGAACACCACCAGCCCGGTGTAGCACTTGCTCTGCGGCAGCGCCGGCCTCTCGGGGTAGCTCCTCGTTAGGAACTGCCCGCACGCCATGCTCTGCCACGTGAGCGGGGTGACGTGCGCACTCCGCCACCACCGATGATGTCGTGGACGTCGAGCCAGCGGTGCTATCTGCTGCTGCTGACACAGAAAGGCCACGGAAGCCCGGCACCACCGAGAATGGCTGTGGCACTATGTTGCACTTATCGCATATTTCTGGCGTCTGCTGGACAGGAGTAGGCCACGTTGGCGATGTGGAATTGGGGGTGCCGGTGGCGGTTTCTACACATGTGTTTGCATCTGCCTTGTTGGGTTTGTTTATCTCCAATTTCTCATGAAACCTGGAGACTACACTCGCTGCAAATTGGAAGGCATGTGTGGGATCGATTTGACAAATGCATATATCACACTGAGCCAGCAGTGGCGATGTGTTGGAGTTTGTGTAAGCGCTAGCTAGTGCCGGTGAACACGGCGTCGACCCCACAACTAGATGGTGTTGCGCTGATGGTACGTGGTCATGCATGCCCACTAGAAGACGATGACGAATGAGTGAAGAAGTGAAGATGATGAGGTGCTCATCTGAGTGGATATATAGGGGGGGCGGACTTATTGACCATCATGCTATCGAAGACACGGTAAAGCACGCATGTTTCATTCTCATTCACCTCACAAGCTTGGGTTGTGTGATTAGTCTACCTTTGGAAATAGTTGATAAATGATCACCAACTCTTTGCATACCTCCTATATTTTTCAAAGCATTTTTACTACTTGGTATCCTTGAAATACATATAGACCAGTGCTAGTTTTAGCTATAGTCACATAAAACAGTTGTTCAATAAAAGTTGTCACCAAATCTTTACCTGATAGCAATATTTTCAAAAGATCATAGATGCTTTAGCAATAATCACATAAAAGGGCTATTCAATTGTGAGTAAATATAGGATGCTATCTTTTGTATTAACATTTCGTAATCCTATACTGAATTTTTGAACCACTAATAAATCATCTCAATTGAAATAAAAAAAGTTTCAGTAGCATAATTTAAAAACTTGCCAAGCACTACAACTTTGGTCCATGGCGTGTCTCCATCTGAGATTGTTTAAGAATTTTAAAATTTTGAATAACCAAAAATAATAACTTTAAATAATATTTTAGAGATCAGAAACTTATCGACTACAAACTTGTATATGATGTTGACCACTACAGCTTTGGTATTAACCATGTGAACATTCCGGGTCATTTGGAAATTTTAAATTTTGATTTTTAAAATCTAAGAACTTAAAACAAACTTGTATTGAGAACTACAATTTTGGAATAGACCATGTCAACATCCTAGATATTTTGAAAGTTCTAATTTTTAGATTTTGAAATCCAAGAACTTAAAATACTTTTTTGGGACTATAAATGTTTCAAATATAAAACTTGCCAACTACAAAGTTGTAGATCATGTCGAGATCTACAACTTTTGAAAAAAGATGTTAAATTGGCATGGGCCCAAGCTGGCATATGGGTCGACAACCTACTGAGGTAACATGAGATGAACATGATGAAGCATGTCCACCCAGGCAACTTCAACGGGTTAGCTTAGTAGTAACATCCTTTAGACGACATTTAGCTCTACCTAACTAGCTACCTAATGCTTATTATATTTTATACTGCATATCAGCTATTACTTTACATGAGCAATCACACTCAAAAGACTGTGACTTAAGACTTTGGTGGAATAGGTGATTTTGTTCATAACATGGACTTTGCTTTGGTACCTCCAAATGGCTATCACTATGCCAAAAAAGCTTATCAGTGACACCTTACTTAGTGACCGAAATTAAAACGTGTCACTAACATCGGATCAGTGACGCGGGTACACGAAACGTGTCGCTAGTCAGGTGTCGCCCATGGTCTGGAGACAAAAACGCGTCACTAATGACGAGTTACCAGCGACTCTTCTCAAGAATATGCGTCACTAATAGCCGTACCTGTTATCATAGACTCGTTGGGACAAAACACATCACTCCTAGAAGGTCTCGGACCCGAAAAAATTATCAAATACGCTAAACTAAAGAGTGAAGTCCAGACTTCGCAGTTCACACCCCCACCCCTCCCGTCCGGATCCTGCCGTACCCACTCTCACCTCATCACGCGTTTCTGTCCCCTCTCTCTTTCTCTCGCCTACGTGGCTCCGTCCCGACGCCACCCCGTCCCGGCGGCCGCTGGCCCCTGGTCGCCCCTTCTCCTCCGTTGGCTACCGCCACCCCTCGCGTCTCTTCCTCCACCTCCACTACTCCTCTTCGGCCGCCGCCATCTTTCTCTTTCCCCTACAGATCTAGATGGAGCCTCCGCCTCCCTTGTTCCAAGGACAACAGCGCAGGCGGGGGCTGCTGCAGGTAGCGCAGGCGGTGGTGGCTCCGGGCAGTGCAGGCAGGGTTCCCTGCCGGCAGCAGCGCATGTGGCCCCGGCCCGTATCGGTGATGGTGTGCAATCTCTTCAGTCCCGGCACACACCCTACTAGTGACGGCACGTGGGCCCCGTGCATCGGCGGCGGTGAGCACCATCCCTCTCCCCTCCCGTTCCCCGCAGCACCTTCTGCTCATGCAGGATCTCCCAGACCACTGACGCGGAGTATTTTCTTCGAGTCGGATTCTGTCTTTAGCGCACGCCTAGCAGGTGTTCTGTGCAATGCCAGCAAGACCACCTAACTTGGTGTAGCAATTTTTTCTGAAACTAAATTTTGTTTGAACTGCAATCTCTATGCTATCTTATATTCAGATTTGTTTGAAACCTATATCCATGTGACAATATGCTAGGTAATAAGTTTATTATTGTTTGACCCAATCACTAATTTGTGGTGCTTCATGTATGGTGAGGATATGAATCAGTGCATTTTAAATTCCTTATAATGTTTTCTCTACCAAACTGGTCACCAAATAATTGCAATCTGTCTATGCCTTGGTGTTTTACCCAATCACTAATTTGTGGTGCTTGATGCTGTGCCATTATATTAAAATAAGATACCAACTTGTCTGTGCTTTCTGATCACTGAGCAGTCAGTTTGGGTTGTTAGACCATGGATCGTTGTAAGCTTATGTCTTGTACATATTTCCTATCTGCAGCCATGGAAGTACAAGGCATCAGGGATTTTCTCCAGGAAAATGAATCATGAAGAGTAGGTGTGTGTCTGCCTTTTCCATATCTGTTAGATAACAGGGCAGGTTCTCTGGAACACCATCAGTTTATGGTAAATATATGAAATGGCAGTTCCTCTGGAACTATATAGGTTGCTTAAGTCTTTCCTTTGGTACTAGACAGATACTATCTAGTCTTTCGACAAAGAACTACATCTATCATATCTGCAGTTTTGTTATCTAAACGGATATGCCTGGTATTGGTGCTAATTTTTGTTATCCTCAAAGATATGTTAAATAATCATTGATGTGATTGTGTACTATGTAACATACATAAAAAAAATACTAGGTGGATGCTAAAAATAATTTTTCTTCATGTGTTTGGTTATGCAAGGGCGGTGGGCAGGAGCATATCATGGCGGTGCTCTACATAGTTATCAATTCCAGGCAAGTTCTTCAGGAGAGGTAGTGGCTGGGTGCAAATGAATTTATGATATGGAAGGCTTAAGTAGGGCTTTGTACCACAACACAATGTTGGTAAGCTGACTTTTGTACCAACCTAAGAATTTTCACTGATTGGCACTTGGCAATAAGCCAGTAACTAATAAAACAACCCATGTCCCCTCTCATGCTTATGGATACAACAACATACTCGCCTTGGTTCTTTGACATGCCTTCTCATAGATGTTCTGACTTTGGTGAATATCTCCGCTCCCTCTCTCCACCTCCCCTGCCTCACTCTGATAAAAAAAGAAAAAAGTCAGCCTCTCCTCTTCCCATCGCTTCTCGTCCCCTCCGCCGCCTCTTCTCCCCTCCCCGACCGACCTCAACGCGGCACCGCCAATGGCCGTCGCCGCCGCCTCCCTGCTGCGCTGTGCTTTGCGCCGGCGGTGGCTCCGCTGTCTCGCGCGCCGCTCGCATCTCCCTCTCCCCCTCTCCCTCTCCCGATGTGCCCCAGCGTGGATGGGTCCCGGCCATTTCGTGATCGGCGCAGGGCACACGCGTGGCCTCGAGGTCGGTCGTCCTCATCTTCCCCCTCTCTCTCCCACTGTGCCCGCACATGGTCGCTGGACCCGGTGCGGGTGGGCCTGGACGGTGCCGGGATTGGTAAAGATCAGTTGCAGGTGCTCCCGTTTTCTCTTATTTTGTGATTTTGCTTTTCTCTATCTGATTTCTTCCTACGTCGACTACAAATCCTATTCTATTGTTTGGCCTATAATGCCTGGATGCGTGGGTCTGCCATTTTTTTCCCTTCTTGAGCCTGTGATGATTCCATACCCATTGCTGAAGAATATGATCTGATGTTCATTACCTTGTGAGGTACTAGGCATGACCTGCTACTTATATTATGCAATTTCTGAGGGTAACCTAGTTGTCAGCATGCCTTGAAGCTCCACGTTGATGAACAAATGATGATTGGTATGTTTCTGAGGGCTTAAAAAATTCTGTCTTCATTCTACATATCCATTTGTATGTGCCCCCAGCTTGAGTTATTGCAAATGATGATATTCTCAGTGCATGTCATTGTGCCTACCTACAGGAGATCAAATGGTGCCAATACACCATTCATTTTCCTTGTTTTTCGTTGTATATGCATTATATAAGTTACTGAATATTTTTGTGCTTACCTGTAAATAAGTTGCACATGTGCTAAGTGGTTGGAGCTTTGAAATATCAGGTTTCAGATAGGAATTTGGGTATCCATGATTTCAGTGCTTCACTTATGCTATCTCATATCTAGATTAATGAGTACCATGCTCATGTGATTTTGGTGAGTTCCGACAAAATGCTTTGTGTTTAAGATCATTTATGTAAAACATATGAATCCAGTCCTAATTTATTTCTACCACATTTAGCCTAGGCTGACCCAACAGCTTGCTCAGCCTGTTATATCTATAAATTTAAAGGGTACTGATGCCAGCTTTGTTTTTTTTTGAGGAATTCATATCAGGGCTATAATTCCAGTGAATTGTCATTCACTTCAGATGGAAGGTGAATTGCTTCAGAGTATGCTTCAGATATTCCGAACTTCATATGCTTATAGAAATCGGTAAGGAACTTCACTTATCTTTTTGACATGCTGCTTCTTTTATACATTGTATTCTCAACTGCTGTATTACACAGTGCAGTTTGGTGCAGTGGCCGCCTCAAATATTTCACTATATACACAGTGCTTGCAATATACATACATACCTTTTTTGTTCTTCTTTACATCCATACAGATGCAACATCTTTAGGCCCTAAGTCATAAAACATGTTTATGTCTGTCCAGATATCAGTACAGATTCCTCACTGGACATGGCCGATGATGACGAACATGGCTGGGAGTCTGACCATACCTGGAAGTTCCACTGATCGCTCCTGCATCTATGTCCAGGTCCAGCAGAACCCGCAGCTCACTACCTCCTAACCTTGTATAATATTTATGCCAGACACTCTGTAGTGCTTTTGTATAGGTGGTTAATCCTGTATAATATTAGTACCACTGGTATGCAATGCTTTTATATAGGCACTGAACTTTGCTGTCTAGCGAGCTTGGTAACCACCACTACGCCGACTGTTGTACATCACGTAGTGTTCATGCAATGCAACCTGTTGTTAGCACCTATATGTTGAACCTACAAATCAATGATGACAGCTAGCCCAAACTCTAGATCAGATGTAATATTCTATATATATAACTATGCTTGCTACATTAAATTTTGAATTGTCATGCTGATGTTACATGTTATTATCACCACCATGAAGCAAACTAAGATACTTTCCCTTCGTGCACAGGGGCGCGCGTGTTCCACTAGTATCCTTGAATTGGCTGCTGAGGTAAGCATTGACATGGCATATCAGTCTGTACAAAAGCCAACACTAATGACTGATGTACGTGCTATACTTGATCATGTTTGTGATGGTGTACTAATTTGGATTCAAACATTCAAGCCAATACCTTACAAGAATATACAATTGTTTCATTATACTCAGTGTAGAAATTGATACATACTATATTTATGCATTTATTGTTGTAACATATTACAAGTTTTTTGTGAATTTAGAGGCTTTGCTACATTGAAATTAGATGTCCAAAACCACTGTATATATGTAAAATTGTTATGGAATCAACCTTAGATTTTCTTCATTATCTACATGTGCTCTGTTTGTATGAAATTAGACATCATTTTTGCCTCAACATCAAATGACCCTGGTAGTAGTCATGATGGTTCAGATTATACATAATTATACCTATTTTATTTGTAGGCTGCACAGTTATTTACAGCATAGAGTAGACCTTTTTACAGCCAATTTTCTTGTGCTATTCATGAGTCTGACATTTGTAACTAGTTCACATATAGCTATGATAAGTACTTTTTTTGTCCATTTTTTCTTGGAAGTTAGAATGTTTTAGTGAAATCAATTTTTCTCTCATCCCCATTTTGGAAAATTTCAATTGAACCTACTCTTTTTTCATGTTTTTCTTTTCCAGTGAGACATGGAAGTAGCAAAGTTATGAGTGACACCTAACAAATGATGATCAGTGGTGAATTTGGTAATTTCATGTTGTAGTTGTAAACATGTGTACGATTGAAGGCTCCACTCCGTAAACTGTCATGTTCTGGTAGGCACTGGGACAAGATAAATAAATCTATGTAATTGTAATTGCTAAATTCAGCATATAATAGGCTTAGTTATGTAGAACTGATTGTATATATAGACATGGTCTGATTGTATAAACAGTCCCCGACCGAGATTTTTCTTTTTTTTTGTTTTTGTAAATTGGCATCAGTGATGCGTCTAGCTAAAATACGTCTCTGATAAGATCTTCAATCAGTGACACGTTTTGTCTATACGCGTCACTCAAATGACAATTGTCAGTGACGCGTTTTGTCTGTACGTGTCACTCAACTGACCATTATCAGTGATGCGTTTTGGCTATACACGTCACTGCTGACCATTATTAGTGACGCGTTTTTACACGTCACTGATTTACCCTTATCATAGACACAAGAACAGTGACACGCCTTTTTCGCGTCAGTAATGACTGTCTGGACGCGTCACTGATAATCTTTTCTGGCAGAGTGTATAGGCCATTCATTTATTTCGATCGGACTGTCACGATAAACTATTATCTCCTAGGAGGTAATAGATGAAATATCTATATATTTATTTATTATTTTATAAAATAGGATAAATAAGGAAAGTTTTAGATATAAAAAATCTTTTTTCTGGATTTGATTGATGTATGCGTGATCTCTGACTGATATGGTAAATCTTTTTAAGTTTATAACTTTGTTGTTGATATATTTTGATTACCATATTATTTTGTATGTAACTTTATACACTTGATTTTGCATGTGTTTGGATTTGCATATGTACGTGATTAGCGTGTCATGTGTGTGTACGCGGCTAGCCTGGTTAGCGTGTGTGTGGTGAGCGTGTGTGCACATGGTTAGCCTGGTTAGCGTGTGTGTACTAGGTTATGCTGGTTAGCATGTGTGTGGTGAGCGTGTCCATGCATGCATGTTAGATGAGTTGTTAGCATGTGTATGAATTTGATCAAGTTTATACAAAATAATATGAATAATTGTATGTTGAAACAGATTTAGTATAAAAACATATTTTATAGTTATTCTCATGATACTTACTCAACGTCATAATTATAAATTTGATCAAGTTTGAATTTATTTGATTTTAATTCAAGTTCACACGAAAATTTATAGTTCAAATTCGGATAGCACCATTTATTCGATTTTAATTCAAATTCATTACGGAGAGGGAAAGAATGGCTTCTGTATATGCCATGATTAGTCCGTGATTAGGGGAATTGGCATGCATGTGGAGAATCGGCATGCATGTCTTTAAAGGAATTTCCCTCCATTAGCGTGATGCCGAGGTTTTATTTTGTTTTCCTAGAATTTTTAATTTATTAAGTAATTCATAAAATGTGAAAAATCAATGGCTCCGATTGATTTGAAATAATACCTCCTCAGAGGTAAAGTTTGTACCTTAGCATTGTCCTTGTGCAATACTAAAGCCAGAGTATCTGCACATCTCTTTTAGAAGTGTTTGGTCTTGTCTGATGTTACAGTGTACTGTAGAAATATACGCACTCGAAGTTGGAGCAAAGCTGCTGGGCTCGAGCCCTGGAGTACTAGCCGAGTGGCCATTATGGTGATAGGTAGAGTTTTGGTGATAGGTAGCATAATGGGCGCGGCAGCGGTGTCACCGGTCCTCTGTCTAGAGCTAGCTACTTCAGGAAGTCCAAGTTCCCATCACACTAGGATTGGTCCGTGCTGATGAGATCAGAGAAAGAGTCTGTCAAAAGCCAGAAGCACTATGGCACACTTTATCAGTTGTAACCAACTGCAGCCTTCATGGTTATGTCATAGTTGCTCTTGCTCGCCTGTGGATAGGAAACAGCATTGTTCCGATGATATGCTCGCCTGTGGTTATCTTTGCAATGCAGCATGGATGATATGCCACAATTTATGTGTGAGACAGAGAGGACACTGAGTGAAGCAGATGAAGAGGTCCATGGGGAGGTGTTTTCTCTTCTGCCTGCAAGATGTTTGACAAAATGTCCAGCCGCTCCCTAATATGGTACCCTCCAGTCATTTCCATGCCGTAGACTTAGGATGTCAGGTTAGTTACCTTCTACATTTGTTGGGATTGATTACTCCATGATGCTAATTAGTGGAGTGTGGTTAATAAGAAAAGTTCAGTAAATTCATTATGAAGCTCACGAAACATACAGTTTTAGAGAGTGATATAAACAATGTTCAACAATATGTCTTGATGGCAAATGCATTTTGACAATGTTGGGATATATATGGCACATGGATTGTAGGGCAATAATGCTCTTGGTAGATTATATTTTAGGGCATCCTGCGATTGTACCTTTTCTCCATTAATGTTCCACAATGTTTGCATATATATGGCACCTGAATCGCATAGCAGATTTCTGCTAACAAAAATTCCCTGCTTGCATTGTCAGTATGTATGCAGCAAAGCATGAGGCCTCAAGGTGCTAAGCCAGATAATTTTTTACTACCCCTCAACTAATGAATGCAATTATAGCTTGATGAGGTTAAGTGGAATTTGTGGTCTGTGATATAGACTTACGATTTAATTGATCCTCAGATACATTATTGTTTAGTCCAAGCTGACGGCTACTCTTTTATTAGGCAATTGTTTGCTCTAGAGGAGAACTGGAGAACTATGTGTATATTTTGCAGTGTAATGTAAAAGTTTGATGCTCTACAATTATATTGTCCTAAGCTTAATCTTTAGCTAATATTTAGAATTGAAACTGATTTGGTTGTTTGCTGTCTGTCGCAGGGCATGGTGATCCTGTACTCACCAATGTATGCCATCTTTGTCACTGTATCCATGACTTCTATGCCTGGTGATCTGGTCCACTTAGTGCCATATTTGTTGCTTCTTGGAAATGCTCAGTTGCTGCAGTTATCTTGTCAAGTGTTTGGTTGCCATGTATTTTCCTTAGAGGAGGCTGGTGGCTAGGGTGATCAGTAGTCTGGCTTGAGGGGATGCAGCGGTGGGCGAGCAGGGGATGCAGCTACAGGCAGGCGGCCGATGATGGGCATGAATGAGATGCAAGGTAAGGGGTGGCACGGGTGTTAGACTAGCAAGGGAGTGAGCAAGAGCCAGGGGGCGTACAGATCAAAATCGCGGAAGAAAAGTAGAGGATGCATGGGCGTGGGGACATTAATTGTACTGCTTGCCGCAGGCATGTGCACTAAGGGTCTGTGTGGACGAAACTAGATGGTGCTTTTTTTAATTTGATACAGATATATGCAACATTACGTTCTATATGCATGGAAGGGAAGGAATATTTTATACTAACCTAAGGAAGCATGGTATTTTGACGATCTATTTCTTGACTTCAATTGTTGATTGTGATAGTCATGAACTATGGTGGTTCCAGAGATTTCTTAGGGACCCTAAGCACATGTGGATGTTCCAAAGAAACCACTTGGCAGGCATGCTTGATACTTTAAAATCTGCATCTTTGTTTGGCAAGAGGTAGCTTAAACAAACCTTGGCAGGGATCTCCACCGATAACAAGCTATAACAGCTCAGTTTCCAAAACATAAAGAGCAGAGGGGGAGAGTGGATCTCTTTGATGAAGACCTCTTTAAAATTTGATTTGTTTCTGGGACACCATCATTCAAAATAAAGTGAAGAGGCTTATGACGATAAGACCAAATCAATCCAATGGAGCCACTTGTCATGAAAACAAGGTAGTATGAAACAATTCAAAATTAGTTTATTCTAAATTATAAGACATCCTAGGTGAACTAACTACCCCCTACTCATTTATTAATGACCCAAACCCAGTCACATATATACATGCCATTGATGTCTAAAATGAACCCAACCACCATGTTTAAAATACGGTAAACATAATATCTCCTCATGATTAATGAAGGATTGCATGCGGCATTAGCTTTACCTTATTACCATCCGCGTCGTATAATTCTAGGATACCTTATATTTTAGAATGTAGGAAGTATGCAAACTTTAGCTTCAGAATAATAACTTCCCCATTTTCTATTGTTGTTGATGAATGTACAACATTCGATCGAAGACAGGACAAACCAATAATCTGCACCCACTTGGATTACGGTCTTGTGTTGGGCTTTATATTACACATGATGAGAAGAACTGAATTAGAACTCAACAGGACCTTGTGACAAAAAGCTTAAATGTATTCCTTTTCATGTACAACAATTAACGTTATGAGTCGACCGTGCAATAATGCAAACAATATGTGCCATGGCAACACTTTAGCGGGCAATTTCTTCAATTTCCAGACTGAATACTTTTACATCGAAATGGCACACTGTCAGCTTATGTAGCTTTTCCTTAGGGGCGTCTCTCACGAGCACTAGTGGCTTCCGTACGTATTTAGCAGGAGTATTAACTACTGCTCGTCTACTCATCGCTTTTACTTTATCTAAACTTGACTGCGTAACACAACCATGAACCTATGTACGCAAGCATTTGTTACTACTACTACTACTATTTATTAATATTATTTTGTACCATGCGCTTTCAATAGGACATGATGTTGCTGTGAATTAATAGCACATGTGAATTTGTTGAAGAAAAACAACTTTAGCTGCGGGTAGCATGCATGTAATCAGGGACTGCCGCTCAGATTTAACTTTGAAGACTCCAAATTCGAACCAAATACAGAGGAAATGCCGGCCTAAAGTTTGCCCTTGTTTTCAGCATGAACATGCTTCAGTCACATGTACACCTCTTTTTAAAGACACTGAACCAACGCCATGGCTAATACACATGGGAGTGTAGTTAGCATGTGACACAGTTGGTTTCTGTTAGTATTGCTCTGACTGACATCTTAGTTCTGTATCTGCATGATCAACCAAACACAGTTCTTTTGCCTTCACCTCTCCTCTGCACAACTGTCACTTTCTGCAGGCTTAGTTCCATTCGAGCCTCTGTCATGGGGTAATATTCAGCGGAGAGTTTTTTTTAATTAAAAAAATCTATTACAGGGACAAGTTATCATAATACTTTTGTTGCATTACATTAAGAGATCACTACAACTATTATATATACAAAGCCAAGGAATAGGGCTTAATTTGGAAGCAGGGGGAAGGCACACCTAGGGATGGAAAATCCTCCATAAATAACTAAATGGGTTATTCAAATTGTATCCCCATGGATTTCCCACCCTAGAAGAAGTCATGGATTCTAAAGGGATTTGAGTTTCCAAAAAAGCCCTAAATGTTGATTAGAATCCTTCCTTGTCCTCTGTTCTTCCTTCTCTTCTGTCTCTTTCCATCTAACGCAGTCAATGTTGAAACGAATGATGGCATGGTTGCAGCTGGAAGAAATTCCCTACCCGTGGTCACCACCTTCGCACAGAGTTCAGAGTGACCCATCCCTAGGAAACAAAATACTACAGATTTAGCACAATGTTCTTCAGCCTCGACTTTGGCAAATTGTTTCTTATCAAGTACTTAGCATGTCTGAAGCTGTCTGTTCTGTTTCATCTTCCATCTCCTTGCAGTCTCTTGCCTTGAGCTAAGTCCAATCGGAAGCAGAGGCCATCAGCATCATATATTCTTTACAAGATCAAGATCATTAGCAGATTAGCATCTGCTTCTCTACAACAATACTTAGATATATACTACATAGTACTATAGTGTACGTATACATATATATATCATTATACATACATACACTTCAGGTCTGATGTAAGTGTTACAGGGAAACTTAAATATATACTTCAGGTCCAATCACAATGGCCGATCGTTGGAGTAACGGCCGCCCTTCTGATGACGATGCTGCTGCTTCTTCAGCAGCCGCAACTGGGCGCCGCCGGCGGTGACACTGGCGCTATCGATGACCTACGCTGCCGACGCCATCGTGGCTTTAGTTGTATGCGTGGGGGCTTTTTGTTTGGTGTGAAGTTCAACACAGTGGGGTCTTCTGTTGGCCATCTGCATCTTATCGCTGAATTTGGTGACCTCCAATGTCTCAGGATATAAAAAACAAGAGATGCTTCGGGAGTGCCATGTACGGATAGCAACCGAACTACTACAACTTTCCAGAATCTCCTCTACTAGTGATCTTGCTGCACCCTCGCTCGTCCCTTGCTGCCTTGCAGGTGTACATTTATATATCCTGCCATGTACAGTGCGTTTCAATAGGGCATGATGTAGCTGTGAATTAATCACGCTATTGCTTTGAAAGTCTAGTTGGCACTTCCTGGCGCCATTCGTCCTGGTTTCAATAACAATTTCATTCCTTAATTGTTGCTCTCCGTTCTACACTCTACTTGTCTCCACCAATAATAATAAACCAATTGGTTTTTTGTAACCGCCGGTCTGCCACTAGCCCACTAAATCACCTTTAATATCTTCCCACCAGCGGGCCAACAATAATGTGCTAAGTACCATCCTGACATCAACGGCAGGGACTCAAAGTAAATCATATAGTTTTGCCATGATCTGTAATTAATTAGATTAGCAGATCGATCACAGTAGAGGCCATCAACATCTGCATCTCTACCTCAACATCACAGCAGAGGCCATCAACATGTAGAACATGGCAATCACACCCACAAGTTCGGGTGCCCGCGGGCGCCGGTTAGGGTGTAGGTGCGGGTGCAATATTGGATTCGCAGGTGTCTTCGGGTTGGGGCCCGCGACAGTGTCAGGTCGGATGCGGGTATCATATTTCACCGGGGGTAACCCACGGGCCCGGAACATGTTTTTTTCTATTTTCCCATCACACTGGGATTGTGTTTGTGCCCCAATGAGATCAGATCGAGAAAGAGTCTGTCTAAAGCCAGCAGCACTTTGGCACACTTCATCTGTTGTAACCAAACACAGCCTTCATGGTTAAGTCATAGTTGCTCTTGGTCACCAACGGATAGGAAACAACATTCTTCCAATCCGATTGACATGTGACAAAAGGCTACATCACATCAAGCATATACAACAACAATGGTAACAACACTTGAATGATTCAGTAGCCTCACAAGAAATTTAAATCTGTAAAATCCTTCAAAAGGATAAATTTAGAGCATATACTAAGACTTAAAAAATGTGACCGGCAATTGTGGGGTTGACTTCCAAACTGCATTATTCATGCCATCATCATGTAGCGGTTAGTTCAAAATCACTAGCTTGGTCTGAATCAACTACTGGTGATCTATGCAACACAGCAAGGATGATATGCCACAATTTGTGTGTGAGACAGAGGACACTGAGTGAAGCAGATGACGAGGTCCATGCGGCAGAAGGTGTTTCCTCTTCTAGCTGCCCTTGACTGCATACAAATCACAGCTGATCCGATGATTTCTAGTACTAATCTAACTATTTTTTTCTTAAATTTCCTTGCATCAAGATGATGTGAAGAACTGAATGGACAAAGGAGTAAGCCTTGCTCCGTGTGACCTAGCATGACCCCAAAGTTATAGTGATGTGAATAAGGAGTCATGGATTTCGTGCCACCAAATTTTTCTTAAACTAGTCATTGATTGAGACCAATTGTTTGGTTTGTTCTGGGTCAAAATAGCAAGTATTTTGGTTTGCTTTGAATGGTGGTAATCATTTAGTGGGCTGTATATTGGTTGGGAATTAACTCTTCACTTGACCTTGTTCATGTTGTTTTGGGCTTGGATCACGGCCCATTAGCAGGCACGGCACTCAGTGAACCTCCAAAAGGAAAATATCTCAGCCTTGACACGCAATGAATTTCACACAAAGCAAAGTTAACCCAACTCCCAGCCTAGTCTAATCAAGAAGCGACCCATCCTCTACATCAGTCACGAAGTCAGTTAGTGAAGTGGACAACACAGGAGAAGCCTCGGCCCAGCCCATGAAGAGTCGGTGTCAACAACGCTGCCTAAGCAAAGTCTTGTCTTGAAAAAACAATGGGAATCCCCAAGACGAAAAGCAAAGCAAATGGAGCCACTTCGCTCCTCATCCAGCTTCCTCATCCAAGAGAAAAGAAAAACATAAGCAACAGTCAAATGGAGCCTATTCGCCCGCCAAACAACAACCGAAGCAAATGAGCCTTAGTTAGGCATCAGCAAGCCCATCTACTTGGTTCGGTACGGCGAAGCCCATGTTCTTGCCTAGTGAAGCCCACCGCAACACAGCACACCACACAGTGACAAAATTAGTACAAAGTTTATTATCTAACTTCATATAAAGTGTAACATTAGTAGCCAATACAAAAAATAAAATACCAACCATAGGACGCGAAGAACTACATCGACCTTGATTCTGGTAGCTGGCAAGAGTAGCTGGGGATACACATTTTTGGATAAGATTAATGGGTGTGAAGATCTAGTTCCAAGATCTCGGTTGGCTCTGAAAAACTCAGTATCCTTCTTTGTTTAATATTGTCCGAAGAAAGAAAGCAATAGTAGCAAATGTTTTGGATTCTGTCCAGTTAAATATATCTTTTAGAAGATCATTAGATGGAATCGAACTCTGAGATTGGCAGATTATTGTGGCGAGAGTGGCTAATATTAATACTAAGAAAGGGCAGGGTAACTTCTTTTGGTGGCTACATAAAAATGAAGAGTTCTCTGTTAAGTCAATGTACAACATTATTGTTAATAATGAGGTGAAGATTTCGGAAGAAATTTGACGTATGAAGGTGACACTAAAAATTAAAATTTTCTCGCGGTATGTAGAAAAAGAGGTCATTATAACTATGGATAACTTAGCAAAGAAGAGATCAAATGGTAATAAATTTTTGTTTCTTCTCTAGCAAATACTCCCTCCGTCCATAAAAACATGCAATTCTCGCTTTTCGAGAAGTCAAACAGTTTGAACTTTGACTAAATTTATATAAAAAAATACTAATATTTATAATACAAAATAAGTATCATTAGATTAGTTATAGAATATATTTTTTTAATAAATTTATTTGGAGACATAAATTTTAATACTATTTACTATAAACTTGGTCAAACTTGAGTCAGTTTGACTGGCACGCTTCCCATAATTGCTTGTTTTGTTGGACGGAGGGAGTATGAAATTATCAAACATCTGTTTTTTATTGTCATTGTGCCAAATTTCTATGGCGTGCTGACCATAAGTTCTGGAGTTTCCGCTGCCAACCAATGTCGAACACTTATTTGGTACATGGCTAAAGTGAGAGGACAAAAAAATACTCTTTTATTGACAGGGGCTATTTGGCTCACAAGAAATGACTTTGTGTTTAACCGGAAACATTTTTGCACATACTGTTAAAGGGGACTGCTACAGCGCACCAAGGAACTAAAAGAACCAACTAGTACAAATAACTATTTTTTTAGGTGTTATTCTAAACCATTAAGGTAAATTATCATTTTCTCGGGGGTTATTGAAGTTTCTTGGAGGTTGGCAGCCGATGGCATACTTGTAAGAGCATCTCCAACAGATGTGGTAAAATAAATAGCCAAATTGCATAGTTTAGCTCTTTTGTAAAATGTAGAAGTCCTAAAAAAAGAAGAGTTTTCCAATAGACTTGCTATTTCTCATCTTGTATATTAAAAAATTACCACGTCACCAACTACCACTGATCTATTCTGCCGAGCGCTGAAACTTTCCACGACCTATTCCTTCGGAGTCGTCCGCACGAACGTACTGGTGGCGGCTGTGCTCCTTCGCACGAACTCGTTCTGTGTTCCGACCCATGACAAGACGCTGATCTTTGGTGGCGACGGGCTGCTGCTACCCTGTACGTGTTCGGATCCCCCATCATCACGTGTATGCTTGATATGATATTCCTTTAGGTCACGTTATCAAATGAGTAAATGGACACCCATCTTCTTTCTTTAATCCTGGTTGTGTTGAAGCAGAATCCTGGTTCATAATGGAATTTCAAGATGTAGTTAATGAGCTGATGGATTCTTCGTCGTCGTCGTCGGATGATGATGATGATGATGATGAGGTGTATATTGCTGCAGCGCATATAGTAGTATCGGAAATTGTCAATCCAGCATGCCATCGTGGTTCTGTAGAGGGACATCGTGTTGTGAATCGTGATAGGCAGTCGGGACACTGCAGATTGTATGAAGATTATTTCTCAGATAATCCTACATATGGACCGAGCTATTTTAGGCGCAGGTTAATTTTCTCATATTTTATTGACTTATGTTTAGTGTATGCATTGAGGTCTGAATATTTTTTTATCTGACATCATAGGTTTCGAATGCGGCGTCATGTGTTTGTACGCATAATGAAGGCCGTTGAGGAGTATGATGACTATTTCGTGCAGAAGAGGAATGCAGCCGGAACCCTAGGACTATCTTGTTTGCAGAAGGTGGTGGCGGCATTCCGGATGTTAGCTTATGGAGTAGCAGCTGATGCTATGGATGACTATATCCGTATTGGGGAGAGTACTGCTCTAGAAAGTCTTAGAAAGTTTGTCAGAGCTGTTGTTCAGGTATTTGGACATGAATACTTGAGGTTGCCCAATGAGGATGATACTGCCAGATTACTTGCGATTGGTGAGAGTAGAGGTTTTCCTGGCATGCTTGGTTCTATTGATTGTATGCACTGGACCTGGAAGAATTGTCCTTATGCATGGCAAGGTATGTATAGGGGACATAAAAAGGAGCCTACAATTATTCTAGAAGCTGTTGCTTCTAAAGATCTTTGGATTTGGCATGCTTTCTTTGGGATGCCTGGTTCGCACAATGATATAAATGTTCTTCAAAGATCTCCTATATTTGCAAGGCTTGCTGAAGGTCAAGGGCCACATGTAAATTATAGCATCAATGGGAATGATTATAGTATGGGTTACTATCTAGCAGATGGTATATATCCATCTTGGGCCACATTCGTGAAGACCATACCCGAGCCACGGGGTAATAAGAACAAATATTTTGCAAAAGCACAAGAAGCTTGTAGGAAGGATGTTGAACGAGCATTTGGGGTTCTACAAGCTCGCTTTGCCATTGTTCGAGCGCCGGCACGTGTGTGGGATGAGGATACAATTCAACTAGTCATGAGGGCTTGTATCATTATGCACAATATGATTGTTGAAGACGAGGGAGTTGACAAAAAAGATTTCATATATGATGATGTGGGAGAAAAGGTAACTGTATCACACGATGCTACACCTGAGTTCGATGCATTCATGCAGAATTACAAGAAGATCAAGGACAAGGAGACACACACACAGCTTCAAGCCGACCTTATCGACCACTTGTGGCATAATTTTCCAGATTTATATACAAATATTATTGATGAATAATTTCATTTACTATCACAGCATCAAGGCATTATGTATTAGTTTCCAGACCTATCTTCTTTGTTTGATTTATTAGATACTGTAATAATTCAAAGCATTCACGCAATGGATGGCATTGATACTACCCCTATCAGTATGTATGTACAGATACATATTTTTTTATGTGACAGGCTTGCCTTTCATTTGTATTGAAAGCCTGAATGTTTTGCCGGACAGGCTACAGTACCAGTTGCAAACAGTGCTTCGATCCACTTCTTCACTGTGCTTTTCGTCAGATGCAAAAGGCTTGAACTTGCCATTCCATTCAATGTTCATAGATAGTTTGCTGTCAGGTCTTAGTTCTGTAATCTGAGCAAGTATGCCTGACCAAACAAACAACGCTATGAAATCAGAGTATGCATGACCAGGCAACTTTTTTTTTTGACAAAAGGTCACAGGCAAGTTGCCCAGGGGCCAAGGTTTAATAAACCAAACATGCCCACCCTGCAGCATGCTTGACAGCAACCTGCACCTCTATGTATTGCCGGACAGGCTACATAGGCTCCAGATATCAAATGCAGTGTCACGAGCCCAAATATATATGTGATGGTAACAAGGTTCGTGCAAGAACATTAATCAATCCGATATGCTGTGAACTAAAATGTTTGATAAAATTAAACATGTCTCACACTATGCCCAAATCTAAAAAATTCGAAATCATGGTTCTACTAATTTCCAAGCCGTCTTGCAAGTATTTTCTTCTGTTGATCATCGTAGAACTGTTGCTGTCTGGTTGACATGTTGCTCATATCAATATTTATAATTCTTTCTTCTTCTTGATCCCGCTCGAAATCAAATTTTTCTTTATCAAGTTTTATTCTTTCTTCATGCAAGGCAAGGGCTTTCTGCCACATCTCTTGTTTCTTCAACTCCCTCTCCTCTTTCTTCAACTCCCTCTCCTTTTTCTTCAACTCCTTCTCAGCATCCACCTCTTTCTTCTTTGCCAATAAATAATCGAAAGCTTCAATGCTCGAACGTTGCTTTAATTTCAGCTTTTCCTTCTTAGTCCCTGCAGGCCTCTCCGCCGTGGTTATTCTGGTTTCAGTCTCAGCTACAGTACCAGTAACAGGGCCTGGTGCATCTGTAGCAAGAGTTGAATTGGCAGTGGTCTTTTGCTTTTTGCTGAATGGTTTTTGAGGTCCTGTTGGCTGGCGCCTATTCATCCATTTCGAATGGTCTTTGAGTATTTTCCAGCAATGTATGTACTGAAAAGTCCTGTGAAATGGGTCGTCATTCTTATACATAGTTAATGCGTTTGCTTGTTGTAATGGGAAACAAAGATGACACATGAGATTCAGCAAAAACATATAGGAAATTAGCATGTGAAGGTAGGTCATCTAACCTTGTCATCAACAGATGCGCCACTCTGATATCGGGCCTCTACCTTCGAAACACAACCAGCAAATATGTTGCAGTCATGTAGTATGCTAGACCACCGACTCATTAGAGAACTTTGTGTGCGATCAGATTCAAAATCCTTTTTTGAATGAAAGTAATCATGTATTCTTTTCCAATAGGTATCTTTTGATTGATTGGCTCCTCTCACAGGATCCAAACTCACATTTAGCCACGCTGACACCAACATCTCGTCCTCTTTAAGAGTGAAATTTTTGGACCTTCTTTTATTTCCTTTGACCGCTTCAGGGACCTCATTGCGTGCTTCTTCTTCATTATGAGGTGGGATATTGTTAGACACTCCACCTGGAGCGAAACCCTCCATAATCATGCCAGTCAAAGATCTCCCTGAATCCATTTCGGCTGTAAAAACATAACACAAGGAACATATTAGATGATGATCTGAACATGTTAGCGAAGAGTAAAATAAAGGGGAAGTGCACTTCCCAGACTTAGCTACATAACACTTTGTGCATATGGCATTGCTTCAGTACTGTAACATACAAGAATTCGGACAGAAGCACAGAACAAATAGCAGCAAATAATTGACATGGCGTAATCAGTGTGCTGAAAAAGCAATCTCAACCTCCTGTAAACAAGCAGCTCAACAAAAAGGAAGCTACTGTCTTGAGCAATATGTCACTGGGGCAGTACTCACAAAGACGCTGTACTACTATGTGAAAATTGAATAAGCCAGCCGTTGTGACCTTCCTTCAACAGGCTTAGGAGAAAGCTCCCTACCTGACCTCATGCTTAACTACAGCTAATTGTGCAGACCAAGAGCACACTTCGCACCTGGGATTGTGAATACATAGAGAGAGAGAGAGAGAGATGATAAATGCACGTGCAGCCCCTGAGTGTCGATACTGGTATATTTTTGCTGTGAAATGTAAATATGCTAGAAACCAAACTGCTAGTTGTGTACATAGGAAGTATTACAAGCTACTGGTATTACTCTGTCAAATACAGATGAGTTGCTTCTTCAACTTCCGAGCATAGGCCTAAAGCTTCTTTAGGTCACAAACAAAACCCATGAGATATGGAGCAGATTAGAGGTCAACCTGAGTAGAAATGACTACAACTTATCCCATCAGCATTTGGGGAGACTAAACTACTGATTAAGATAATGGTTGGTTCTTGGGTCATTATACTCATAATTCCTTACTGATCTGCGAATTACTAAAATTTAGTGTGCAAATGAAAATTCAGCCAACTAAAAAAAGCAGCATTGATCTGATGTGATCTACTGAACTAGCAAAGATAGCAAAACCATGAAAATTTATCTTTATGGCTGCACCCAACGACCAAGCTGTTGAGTGCCAATATGCTGTCAGTTGACATCCAAGGAGCAAGGTATAAAGTGCAGAAAAATAAGTGAAACTCATCTATGATACAGGCAACTAAAATGTTTGATCTTAGTTGGTTCCGTTGCTGTTTTCAACTAAACTAACCATTTTGTACATGGTAACAGACGTACTGAAAAATAGACTCACCTGAGCACACGTCAAGGTATGGGTTCGATGTAGTACCAGCAGCACTGTTGGGTGGAAAGATTCGTCGTCGCTGGCCTCCTTGCGCCGCACTCTCCAACCATGACAGCATCGGTGAGTCCTGCTCCCGTCCGCCTGATGCCGGGATAATGGGGATCGACGAGGTGTTGAAATCTCCCCGGCGTAGTTGGGATCTCCCATCCGCCTGCTGCTCCCATCCCAGCTGCTGCCCATCCGCCTGATGTTGTTCCCATCCGCCTGATGCTGCCCCCATCCGCCTGAGGTCAGGATAATAGGGCGGCGCAATTGGGATCTCACCGGCAATCGGCGGAGCCTGTCCATGGCGAAGCTAATCCGGCGGTGCGGCGGGGCAGTGATTCGGAGGAAGCCGCCTCTCCATGACGAAGCGCCTCCGGCGGAGCAGTGGGGGAGCGGCTCACGACGAAGAGGAAAAGGGCGACTCAGAGGGGCTCCGGCGGTGCGACGGGGAGGTGGTTCATGGCGAAGGGGAAAACGGCGACTCCGAAGCGGCTCACGGCGACTCGAATGAGATGGGAAATTGTTGAATCGAGCGGGTCGTGCTGGATAGCCACGAGGGGAAACTTCAGCGCGCGCGGGAAGTTCGTCTCTGCGCGCGGGAAGGATCGCGCGCGCGCGCGGGCAAGCGACGTGGCGAGGGATTTCGGAAGATGGCGAGCGGCGCAGCTTTGCTTTCTTTGCCTAGCGAAATCCCCGGGATAGCCGGCTTGCTATTTTAGCCAGCAAGATAGCACATCTGTTGGACAACAATTTTTGATGAAAAATGCTAAATATAGCCTAGATGACCAAGATGGCGTATCTGTTGGAGATGCTCTAAGTACTTGACATACACTTAAATAAATATGACATGTGTGCATTAAGTGTCTATGCCATACACTTAAACAAATCTGGGCAACAAAGCCCGCCAGTTGTCAGCCGCATTCGCTGACGTCTAGGAGAAGCCGACTTCGGTGCTGGTGCTAGGGACTTCATTGACAGGTGTGTGATCTTATCGCATGACTCATTGGTTGTGTTGGTGCTGCAGAGGAGTATGTGAAATAAAATAACAATGTGCCCTTGTGGGTATCATTTTGTTCGGCCCATTTTTTCAACAATAATCTTCGAACGGTTCGTGAATCAGACTTATAGTTTATAAGATATTGTATTTTAAAAATCTGAATCATGAAAACATTTCATGCAGGCATGTGTTAGAGATGTGTCAGCAGGGTTGATGGAGGATAAGGGCAGACCCAGTGCCAGAGGCTCCCACACGAGTGGGGTCTGGGGAAGGGAATAACCGAAGTGAAGTCTTACCCCTGCAGAAATTCTGCAGAGAGACGGCTTCGAACCCAGGACCTGGTAACTCGGCGAGCTATAATAAAATAAGTTCTGGTTGCAGTTGTAATATAAATCAAATTGTAATTTTGGAATATACATAGTTGTGGATGTTTTTGTTTTGGTGGGAGCACATCAGGGGACAACCAAACAAAGAAAAAACAAAACGAAAGGCATGCAGGGTGCGCGTGGCAGGCAAGAATGAAGGAATGTTAGCGCGGATATACATGCGTACAGAATAGTCACTCCATGTATATACAACAATGTTATAGAGTTTCAACGACCTGTGTCTCTGGATTTCCCATATACGCCAAAGAATCGCAAATATTGGTATTTGTCACCGTTTCTCTTACCCCTAATTGAGTCCACGAATAGAACATGGGGTACAGTGATATTCTGGTCTGTAGTAATAAAAATTCATGGACCTGCATGATGATCGAGATACCATCTTACTATTACTAATTAAAGGAGAAGACACGTTAGAAAAAAAATTCCTACAAATTCTCACAATAATCATAAACATCTGGGCTTTAATTTGGTACACCCTTATCATTACCGCCGATAATAGCCACCGGATCTATTGTAATTTTTAAAAAAATTACCCACCAACGCCATTAGGAAAAATACATAAAGTAAACCCTCATTGTGCATCTAAATTATCCACCTCTGGCATTACAAAAGATAAAATCAAAATAACCCCCAAGATTTTTATATAAATTGCCCACATCTACCGATATGAAAGATAATTCAAAATAATCCTCTAAATTTTCATCTAAATTACCACATTTGTCATTATGAAACATAATTCAAAATTACCCACCTCCCGTCCGCATACCCTAGCACAGTTCCACAAAGACAGGCCCGCCCAAGCAGCAGCGCAGAGCGCCACGCGCTCCCCTTGCTGCGCTCAGAAGAACCGGGATGGCCTGTAGTAGAGCCCAGCCGGTAAAACAGTTGCTCAAAAACAACAGCCGGTAAAAACATGCTCAGCGAATCAGAATTTCTAGCCCATTTTCCAAGAGCAGCCCAAAAATCTTCTCCTTTTTCATTCTTTTAACCCTTTATCAAGGTGCCAACTTTCCAAGTGAGCCAAACATATTAGGCACTAAAGTTAGCATTTTCACAAAGAAAAATTTTCATCGTTAATCAAGGATCTCACCACATCACTAAGCACATCCATATGCATATGAAACTCACACTTAGTGGCACTAGGTATGACTGTTGCAACTAAAAGATTTCCCGTCTTCATAGTATGGCTATCTATCTTAAACCCAGTCTATCTCTTCTCTACTCAACCTTTGGCTTGATCTCCAATAGATGATATGATCCACTTCATGTCATCACGTGGCCTTATTGGTTCATCGATCGCAACTTCGCTTGCTCTTCATCACCGTTGCACCCGGTCCATCGGTGCCAAGTCCTTGTTCTTCACTACCACACGGTCTATCGCACCCGAGCCTCTGACTTGCCCTTCACCCTAGTAACTAGGTCCTTCATAACCAAGCCATGTCTCTTAACCTTATCCACCACTCCACTATTGCTTTAAGTGTTACTCACACTAGTGTACCCATAGACTAAGCACCTGTGTATCTCAACATAAATACACATTAGTCCACCTAGGTTCTCACTCAATTACCAAAACCAAAGTCTGGACTTTCACCTAGGCATGTATTATAATTTTGTTTTGACGACTCCAGAAATCTTTGGCAGTGGCAGAACCAAAAGATTTTGTATATCAACTAGACTACTGCCCTCATGACTGGCTTTTTCTGCACTAAACAGTGGTAAGCCACTGCTTAACTTTTGGAACATCTCTCTTTTAGCGTGTTATCTGACCTTTACAAAAAAAATTAAATGGCCACAGTTTTGCATTGAATACTTTGTGGATGAATTTATGCTACTTTAGACTTGAGTTAAGGTTTTATGCTTTACTCTTCATTTTCCTGCCTCCATAGGTGCATCATGGTGGTGCTAGAATGACAGCCACATGTCTTAAAGCAGCGGTGCGTGCTCTCTCCATGTCTTTGTGTCAAGGTAAAATAGTTATAATGTCTTGCATGATGATGCTGAAATTAGGTGAAGCACCCTTATATATAAAAGCCGTTCCTATGCTTCTTCCGTACCCAATGCCACCAATGCAACCAAAGAATTAAACCACTACTTGCCTACTTGTCTTTCAGGTTAAATGTAGCACTCTAACACATTTGCATCGGTGGAATTAAACATATGTTTTCTGCATTGTTTTGTTAAATCTTTAGGCAGTTAGAAATAATAGTTGGATCTTTAGACTATGATTTGCTTGCCCAAAGAAAGACAAAAACTTTAGTGGGGTGTGGTATTAGCCAGTTAGTTCTGAATACAGACCATGTCATTGTCAAGATGAAATCGATGCACAACATGTGCTACAGCAGTACAGGACTTGAATACATGATACACCCTGATTCTACTTCTACTATTAGCCTCCTATGGTAATTCAGTCTGTTCCCTAAGTGTTGCGGAGCCTAACTGCAGCAATATGTCCAGGTCAGTCAAAATATTGTTGAAACTAAGAAGATGATGGAAGAATCCGCTGAGCTATGTGGGCAGAAGGAAAACTCTGAGCAAGTTCCTAGAATGCGGAGCAAGGATGGAAAAAAAGTTTCCCTTGCAGTTGGTATAAAAAATACCATGTCAGTGACACAGTGTAAGATGCCATCCGTAATAATGCTAAATATGTAAATGCCCCCTCACATATGCCTATTGCTTATCACTGAATACATTGCATTAATGTATGATTGATAAATTTATTAGTTTTGGCACAGTAGCATGGTTGTGCTGTATCTGATGTCTTCAAATAGCATGGTATGGTTGTGCAGTCTCCAATCTCTTTGTACAACTCTGTAGTTTTTGGGGATGCTTATGCATGATGCATGAAGGCATGAAGAGGTGAACCAGGCAGTATATCGAGAAAAAAAATATGGCATGTTTTGATCTATTTATAACAATTCATTTGATTATAACAGGGTCAATGTTGAACCTAATTGTTATTTATTTATTTTTGTCGTCAGGCTTCTGAACCTCCTTATTTGTGAATCTTTATATTGGAAATATGATTTGAGAAGACAGGAGCACCGAATCATCAACTTTGTTCTGCAGATCAGTGTTGTGTATCTTTATGGCAGTGCATCTTAGATTGCCTCATATATTGTATTAGTTCGAAAGTTGATTTGAAAGGATTGCAATTCACAAAGATATTACCACTGCAATCTAAACACAGCTTAGGTGCACTTTTAATCTAAACTTCTTCCAAGGAGGTGTTAGCTAAAGTATACTACAAGGTGTGTTTGCAAGACAGTTTGACCATAGAAGTGATTTGATTACCTATGCCTATACTCAAATCAAAACCATGATGCACACGAGATATTTCTTTCATATATGTGTTAGCTGGAAAATGTATGGTTTGTGTGGATGGGGTACGAACCTAGTTTATTATATATACTAGGTTCGAGCCCGTGCATTGCTATGGGACAGCTAAACTATTATACTAAAAATACACAGATCGCACGATAAGATAACAATATTGTGAAATTAAATATCGACGTTAAAGTGACATTTAATTCAAAAAGCAAAGTTCATGAAATTAACACAATCAAAGAGAAAGATATGGCACGTAATAATGTAACAAAGTCACTGCCATTTAACACCCTTGGAACACCAACCCCCGTAAGCACTTCATTCCCTAAAAGATTCGCAAAGATCTCCTAGATAGAAATAAGGCCATGAATCCATAGCATCACCACATTGCTGCATCCTTATAGCATCTCCAAAAGTACCTAATATTTTTTTTTCTAAAAACATGAAGTTTTGTAACTCCCAAAAAGTATTGGGATAAATAAAGAAGGTTATCTCCAATAGTTTCCAATAATCCACTTCTAAAATAAGAGGACAATTTTACATTAGAAATCATATACTATTTTTAACCACTTTTATATATTTTTTCTCTTTTGTACATTTGCATTAGCAACATTTTCCTACTCTTTATTCTTTCACATGACTTTCCACCTTTATTGACCGGTCGATACACACAGAAATAAGATCCGGATGACCTGAAATCCGCGGATCTTTACGCGCGAGCAAAGGTTTTTTCCCAAGTGCCTACAGATTATTGGGAGATGAGTTCGAGAGTTGTTGGAGATAAGATATTTTTCATTCTTCCCAAAAATCATGAATTGAGAAGGATTATTGGATACTTTTAGAGATGCTCTTAGGCTTGTCTACATTAGAAAATTTTTAAACGTAGTCAGTAGTAGAAAAGCAAGATGATTCCTTAAATGGGAGTGATATCTGAACCAAAGATCTGAAAATTGTCACGGATGAAGAATATAGTACAAATATTATTATTGGATACATGATATAGAGATAAACATCGCCATCCAAATTGCAGTTTATTTGTCATATAGTTCACTTCACAGAAATGCAAAATCTAGAGATAGCAATGTATATGCTTACATGCACTACATGGAAGTGTAGATGATGTTGTAACAAGCGGTCGAACACAACAATTAGGAAACTGAAAGGTATGCTTTCCATATTTCACCATTATGGTCAATAACAACCTGTGCAGTATATAACACAGACCTCAAGTTCCATACCAACCTGCAGTGGTGAACATTTATGCAAATATCAGTCCATTTCAAGTTATCGACAATTATGGTCATCTTCGTTTGATATCAAGAATGATTGCAAATTTCAATACATAACTGTCAACCAGAGTTAAACCATTGCTTTAGACTAAATTCCAAGTCAGGATCCAGTCTCTAATCTTAACTGTAGTGTTTCTCCACAAACGTGTCTCCATCTGAGATTGTTTAAGAATTTTAAAATTTTGAATAACCAAAAATAATAACTTTAAATAATATTTTAGAGATCAGAAACTTATCGACTACAAACGTGTACATGATGTTGACCACTACAGCTTTGGTATTAACCATGTGAACATTCCGGGTCATTTGGAAATTTTAAAATCTAAGAACTAAAAACAAACTTGTATTGAAAACTAAAATTTTGGAATAGACCGTGTCAACATCCTAGATCATTTGAAAGTTCTAATTTTTAGATTTTGAAATCCAAGAACTTAAAATACTTTTCTTGGACTATAAATGTTTCAAATATAAAACTTGCCAACTACAAAGTTGTAGATCACATCGAGATCTACAACTTTTGAAAAAAAGTTGCTAAATTGTCATGGGCCCAAGCTGTCATTTGGGTCGATAACCTACTAAGGTAAGATGAGATGAACATGATGATGCTTGTCCACTCAAGCAACTTCAATGGGTTAGCTTAGTAGTTACATTCTTTAGACGACATTTAGCTCTACCTAACTAGGTACCTAATGCTTATTATATTTTATACTGCATATCAGCTATCACTTTACATGAGCAATCACACTCAAAAGAGTGTGACTTAAGACTTTGGTGGAATAGGTGTCATCACATGAAACACATAAAGATTTGCTTGGCAGGTCCAGGAACTCTGTACACCTAGATATTTTGATTGTCTGTAGGTAGCTGAATTCTCCAATGAATTCGAACTTATGCTGTTCAAGAGAATGACATCCAACTATAAAAAGGCCCCTTAAATTTTCAATTTTACTTATGGAGAGTGGTATCTCTCTGAGATTTACACAGTAACTTAGTTTCAAGGATTGGAGATCTCCACAATCACCATTGGACTGAGGCAAACTCTCAAGATCAGTAATCCACTTCAGTTCTAGAGTTCTTAGCTTCCGAAGCTTCCCAACAGACTTGGGCAGTGTGACAAAGCCATTACAGTCAATAAAATGAAGTGACCGCGAATTCCAACAATCTGAGATAGCCTCTGGAAATTTGGTGAAACTAGCACAGTGGATTTCAAGATATCCAAGATATTCAAGCTTCAAGATGAATGGTGGAAAAGGAGTATCAAATTTATAGTCTAGGACAACACTGCAGGTATGCCCACTGTTATTAATAAGGTTAGGAAATGATTCGTTACCTTCAGCCACATATAGAGCACGAAGCATCTCAAAGCCCCTTTCAACACCCTCATTCAATGATGTCAAAGATAAATATCTGCATTGGCGTGCACAATCATTGGTTATGTTCTCTGGTAGAGATGTTACCACTTCATTCTGCAAAATATATTGAGCAAGATCATTAATCAGGTCATGCATCCAGCATTCTCTTCTTATGTCATAAACCTCTATTTCAGGTGGCTCCTGAAGAAAGCCTCCTTTCACAAGAGAATTGTAGTAGTCACTTCCAATATCCTCTGGCTGCTCCCCCTTCATCCACTTGATGAATCCATGAGCTATCCACTGTTCAATCAAGTAATCTCTGCTAAATCTATAGCCTTTTGGTAATATAGAGCAAAATGTAAAGCACTGCTTCAGATGATCTTTCAAGTGAATAAAGCTCAGTTTCAAAGATTCAAATACACGATCTTCTATATTCTCTTCATCCCATAAATTACTCTCTTTAATGGCTCTCCAAGTATTTATTCTCCTCTTCTCTTGGAGAACAGATCCCAGAGTTTTTATTGCTAGAGGCACCCCTCCACATTTCTTCACGATATCTTTTCCAACTTTAATAAATTCAGAGTCTAAATCCTCCTCTATCAAACCAGAACTCTTTAGAAAGAAGCTCTAGCTCTCGTCCTCTGATAAGAATGCTAAGTTGAATACAAGTTTAGATTCCACTGCTTTTGCAACATTTTGATTACGTGTAGTTAAAAGGATCTTGCTTCCTGATGCACCATTGTTTATGTGCACCGTGAAATTTTCCCAATCTTGCCTATCCTCATGCCAAGCATCATCCAAGACAAGTAGAAATTTCTTACCGCTCAGTTTGTTTGAAATTGCACGGAGCATGTGTTGTTGGGCATGTAGATAAGACTTTTCCTCAATAATGGCTTCGAATAGCTTGCCAATAAGTTTTTCCCCACAAAACTCTTCAGATACATGGTCCCAAAATATTGAATCTTTGAAGTGCCCCTTTATGTTGTCATCATGGCAGATGTGTCTGGCTAAAGTAGTTTTGCCAGAACCACCAAGCCCAACAATAGAAATTATACGATAATCTTCTCTATTGTTAGGTTCTACAAGCATGGAAATTATTTCACTCTTCACATGATTCCTTGATGGTATTTTTGACTCTTGAGCATTACTCAACAGAGACTGCTCCCCAGTTGCCTTGTCATTTCTACTCTGACCTGGTTGTTCCATTTGAAAACTTTGTAGCATAGTATTGGCATTGCTTCGTTGTTTCACAGTTGCATCAAATGTCACCTTGATTTCTTTGATCTTACTGGAGACCTTGCCCCGGAACATAAGAAGCTTTGGTTTTGCAAACAAGTCAGCAAAAGCATGCTTTTCATGGTCATTATATCTTGTGTTTCTCATCTTCTAGGCATACTTCATCAAGTAAATCATTAATGTCATTAGCAAGATTTCTCAATTTCATCACCCATCGAAGTGATGGGTCTCTCTCTATTGCTCTATCACGAACTGTGGATAGCCAGCTTGTAATATCTGTATGTATATCCTGGAGGTCGGATAGATCCTTTTTCGCACCCGTTATGGCAGCAAACTCACTGGATATCAGTGAACCTAGCTTGTTCCCTGCAATGTTCAATAGTCCAGAGGCTAAAGTAGCCTCCACTCCAGTCATATTTCAAAGCTCCCTTGCCAATTCTCTGTAGATAAAATTGCAAAACTAACAATTATATGGAGTTTTTCAAACCAAAACAAAGATGTGGACACGCTAATAAAGCAACAATAGTTTTCAGCTCTGGAATCACATCCTGTATGATAAAAGAGTTGGAAGTGGAGAATTTGATTCGTATGCCTGAGGAACCATCTGAGAATTTGATCTGTATCTGAATATTATCAAACCAAAATAAATAATTTAGATAGGGATCCTTTCTCTGCTGTGTACTCAGATTTATACGGGTGGGATAAGGATTGGGAGATTTTCTCGATATTCGTGAGGAGGTCTTCTTTTTAATGTAATGCCCAGAGGCTGTCTTACCACCAGTAGGTCGAATTTTTTTATACTAGGTGGAAATAACATGCATATGACGGTATGAGACGATACAGATCGATGGGGACATGATTAAAGAAATGAAAGATTAATTAGCATATGAATTACCTCTTCCGAAGACCAGAGAAGCAGCAACACAAGTATCACCTTTGTGCTGCTTACCACGAAAATGCCTTGAGTACACGTGCTCCTCACTGGGAATCGAGAAAAAACAATCTGATCATGGAAGCAAACAGGAAGATATGTGTGCAGAGGAAAACAGGAGATATGGATGTTTTCTTTTTACTAACAAGATTTGGGCAGACTTTTTGCTGCACAATCGGAGCATGTACCTAGGAATTGTAATCTTGGATCCGCTGCCTTATCCTATTCCATTACTGAACCCTGCACTGGGGTGCACTGCGCCCTTGAAAACCAGAGAGCTTTTTGATGTACAGGATGCAGAGTTGCAAAAGGTTGGAGAAGCGGGCGTGCAGCTTCGCTGGATGGAAGAGATCAAGAGACCCAGATAGTGCTTTTGTGGCTCTGGTTCATTGCCCTCCCATCATCTGTATACTACAGGAATCTGGCTTTTTGCCGACTGCTAAGTGGTTTGCTAAGTGTTTTTTTCGGACACTCGGCAAAGAAGCTCTTTGCCGAGTGCCAAAAAAAACACTCGGCAAAGAAGCCCGACTCCGGTAGTGGTACTAGCTTAACAGAAAAATTCAGATTTTTATTACAATGAAAAAGACGTGCCAACAACTCTTGGAGACTGCATGATTGAAGAAAGTGATATGAGAAAGAAGGCTGCAACCAAAATTCACACTATCGGCATCAGAAGACCCAGAACTTGGCCCCACACGTTAGAAACCAGAACAATTCCGGTTTGGAATTTTCAAACTGGATTGCGATGGGTATTCACCAAAGGACACAATAGCGGTAAGAATGGTATGCAATCAGGTAAATACATGCATCGGAAAGGAAATTCATGCAAACTACCTTGAGTCACGAAGGGGCAGTAGTAGATCATTACCAGTTCGAGACCTTGCCAAGAGAGAGACCATCGGTGCTTTCGGTAGCTTCCTTCTGAGCTTCCTGCGTTCCTTTCACGGTCTCAACTTCAGAGAAGGGAAGCGACATGTAACATCAATGTAAGGGAAGAGAAATCCAAATTTTGAACTAGGCCAAAAGCAGTTGCCAATTTGCGAAATGGATGGCAAGGAGCTCTCGCATCATCGACGAAAGGGCAATGCGGGGGCCACACTACGCCAACCAAAGCCCATTGGTCGCTTCAGATCTGTGGCCGGACCGCGTGGCCACCATCGCTGTTGTTGACCGATGCGGTGGTGGACTGGTGGCGACGGCCAACAATGGCTCCGAAACTGTGTCCGTTGATCTGTTCACGTCCCTCCTCCACCATCATCGATCTCCAACTCTTCTTCCACACCTAGTGCTGGTGGTGCTGTAGGTGCCATTACGGTGCGATGGTGGTGGTCGCAGTGCCGTCCGGATCTGCATGCGCCGTAGTGGTGCCATGGAGATCGGTGACAGTCGAATCCGCACGCGTGGTTACAGGTGGTGTGACCGGAGGCACCTCTATCCACAAACTATAGTCGCCGGCAGTGACTGGATCCATGCCATGGGAGAATTTTGCCCTGATCATAGATGGATTTTGCTCAAATGCCATCGAAGTTGTGAGCTTCGCCGTAATGCCTCTATGAAACAGGTCCTTCACACTATATTGTTATTTTGTGATTTATCATTCATATCAACTTTTAAATTTTTTCACCTTCACTTTTGACCTGTTGTGACCGTTTTACCCCGTGTCTATTTACCATCTCCTCTTGTCTCTCTTCACCCTCGTGAAGTCTTCTCTCTCGTACTCTCGTTCGCGCATAAGACTGGGCGCCGCCGGTGGGAGGCCGACATCAGTGACGACGCAACCCCCGCGGCCCCCAGGCCTTGCCACTACCCCCTGCTCGAGCTCCCGCGGCCTCATGGGTAGGCCACACTTCCACTCCTAGTCCAGGCTGTGCCAGCCCTAGGGCAAGGCGCCGCCTGTAGGCCTTGTGGTGTGGAGCAGTAGCATGACAGCGATATGATGGCGCTCCCGCCTTAGGCCGGCTAGGGCGGCGTTCTTGCAGTAAACGCCGCGGAGCTTGGCGGCCTTGGGTCGCGCCACGGGAGCAGGAGCGCGAGGCGGTGGCAAAGCTGTGGGGGCTCAGGTAGGGACCGGCGCGGCCTGGGGGCAGTGACACCAGCGCCAGTGTCCCCCCGGTCGGCCCTGTTTTTGCGAGAGAGAAACCGAGAGAGAGAGAGAGAGAGCACTTGAGGGAGAGAGAATGAGGGGATAAGGTAAATGAGCAAAGGGGCAAAATGGTCGGTGCAAGCCAAAATTTGCTCGTGAAAACAATTAAAAAGTGAGCTTAAATTCTGAAATGGCATTATAGCATGAGGAACTCGTTTCATAGAGGCATTCTGGCCAAGCCCACTACTTCAGTAACATTTGAGTGAAACCCATGTGTGATAACAGCAAAATTCCAATTTTCTCATGCCATGGTGGGTGAGGGGCCAAGGATTTTAAGCTTTAGCTTAGGTATTTAAAAGAGTACATTAGATTCATGCCATTACAAATAGCACAATGGTAAGAGAGATATAGATAGAGGTAGATAGTGGATAGATATATAGATAGGGATACATAGGAAGAGAAATAGATAGAATAGCATGAGTGTAAGGTGGATAGAGATATAGAAAGCGAGATAGATGATAGAGAGATGGAAAGAAAGAGAAATAGAGACAGAGTGGTAGAAAGGATAGGTAGTTTGGTAGGTAACTAGAAAAATAGTGTTTCTAGTTGTGTTTAATAGATAATTAATGTTTAGTAAAAAAGAAAATGTATACAGAACACCAATGCTTCCTTACATACGTCAGAAAGTACATACTCCATTGGTCTTAAAAAACTTGACATTCTAGCATTCAAAATTTGTCTAAAAAACATGATATTCTAGCAGATTTCTAAATTGGCCTCTATAGCACCGCTATAGCTTTTTCATAGGATCTACCACAACAATATTAATAATTGTTCCACTATTGCTGCTAATAGTACTTTAGCTCCACTAACTGTAGCTGTTGACTTAGCTGCGAAATAGTTTAGCACCGCTAATCCTTATCGAAGCAAATATTCATTCCTTATTCTAAATAAAGGATTATAATCTATGTCTTTCATTAGGTGTTTTTCTTCATAATGATCTAATAAGCCATTCTACAGTAATTGAACTACCAATCACTGAATATTAAATAAATATGAATGTTAATCCCAGTAGTGAATATGTTGATTGATATTGTGAATGTTAAGCAATGGATGTGGAGGAATGTTCTCCTATAGCTTGTACATCTATTTAAGTATTTATGTCCATAAAACTTTGCTTGGTTAAATTTTTTGTGCATAATTATTAAGGATTTTTCATGTTTTCTATAAAAAATATTAGGATTTAGTTTTTTTCTCCGCACGTCTTGTGAGAATTATTCAAATAGTGATAGTAAGTTAAGGGAATCGAAAAGTCAAACTAGACTTCAGCTTCTTCTCTAGGGATATGTACTACTACATAAAAGATTTGTAGAGGCAATTAGGAAGTTTCTATAGAAGTGGTTGTCCCAGCTGCCTCTACATATCCATATTTATAAATCAACGATTTGTAGAGACGTTTTCAGTTGCCACTACAAAGACAAGGCTCCTGTTTTCAGCTGTCTCTACAAATGGATTTTTAGGGTCGGCTAAAAACAGTAGCCGCCTCTACAAATCGAGTTTCTAGAGTCAGCTCATAAAATACAACCACATCTACAAATCGTATTCCACAAATCAGAAATTGACCCCAAAAAATAGCAATTTCATTAAAATCCAAAGAGGTCCCCCACCAGACAGCCACACGAGCATTCCTCTCATAACCACTACACCAGAAAGTCACCAATGATTAAAGGGCATAAATATTCCCCTCATATAATCACTTTACCAAATTTCAAAATAAATATTTCGGACCTAAATCAATTCAAATGAACAAGTTCTGAATTGGAAAGTTCTAGATATTATTGAGATCCACAATTTTGATTTTGGCTGTTTCACTATTCAAGGTCGTTTGAAAATTTTTAAATTTTAAAATATGAGAAATCCAAATATAATTTTCATTGGATAAATGATTTCAAATGATAAGGTTGTCAACTGTAAAGTTGTATATCTGTCGATGTTTTACCACCGATAGCCTGTCATGGGGTACCCGGGACAGTTATTCGGGTTTCGGCGGGTGCAGAACTCAACGGTGAATGCAAGAGATAGTCGATTTATACTGATTCGGGCCCTCGACCGTGATCGAGTAATAGCCTTTACGTCCAGTCGGTGTTAGCCTTTTGCGTTGGATTAATTGGTATATTATGTTTTTCTGTTACAAGGGTGCCTACAGCCTCTCTTTATATCGGTAGAGAAGGTCGTAGTACGGTTACAATCCTAGTCGGATCAAAAAAAGTGTCTTGATCTAATTACAGAAGGTACTTTCTATAGGAGTCCGGCTAGTCTGGCCTATTCTACTCGGAATCGGCTTCGCTTTACTTCATGCCTCTTCTCATCCGGCTTGCGGGCCAGGCCAGGGCCCTCTACCAGTAATCACGCCGATACATAGCCTTGTGGCTCCTACATCGACAAGCCCCTGAGAATTTCATGGTTGTACTCGGAAGCTCTCTTGTTCTCTCTGGTCTCGCTGAGTGGAACAAGCCTTTCGGGTTCTTTCGAAGAGCAACCTTGAAGTGGTCTTTCCTGGGAGAATTTTCTGGGGTGATGTGCGCTTTTTCGAAGAAAATGCGCACTCACTAAGTGTAGCACCCAAGCCTCCTGCTATTTAAAACAAAACGTTGGAGGGTCTTGAATATTCTAAGCTGAAAAACTTAAAAATCTTTCCTAAGGATATGTACCCTGTAGCCCCGAGCCTTTGTCCGAGTTCCTTTTTTTCTAAAAAGAACTCGGAAAGAGGGTCTTCTTATCGAATACTCAAGTGAGTTGCCTTTTTGTCAGAGTTAGGTGGCCAGTGGTGGTTGAGTGTAAATGCTGCTCAGTCACGAGTTGTACAGTGTTGGCATATTCTTCCAGATATACTGTCCTCGAGTACTGTGTCTTCACGCGAGGTTGTTTTTCCTTTAGTGCTTTTTGAGTTGTTTCTCCTTGCGATTGTGGAGTTTTTCCTTAGCATTTTCTACTATGTGTTGGATGCAAGCCTTAGTCATTGTAGGTGTATCCGGGTGCTCTAGAGCTTCATCCCTTCTTTTGGCCGTACTCTTATCTTTGTGGCTTCATGAATCTTGGCGAGCGCCGGTGATGAATCAGTCGAGTTCTTTCATCCAATTAGTTAAAAATCAGGATAGTTTGAGCGTATTAGCTTCTGTAGCTTATCTTGCTCTTATTCATGCTAGGCATAGATAGGGCGAGCTCAAGCTTGATCAGCTCTTTTGCTCTAATCCGGGTTGAATAACTCCGGGATAGGGCGAGCGCTATCTGGCTCTCATCCGCGCTGTGAAAAACAACTCGGGATAGGTCGAGTGTTGCCTTGTCAAGCCTGAAAAGACTTGGGATAAGGCGAGCTCAAGCTTGATCAGCTCTTTTGCTCTCATTTGGGTTGTGTAACTCCAGGATAGGGCGAGTGCTATCTGTCTCTCATCCGCGCTGCGAAAAATAATTCGGGATAGGTCGAGTGTTGGCTTGTCAACCTTCTACTCTCATCTAGGCCTAAAAAGACTTGGGATAGGGCGAGCTCAAGCTTGATCAGCTCTTGCTCTCATCCGGGTTGAATAACTTTGGAATAGGGCGAGCGCTATCTAACTCTCATCTGCGCTGTGAAAACAACTCGAGATAGATTGAGTGTTGGCTTGTCAGTCTTCTTACTCTCATCCAAGCCTAAAAAGACTTGGGATAGGGCGAGCTCAGGCTTGATCGGCTCTTTTGCTCTCATCTAGGTTGAATAACTCCGGGATAGGGCGAGCGCTATCTGGCTCTCATCCGCGCTATGAAAACAACTTGGAATAGGTCGAGTGTTGGCTTATCAGCCTTCTTACTCTCATTCAAGCCTTAAAAGACTTGGGATAGGGTGAGCTCAAGCTTGATCAGCTCTTTCGCTCTCATCCGGGTTGAATAACTCTAGGATAGGGTGAGCGCTATCTAGCTCTCATCCGTGCTGTGAAAACAACTCGAGATAGGTTTTGTTGATCTCAATAAGACAAGTGTTGATGAGGAACATTATCTTTATTACTTGATTCATAGTGTTTTGTGCTAAAGAAAAAATCAATCTTATGTTCTTAGGCATAGAATCTTCGTAGCTGGCTGATGTGCCATGAGTTTCTGACTTGTACTCCGTCCTCAGTTATCAGCTCAAAAGTTCTCGGTCCGGTGACCTTGGCGATGATAAAGGGTCCCTCCCATGGGCTGAGTAGTTTGTGATGTCCATCTGCTTTTTGCACTCGGTAAAGTATCAAATCTTCGACTTGAACAGAACGAGGTTGGGTACTTTTGTTATAATGGCGTCTCAAACCTGGAGATAGCGGGCTGACTATAGGGTAGTATTGATTCTGATTTCTTTTGTGTTGTATAGTTCTAGTCTTCAGGTGTGTTCAGCTTCTCCTTCATCATATTGCTCAGTCTTTGGCGATGTCCAGATCAGGTTGGCAGGTAATACTGCTTCTAATCCGTAGACTAGGAAGAAAGGTGAGTACCCGGTGGCTCTGCTTATTTGAGTTCATAGCCCCCATACTACTTTGGGTAACTCTTCAATCCACTTTAAACTGCAGTCTGCTAGTTTCTCATACAATCTGGATTTTAATTCGGCTAGTATGAGTCCGTTGGCTCTTTCTACCTGTCCATTGGCCTCTGGGTGGGCGACTAATGCATAATCAATGATGATACCACAATCTTGTGCCCAACTCTTGAATTCGATAACCGTGAAGGGAGAACCTAGATCTATGATGACCCAATTGGGCATACCGAAGCGATGCATGATGTCCTGGATAAACTTGACTGTTTTGGCTGCGCTGTATTTTATGAGCGGTTTGTACTTGATCCACTTGGTGAATTTATCAATGGCCATAAAGATGTATTTGAAGCAGCCCTTGGCTTTCTTGCGAGGTCCTACCTGATCCAGCCCTCAGCAGGAGAACAACCAAGCAGGCGGGATACAGATAAGATTATGTGCTAGGGCGTGAGCATGCCTTGCAAACATTTGGTAACCTTTGCACTTTTCGATGAGTTCCACTTCATCCTTCAAAGCAGTCGGCCAGTAGAATCCGGAGCAGAAAGCTTTACCAACTAGAGTCCTTGAGGCTGCGTGATTGCCGCAGCAGCCCGAGTGGATTTCGTCTAGGATCTTCTTGCCTTTTTCTGATGAGACATACTTTAGTAGTACTCCTAATGATGCAGCTCTTCTGTAGAGGTTGTCTCCCACAAGGACATAGTTCTTGCTTCCTCTAACTATCCTGATGGCTTCTTCTTTGTTTGTTGGTAACTTATTTTCTTTGATGTAATCGATGAAGTCTTGAGTCCATGACTGGGTGATTACCAAAATTTGAGTAGCTGGTGCTGGGAATTTAGGGGTTATCTCACCGGGTTGTTTGATAGAGGGTGCTCATAACTCCTTCACAAACACACCGAGTGGGACCTTCACCCTATCTGACCCTAGCTTAGCGAGGATATCTGCTGTGACGTTTGAATCACTCAAGACATGTAGAATTCTAGTCCTTAAAATTTTTTATCCAGTTTGCGTACTTTAGAACAATAAGCGTTCATGTTATCTTCGGTGCAATCCCAATCCTAGTTGACTTAATTGACAACTACTGCTGAATCACCATAGACGAGAAGTCACTTGATTCCAAGGGAGATAGTTACCCGGAGTCCATGGATGAGTGCTTCGTACTCTGCTTCATTGTTAGTGGCTTGCCATAATATTTGAAAGACATTTGAGTTGCTTTCCATCTGGAGAGATGAAGAGAATGCCTACGCTAGCTCCACCTAGTTTGAGTGATCCATCAAAGTACATCTTCCAATGGTCGAGGATGGCATCTGACGTAGGTTGTTGGATTTCTGTCTATTCGGCAACAAAATCAGCAAGAGCTTGAGATTTGATCGCTTTTCGTGGGGTGAAATCAATGTTGAGAGCGCCAAGTTCAACTGCCCACTTAGATATGCGCCCTGTTATGTCTCTATTATGTAGGATGTCTCCAAATGAAAAATCTGTTACCACAGTAATCTTGTGGCTTTCAAAATAGTGGCGAAGCTAGCGGGAGGTGATCAGGAGGACATAGAGTAGTTTTTGTACATATGGGTGCCAGATTTTGGAATCTGATAGTACCTCACTGATGTAGTAAACTGGCCGCTGTACTTTGTACACGCGTCCTTCTTCTTCTCTCTCCACGACGATCGTTGCGTTTACCACCATAGAAGTTGCCGCAATGTATAGCATCATGTCTTCATGCTTCTTTGAAGGTGTAAGAACGGGCGAGGAGGTAAGGTATGCCTTAAGGCTTTTGAAAGCCTCCTTGGCTTCCTCTATCCACTCGAACTTGCCCGTCTTCTTTAGTAACTTGAAGAAAGGTAGCCCTTTTTCACGGAGTCATGATATGAAACGATTGAGGGCTGCCATGCAACCTATCGGTTTCTGCACATCTTTGACACATTGAGGAGGGCCCATCTCTATTATACGAATGTGTTTGGTGCTGGCCTCGATTCCACAATGACTGACCAAGAATCCGAGTAGTTGTCCTGATGGTACTCCAAATACACACTTGTTTGGGTTCAATTTCCACTTTCACTTCTTTAGATTCTCGAAAGTTTATTTCAAGTCTTCAATTAATGTGTCTGGGTTCTTTGTCTTTACTACTATGTCGTCCACATATGCTTTCACGTTCTCGCCAATCTGCTCACCAAGGCATGTCTGGATAGCTCTCTGGTAAGTAGCACCAGCTTTCTTGAGTCCAAACGACATGGTTTTGTAGTAGTAGGCGCCGAACGGAGTGATGAAAGATGTCTTGCTCTGGTCTTCTTCCTTTAATGCGATCTGATGATATCCTAAATAGCAATCAAGAAAAGACAATAGGGCAGATCCTACTATTGAATCAACTATCTGATCAATGCATGGTAGTCCAAAAGGGTCTTTCGGGCAATGTTTGTTGAGATCTGTGTAGTGGACACACATACGCCACTCGGTCGTGTTCTTTTTTTGTACTAAAACTGGGTTGGCTAGCCAATCTGGATGAAGGATTTCTCTTATGAACCCTGCTGCCATCAACTTTGCAATATCCTTTTTAATTGCCGCCTTTTTGTCGGGTGAGAATCATCGTAGCCGTTGCTTCACAGACTTGGAGCCTTTATTAACATCAATTCTGTGCTCAGCCAACTCTCTTGGGACACCTGGCATGTCGGTCGGCTTCCAAGCGAAGATATCTTTGTTGTCCCGAAGAAAGTCGGTGAGGGTGAGTTCCTATTTAACCGACATGTGGGCACTGATGGTCGTTGTTTTGGAGAGATCACCAGTACCCAGGTCGATTTGCTTTACGTTGGCTTCTTTTGGAGGAGCGAGAATGCTATGCTTCTTGGCTAGGATCTCTAGTTCTTCCGGGTTGATTTCAGCTGCTATGGTCGCTATCTCTTCTCTTTCACTGGCTGCTTGTGCCTTACCTACGATCTGGACTGCTTGTACGTCGCAGTCGAAGGCACGCTTCAGGTCACCTCTGAGGGAGAGGACCCTGTTAGGCCCTGGCATTTTGAGTAGGAGGTATGGGTAGTGTGGTATCACCATGAACTTGGCTAATGCTGGTCTTTCAAGGATAGCGTGATATGAAGATTCGAAGTCTACAACCACAAATTTGATGAACTCTATACGGTAGTTTGAGGGAGTCCCAAAAGTTATCGGTAGAGTGATCTGTCCAAGTGGCATGGCTGCCTTCCTAGGTAGTATCCCGTAGAAATGAATGCTTGTTGGAGTAATCATCTCGATGAATTCTAGTCTCATCTTCCTTAATGTTTCTGAAAGTATTTTGTTGAGTCCGAATCCCCCCATCGATTAGCACCTTTGTGACGGTCATACCAGAAATTGTTGGATCTAAAACCGGTGGATAGTGGCTAGTGTTTCCCACACTAGTCCATTAATCCGCTCTTGAAAACTGGATTGGATACTGCGACCAATTGAGGTACCTAGGAGTAGCCGGTTTTGCCGCCATGATGGTTCGTAGAGCTAGCTTGTCTCGGTGTTTGCTCCTAGAACCTGGCATTCTAGCAAAGATGATTGCTACTGTTCCCTTTGATTGTTGAAATCCCTTGTCTTCAATGTTATCCTCTCCTTTTTCTGGTCGTCTTCTTTCTTGTCCCCCTTATTACCTTTTCTTGTGTATCAATCAAGGAAGATACGGCAGTCTCTCATTGTGTGATTTTTCCTAAGGGTGCTAGATACAATGCATATTTTCAATGTCTTCAAACTTTCTGAATTTGGAAAATTTCTTTGATTTGTCAGCCACCACTACGTTGTTGTTAGGTCAACGCTTTCTGTCTTGATGCCCATTGTTTCGATGATTTTGCATGTTCGGGTTGTCTCGGTTGTTTCTATCCAAGAACCTTTCTCGTGTTTTCTCCTCCGCAGTGATCATCTTCTCTACTGTGCGTCTGAATTCTTCATTGTTTCTTGAGTTCTCTTTGTAGAAATCCTTAAATTGCCACTTGGCCATGATCCCGTGGGAGAAAGCTTCGATTACTTCTCATTCAGTGATGTCATGTAATTGAGCACGTAGTTCACCAAATCAACAATAATAATCTCTGAGGCTTTCGCCTCCTTTCTGCTTGAGCCCTTTTAGCTCTGCATGTGTGATAGGATCCGTGATGATGTCTGCAAAGTTTTCACAGAAGGCTCTTTGCAAATATTCCCATCCCTGATGGATCCTGGGCTCAATTTGTCAAACCATTGGAGAGGCATGGTCTCTAATGCCATAGGGAAGAAGAGCGCTTTGATGTCTTCATCTCCACCGGCTAGTTCGATTGACTAAGAGTAGATTTTGAGTCACTGCTTGGGCTTGGTCTTGGTCTTGCCATCATATTTAGAGTGGCTGAACGGCTTGAACTTGTGAGGTAGTCGTACCAAAAGTAGTCGGTTTGCAAAACAAGGGAACCTGTCGGGTACTTTAGTCCTCTTGAGTTCAGATTTAGTCCCTCCTTCTTGCCAACTGTTGGCTTGGTGGGAGTAGCTTCGTGGGGCCATGTGAGGAGATAGCCTACTCCTGCTTTCCCTAGGTTGTTCAATCCGGGGAAGCCTGCTCATGCTTTCCCTGGGTTGTTCGACCTAGTTGCTTCTGTTTTGGTCCTCCCGACTTCCTTTGTTGCTGCTTTCGCTTGGACCTAATCTTCCAAAAGTAGACCTCCGTTGACTTTGATTATCTGCTCTATGAGAGGTCGACCTGACGGGTTGTCTTGAGTTGGCTCTCCCACCTTGTACCCGAAGAGCTGTTGACCGAAGGATTTCTCGGAGACATTCTTGTCCTTCATTGGGGTGAGAAATAGCTTCGAGTTCTTCGGCTAGTTCTCTGATCCTGTCATATGGAGAGTTGTTTGTCTTCCCAGCTGTGTATCTTTCTTCTGCTTCTTGTTTCGACTTCTTTCTATCATATTCAACCAGGTTAGACTCGTATCTTGTCCAGGCTTCTTTGTGTTGCCTTGCGCGGCGTCTGTGACCTTCTTTTAACTTATTATTCCTTTCCCTGGCACGCTTCTAGCTTTTAGTCTTGCCATCGTATTCTAGAGTGTTGGGTGATATGTTGGATTCTGACTCGTCTGAAGATCTGACATCAGGTGCTCTTGGTGGGATCAATGGTGGTCACCGAATCATGAATACTTCTCAGGCGCGAACTGTGTATGCGTTATCAGAGTTGTTGAGGATCTTGATGGAAGCTTCGGTATCGCAGATTGTACTGTCCTCTTGGTAAGGTAGGACAGTTGTTGTGCCAATAGGAAGGGTGTCGTTTTTCTCAGAATTAAGACCTGACTAGTGGACGATATAATCTTGAGGTGTTTTGGTCAACACGAGGCCTTCTTGGGCTCCTGTGAGTGGTACCCTTTGTACTGGTCCGGCATCTTCTTGAAGTAGTGCTTGGTTGGACCTAGCCATGTTGTCGAGCCCAAACGGGAAGGGACCCGACATCATGGAAGAACCCTAAACAAAACTTGAGTTGATCTCTTGATGGATTGATGCCACGTTCCAGAGTCCCATCGGAAAAGAACCTGATTTGTCATGAAAAGAACCTAGATTGGAATCCAAGACGGATTCTGACCCAGAGTCTGAGTTGAATTAGACCATCGGCGAAGCCTGAGTCGATTCAGACATCGCAAGACATGAGAGCTTTTCGGTGAGTTCTTCTGTTGATCTCGCCGAAAGAGCAAAGTCTTCCTTGTTTTCTTGATCTTCGAGGAGACGTCCATGATCCGAAGATGATGGTTGATCCCATCGAGAAGATCATGTTGTCGAGGTCCGTCGAGCTCTTGGATGCAAATCCACCAAAACCTCCTACCTGGCGCGCCAGCTGTCGATGTTTTAACACCGATAGCCTGTCATGGGGGTACCCGGGACAGTTGTTCGGGTTTCGACGGGTGCGGAACTCAACGGTGAACGCAAGAGATAGTCGATTTATACTGATTCGAGCCATCGACCATTAGCCTTTACGTCCAGTCGGCATTAGCCTTTTGCGTTGGATTGATTGATATATTGTGTTTTCTGTTACAAGGGTGCCTACAACCTCTCTTTATATCGGTAGAGAAGGTCGTAGTGCGGTTACAATCCTAGTCGGATCCAAAGAAAGTGTCCTGATCTAATTACAGAAGGTACTTTCCAAATGAGTTCGGCTAGTCTAGCCTATTCTACTCGGAATCGGCTTCGCTTCTCTTCATGCCTCTTCTCGTCCGGCTTGCGGGCCAAGCCAGGGCCCTCTGCTAGTAATCACACCAATACGGAGCCATGTGGCTCCTACATCGACAATATCTCTTGGAGATCTACAACTGTGGTTTTTATCGTTTCTCCATTAAAGATCATATCAAAATTTGAATTTCAAATTGTGGGCACTTAAAACTAAATTTTGGAACCATAGATTATTTCAAATGAAATAGTTATCAACTGCAATGTTTTACATATTTTGAGCTCTATGACTTTAGTTTTTGGTCATTTCTCTATTCGAGGTGGATTGAAAATTTTAATTTGAATTTCAAAGTGTGAGAACTTCAAGCAGAAATTATGGGATTTAAATGATTTCAAATGAAAAAAATTGTCAACTACAAACTTCGAGATATACAACTTGATATATGTATTCATCCGACTTCGTTTGAAAGAATTATGAATTTTACTATGTTGCACCTATTTTTAGAGACAACGTAGATCCAGTCGCCTCTAAAGATAGGATTATTTTTAGAGGCATATGTAAATCCTTGCCTCCTCTAAATTTTTTTTCTAGAGGCGGCTGACTTAGGAACCATTTTTAGAGATGGATTTTGATTGGACCGCCATTGCGAAAAAAAGGCACCCGTTACTAAAAAATCATCTGTATAGTAGTGTGTATGCAGCCAAAGCTTGTGAAAAGTGTTGTCAAAATAAACTTGTGAAGAAGTACTATTAAAAAAAAGATGCATACACAAGAAGAATTGTAGACTTCAAGATTGATCAAACACTTATTATTTAATAAGATAGATTACATATAACAATGATAACACATTGAGATATTTCATTGACAAGCATCCATTTCTTCTTTAATACTCCTTATTCTAGGCATTCATTAGGCATTAGCTGTGACAGCCGTCGACGTCCCTCTGCACACCATGATCTGTCAGGAATCATATATATTGTCAATCTTCATAGCTAATTCTCAGCAATTATATGTTGTGCCCAGTAAAGCAAATAGATCAGCGTGATTTATACCTGATTCAGATTTGCAGGAGAAATCTAATGGCACTTTTCAAGGCCAGCAACCCTTTTCCTAGAGTATGACTTCTTCTCTTTATGTCCCATTTGCTTGATGATGCACCGCATGTCCCTGACCTTTCTTACCTCCACACAACAGGCACTTCCTCGTGGCACATTAAGAATGGGAGAAACATGCCTGATGTGAAATTTACATAGTCTGATTATTTCTTCCTTCTGTCCCATGGTACATGCTCCAGTCACTAGGTTGAGGGAAGTTAACGATGTACACACAAGCAAGATGGCAATAGTGGCAAATTTCTTGGAAAACATTTTGTTGCTATTCTGGCAGGTGGTGATCAAGTAGCGAACAGGGATGGAACACAAATGCACCTTATCTATCTCAAACTCCAACTCATAAGCGCCCTTATATAGGATGGAAACCCGTACATGTACATTTGTACTTAATGCTAGTCTTGTTGTGATTTTTTTTCTAAATTGACAAAAAGAGATAGAGAGAAAGAGGCAGGATAGAGATAGAGATAGAGATAGAGATAGAGATAGAGATAGAGATAGAGATAGAGATAGAGATAGAGATAGAAATGATATATAAAGAGGAAAAGAGATAGAGAAACTGATAGAAATATATTACAGATAGATATAGAGAGATAGATAAATAATATATAGGTAGGTAGGTAGGTAGATAAAGACAAAGATAGTGTAATAGATAGAATGGCATGAGGGATAGAAATGATAGAGATAGAGGTGGATGAGATAGAGTGGTAGAAGGAAAGGCATCTTGTTAACTTACTAGAAAAAATATATGAAGCTGTGGTTAATAAATAGATTATGTTTAGTAAAAACAAAACGTATATAGACCTCTAATGATCCCTTACATAAGTCAGAAATACTCCCTCTATCCTGAAAAAAATTGACAACCTATTCGCTGAAACAACTCACGGTAAAAAATAGTTTAAGTGGTAAGATATGGTGGAAACAATTTTTACTCACAGTTAAAAATGATTTCTAGGGGTGGTTTCTCGACACTATGCCATCGATTGTAAAAATATGGCATTTGTAGTGTCAGGCTTTTAACTGCCCATACAAAGGCATTTCTAAGGGCGGTTTTGTAATGAAATCCACCCTTGAAAATCATGTTTCCAAGGGCGGCTACGTTAAGAAAATTGTCACTGTAAATCAATTTTTAGGGGCGGTCATGCAAAGAAACCCACCCTTGAAAATTGATCTATAGAGTCAGTTCTCTTAAGTCAACCAACCCTAGAAATTCTAGGGCAGCTGTCTTAAAGAAACCATCCCTAAAAACAGATTTTCCCAAGAAATCTATTTTCAGACGTTGTTGGCTTAACAAAAACCACCACTAGAAATCGGTTTTCAGGGACAGAACCGCTACTCCAAATAGGTTAAAGGGGTTGTGGGCTTAACGGAAGCACTACTAGAAGAAATCGATTTCCAAGGCCAGTTTATTTTAAATTAGATCGCCCCTGTAAATACTTTCGAATTTTTTATATTTCCTGCCATATTGAAATCACTTTTGCTTGCCAAATTTCATGTATCGTGGCATGTTAAGTGCATTTACATAACTCATTTCATTTATATTTTAGGTTAAATAATAATATTTAAACAACTACTTTAATTTAGACTATAAACTATAAATCCAACATAGATCTCAGAGGTAACGTTGTGTCAAACGAACCCTTGGAGGCGGGTCGGATGAAGAACTATTTTAAAGGCAAATTTTAATAGAGCTATCTCTACTTAAAATACATCCGTTGCTAAAAACCATTTGTGTAGCAGCGGTTATTATTAATTGGTTGTCCAGCCGTCCAAACTGATTTTGTGTAGAGCAAGGTATCTGGGTGCACAAGCTCAGTTCATTCTTTTACCTCTGGTCAACCTCCCGTTGTGCACCGTAAAAGGTGTGGTGGTGAGACGGGTGCCGAACACATGCGCTGCGTAGTCACAATGCTTACATGTACAGATGCAGACGAGGAAGACGATGCAGAAAAGATCATGGCCCTCCAAAAAAAGCTCTGTGAACTTCCTGATCTCCTCCAAGTCATCATAATAATCAGGTAAATATTGTGTTTCCTACCAGATCATGGTGTAGAGTGATGTCTATCATGGACTTCATCTACGGATGACTGATACTGCAATTGAAAATTCTCAGAAATTGATGCAAATTATAAAGGGTACTAGTCTCAGTGAAAATCCAGGTTTTTTTTAGTGGGCACGTTTAGTGAAGCAATCCGTGTTACTCAGCCGAAGCATACAACAGACTTGTTACTCACGGAGAAATTTTTGCAGCATTTCATTGGATCTGAAAATACCCCTGTCGCTCAAGATCAAAGCAGTGCTGTTTCGGTTAGCAAAGATTAAGCACCCCCAGCGAAAGAACATGCACATCCATCTTCGTTTATGCAGCGGCTCACAGCAAACTGAACCTATCAGTATCAACAGTCTTTTCTTGTTGGTTTTGCGGGGAGCTTATTTTTGGTCCTCACCTAAATCTTTCGTGCAATAAATTCAAACAAGATTTAGGCCTTCCCACTGAACATGTGCAAGCGCAGCCTGAATTGTGCTCCTTGAAGGCTTAACCAAACAGTTCTTTATTTAATATATATATGACAGATACATATCAGCACAAAGTTCAGGCTTTTATTATTCAAAAAAAATGTTCACGCTTTGATCGATTTTGTTAACTAGCATATGTTTCTTCATCCACGTACATTAAACTCCTTGTATATTGGCCATACATACGCTTCATTAGATCTGATGACGACGGCCTCTTCACACCATGATCTGGAATGAAATAGGATTAGTCTCTTCACACCGTGTTATGAAATAGATCAGGAATGTAATGTAATCAACGATTTTCACCTTAGGTTCGCAGATCTTTTTAAGGAGCAAGATCCTGACTACATCGTACTTGTTCTTCTTCAGCTGTAAGCAAGTACGCTATGCAGCTCATTGCCCTATTCTTCACCTCTCTCACCGCCTCGCAACACTGGGTGTACAGTAATATTGGGAGCTCCACGCTCTACAAAAGCTATACAATGTAAGCGGATTTTTTCCTTCTATTCCACGGTACGACCAAGCTATCGAAACTAATAGTAGCAACGTTGCAATGGTCAATTTCCCAGAAAACATCTTGTCACTAATCTCGCAGACACTGATGATCAAACTAGGATGATTATTAAGGAACAAGACTCAGCCTGGTTAATCTACCTATCTAGAACTGCACAAACATGCTTCACTGCTTCATTCCCTTGCACTGTATTTATATGTCAGAGGAAGCGCACCACCAGTAGATTTGTGCATATTTAATGCTATGGATGGATGCTCAAAATGCTGGATATGGATACTTCTACACATAAATACTCGCAAATTAGTTTCAAGCTATGCAGTTAGTTTTATAATTAGCTCATGTTTAGCCCACCTAGTTAGCATCCGAATGTCCAATGTGGTGGGGACTAAACTTTAGTCCCTGGATCCAAACACCCCCGTATGGTGCTGGATGTGCTATCATTTATGAATAGTAGTTTTTCATCATTCATTAAAAGTTTATTTATATGGAAGATATCCATTCCAGTTTTCGTGTCATCCTAGCTTCTCGATTGAATAGATGCATGCCAATTAAATGAAGCAAATCATTGTTGGTAAATCATTTTATTGTTATTTATAGATTTCTACATTTAAGAAGTCAGTCTGATACATTGAACTGTGGTTTTTAGATATTATCCAGAGACAATTATCGCCATATTGTAAGCAAATAATCAGTGGCATACAAATGTTTTCTTTTAACTGCATTTATTAGTAACGGATGTAAAATGAGAGACAAAATGAATTCAGGAAAAAAAAACTGCTTGTATTCTATTCATCAGCCTCAACAAATTATACATGATATAACACTGCCAAGAATGGGCACATATCCATCTACATGCATCCTTTCAGCAGTGGCATGCGAAAGGATTAGGATGTCTAAGAGGGGAGGTGGAATCGGCTAATTTTAAAATTGTCGTAGAAATAAAACCTATTGCTTAGCAAAATTGACCAATTGTGCCTAAAGTTTTCCAAACGGGCCGCGTGAAACGGGCTGGCCCGAGCCCGGTGCTGAAAAGCACGGCCCTAACCCGGCCCTAGCCCGCGCCAGCCGTGCCCGTGCCTGGCCCGGCCCATTGCCGTGCTCGTGCCTGGGCCGAGGAGGCGGCCCGTAGTGCCGGCCTGGACACGGCCCGTTCCAACGGGTGGCACGGCTTTCAGCCGTTGGATTGGGGAGGCGGGGGGAGAGCCGTTGGAATGTTGGATTGGGGAGGAGGGGGTATATAAGCAAGCCGCCACGGCCTCCTCCCCTCTCCCAACCCTAATCCCCTCCACTCGACCTGTCGTCTCCCTCGCGCCGCTCCTCGCTCGCTCGTCTGCTCTCGCCAGCTCGCCGTCGCTCCTCGCTCTCGCCTGCTCGCCATCGCTCCTCACTCTCGCCCGCTCACTTGCAATCGACTCGTTTCCCTGCTCCGCCGTGTCCATGGCATTCTCCGGCGGGTAAGGGGACATCAGATCCGGTGGGTTCCACCCTCAATCTCCCTGGTTTCCCTTCCCTCTCTGCCCTCAATCTCCCTCTTCTCTCTCAGATGTGGTGGTTCCTGCCCTCAATCTCCATCTGTTCCCTTGTTCTTGGCATCCTCGACTCCTCTCCGTCTTCTGTTCGTCGTTCTCATCGCCGGCCGCCACCACCTCCGGGGCTTCGGTCTCCGTTGAGGTACCAGGGGTGTGCATCCCGTCGTCGTTTTCGGCGCTCCGGCTCTAGAGGTAAACCCAAACCCAAACCCAAACCCAAACCCAAACCCAAACCCTAACCCTAATCCCCTCCGTCTTCTGTCCATCGTTCTCATCGATGCCTAATCCCTAACCATGTTTCTGTTCTTGAATGATGCAGCCGTCGAGGAACCGGAGATGGCTAGGGCTAGTAAGGCCCCGGGCACAGGCGTCCACGATGAAGGGGAGTTTGATCACTCCCAGAACGACGAGCTGCGGATGTGCAGGTTAACCAGGGATGACGAAGAGGACAATGTCCGCGATGACTGCGCCGAGCTATTTGGTCGGTCTGTTGCCGATGCCCATCCCTGTGACCAAGATGCAGTGCCAGTGGATGCGGCCGATCCCGATGGCGATGGTGCTGAGGGCGACAGTCAGGTAGCAGACTCCAATCGGCCTTCTACCTCTGCTGTCTGGGATGATTTTGACAAGCTTTTCAAGAAGGTGTCAGGTAAGAAAAATCTCGTCAGGTATGCTGCTATTTGCAAACACTGCAAGAAGCAATACTCTGCTTATTCTGCTAATGGAACTGGGCATCTTACTCGACATCTTAAGGTTTGTGTTCAGCATCATGACAAATGTCGCATGTCTCAAACTCATATTGGTTTTAATCCTGATGGAACTGTTAGAAGCTGGAGTTACAATTCTGATCTTACTCGTGTTGAGCTTGTTCGTATGCTTGCTAGGCTAAATTTGCCCTTAATGATTGGTGAAACAGAAGCATTTAAAGAGTATATTAAAAAGGTTCATAATCCTGCTTTTAATCCTGTGTCTAAGCAAACAACTGGTAGAGATCTGTTTAAGTACTTTAATGCCCAACGTGAAAAGTTGATTGCTTGTTTGCAAGATAATGTTGTGTCATCTGTTGTTGTTACCTCTGACATTTGGTCTGGAAAGGCCAAAGAAGATTATCTGTCTGTTGTGACCTATTTCATTAATGCTGATTGGCAATTAGAGAAAAAAGTGCTTGGTTTAAGGTTGATTGATGTCTCACATAATGTTGATAACATTGCTGAGCGTGTTAAATATGTCCTTGCTGAGTATGGTATACTTAACAAGGTTTTCTCTGTGACTTTGGATAATGCATCTGCCAATAAAAATGCAATGGATAAACTGAAACCTATACTGAAAGAGTATTTAGGTGATGATCTGTTTTTGCATCAAAGATGTGCTTGTCATATTATTAACCTGATTGTTAAGGAAACATTGGTTGTTGTTACTCCTCTCATTGACAACTTTAGAACTGCAATCTCTTTTTTGAACTCATCTAATCAAAGAATTGTTGCATACAAGAGTTATTGCATTGCTTCATTTGATAGACCTAGGAAGTTCTCACTGGACATGGATGTGAGGTGGAACTCCACCTACCTTATGCTGAAAACATTGTTACCTCACAGAAGTACTTTTAGTATCCTAGAGCACCTGGTAGTCCTTTCCTGTTGACTAAGTTCCCTATTTATGTAATGATTTTGTAATAGTTGTTAAGACTTAAAAATGCTGGGTGATGGATGTACTGAACCTATTAACAATATTTGGAGCTAGTTGTACTCTTTTCCTGTTTAGGGTTTCTCACAAGGGTGGGTTTTACCTAAACAGGTTTTTAATGAGGCAGTCATTGCACAACTCCTTTTTGAATTAGTTTTAGTTTCACAACTTGCCTGTATTCTTTGCTTGTTGTTTTTCCTTGAATTCTGTGATGATTTTGATGACTTAAAAGTTGTCTATGTGAAATTCTAAGTTGAATGAGTGTTTTTGATAATTCAGTTCTAGGGCCAGCACAGGTACGCTGGGCTGGCGTGCCGACACGGCACGCCAGGCACGGCTCAGACTCCTTAGGGTCGTGCCTGGGCCAGCTTTGCGGCACGGTGGCACGGCACGGCACGGCACGCTTCATATACCGTGCCTGCCGGACCATGCCGAGGCGTGCCGTGCCCGGCCGGGCTAGGGCCGTGTAGTGCCGTGCCAGCACGTTTGGAAAACTTTAATTGTGCCTAACAAGTGCTCTATGCCTACTACACAAAGCATTGCACCATAGGTTACAACCCCACACTAATACATATTAAGGTTGTAAATTGCATGAAAGCAAATGCAAAAGATAAAGAGGGTAGGAACAAGGGGACTTTTACACCGGTCACCCGACCCCCTGGTGCCCCCCTGACCCTCGGTCTTGGTTAAAAGAGATAAATCACCCTCCCAAGCAGTCCTGACCATTAGATGAAGTGTGTATTTCCTCTTAATGGATGTATTTGCATGTACGTGGGTTGAAGGACCCACATCTCTAATTAAATGTACCACCAAGTATATAAAACAACATAGCATGGAAGTGTGTAAGATAGGTGGGCCAAGCTCTCTCACCACAGGGGGAAGCCCCACAGGGCAGTGGGGCATCGCCCCCCCCCTTAGGGTCACCCGACCCTCTAAGGTGCCCTCCACCACCTCTCCTCGGTCAACATGCAAAGAAGAACACTTAGGAGTGATCTCCACGTCGGTTTTATGGCGGTCTAATCCCATGGCCTTCATTAATTACAAGCACTTGGACCCATGGACCCGCCTCTAATCACTATAAACAGAGGGGTACCCCCTCACTTCCAAGACACACAAGAAGAAGATAAAGAGCTCCACAACATTATTAGTAGTAGAATTAATAGTTTAGTGTGAGAGTTAGAGTGAGTCGAGCTAGTCTTGTCTTTCCCGATTTAGTCTTCATGGTAGTCTGGTATAGATCTTGTATCCTTTTCTTCTTTGTAAAACTTGAGTTATCTTATATAGTTATCTTCTCTACTTTGCCTAAGTGCTTTACTTTATTGCAACATACCTAGTTGTGTTATAATGGTTATTAGCATAGTCATAGTTGTATGCTAGTAAGATAGTGGTAGTATACCTTTGCACCTGATCACCGTCCTTTACCTAGTGCTCTAATTGATCTTTGTGTACACAATTAGAGTATTAAGATATAGTGTAGATGTGGTGTAGACTTGGAAATTTTCAAGGCTATGTGGATATATCCCCACTATCACTGTCAATTTTTTGTTCAAGCCAGCAGTGAAATATTACTATCAGGTCATGGCTCAACCTGATAGTGATAGAGGGCTTCACCAGGTTAACAGAATCCCGAATCATTGCCCAGATCCTAGACTTATGATCCTACAGTGAAGCAATATCACTATCGGCTCATGCACGCTTGTCTAGGATTGTGTGTTCTGTAGTAGTGTACTTTAGGCTATTAGCACATTTATTTAGTTGTTAACTTCTTGATAGGAGAGGACTACATACCTCTTGCTCGTGGGTGTTTGTAATTCAGAGATTATAATGTAGGTCTTGCAAGACCGTCCAAATGCCAATGTTTTGTGAGGGAGCAAATGCCCTGTTGTTTTGGCCAAACACTCTACCGCAGACGAGAAGGGGAGTGTTCTAGTAGAGGTCATGCAAGGATCTACATGTGCATTGAGAAGTCTCATCCCATGATGTTGCCTAACTAGGACCGTAGTCATCCTTGTGAGGGCTTCCATACAAGAGGGACGGGGTTCTAACGAGGACCGCGGGAAACTGCCAGCTCTCTAATACGTTGTTAAAATATCCCAATGCGGGAGTTTGTATTGTATGCTTTCTTTATATTTTACATTTAATTATCCACCTTTGATTAAGATTGTTTTACATCCCTATAATTGCATGTGTATAAGTTTATATTGTTCCCTTCCGTATAAGTTTATATTTTTCATTTACTTGTGCACCTCAAGAAACATTTCTTTGGCGGGTTTTCATATTTTACTTGGCTGTTTTTGACTGCCAAGGAATTTTTGTTTTGGTGTAGTGTGTAGTTGCTAGGAGTACAACCTAGGATACTAAACTTTTATGTGGTAGAGTCAATAACAAAGAGAAAAAACCTAATATACATCTTGATAAGTATTGTGTATATTTTATATTTACAAAAAAGAAATTGTCCATAGTTTCCTTTTAGGTCGTGACGATCCCTTCACTCAACCATGAGGAAAGTGTATCAGTCAATATTATAAAGCTAGTATTAAAGGGTTATGAATGGGTTGAAAAATGTGTTTATTTGCTACTCCCTCTATCCTGGAATGTAAGGTATCTATGTATTAAAAAAATTCATAAATTATAAGGGTTCTGCATGAAGTAACCCCAACTTCATTTTAAAAAGTAACATTCACATGCATAACTACGATGAATATCTCGTATGATTAGGAGGGCTATATCAGGGGGGGGGGGGGGGCTGCCATCGTGCCTGGGTATTACCGGGCATACCCAACAATTTCAGAGAAAAAATTAGTAGTTAGTAGGTTATACAAATGTATAATATATATTTAAGCTTTAAAAATTGCTACTCTCTCCATATTATTCATCCAAACACACCCACCCACTCCCCACCGTCCACACCTGACCGACCAGACTTCGGTGCCATCTGGCCTTTCCTAATTCCATGTTCTCCTCTGGTCCTCTCAAGTCTCAACATTGAGTCGTCTTTGCGCATTGCCACAAGTCTGCAAGACATCAAGAGGCAGAACCACCGAAGTAGGAAGCCTATAACGGCTACCACTGCCGGCCCTGGCCACTGCCCACCCGACACATCTCGGCTCCCTAGCGCTGCAGCACCCTATTGCCCTAGGAGTGGATCCAACAGCCCACATGGGCGCAGAAGCGCTCACTGCTCGTCCTCAACTGCCGGCAAGTGCACTGCTCGTAGCATGACTGCCGCCCGCCGGCGGCTGGCCAGGAGGCCAGGCCACACAGCCACAAAACAGATGGAAGGTGGAAGTCCGAGCAGATCTTGAATCCTCGATTTGATTTCTTTCTTAACCAATTTCAGAGGTAAGATCTCAAATCACTCTGATCTTTGTTTGGGCATACCCAACTTTCAAACCTTGGGTCTTTCACTGGGCTATATGTGTCAATTGTTTTACCTCACAATATATTTTATTTCACGATAGAGCGAGTAGTTATTAGATATTAGTTTAGTGTTTCGAAGTTTGGCATCAGAGAGTACGCATGCATTTCTCAATGATAATGCAAAAAATGCATGTGTTATCATCCACTTGTGTCGGTACTCCCTTTATCTCTGGATAAATAGATTCCTAGTAAGTTTAGGACAAAATAGCATGACAGAGAAAAAACCATAGTACCCTTGGTTAACTGGAGTAGTTGCCCACTGATCGATTATTATTCCAAAGAACACTAATTATAGCATTTATTACATACATCCATCTACAGAAACTCAACACTGGATTGGAACATAGGAGGGGGTGCAGTAATTGCGAGGCGACTCCGAGAAATTAAATGGATTGATGGACCATTTAACATTCTAGAGATTGCTTTATTCGTAGATAAATTCTTAAGCTAGAAATATTTTTATTCATGGACAGATGGAGTACAAACTAGCAAGGTGTTCAACTAGTTACTTCAGATCTTGACTCCATTATTAGTATTGATAGTCGTCCCTTCACGCCATGGTCTGGTAGGACACAAGGATTAATTAGCATTCTATTAGCATATCATATTGTACGTTGTAAGAAAAAGATCAACAATTAAGGAGTTTTACCTTATTCTGATTAGGAGGGGGCGGAATTTCGCAGAGCGTTTCAAGGGCCAAGATCTTGTCTGTGTCGTGTTCGCTCCTCTCTTTATCTGTGAGTATGGAGACGACGCAGCGCATGTCCCTGTCCTGAACCTTCCTCACCTCCTCACAACACTTTTTTTTTTGATAAGTCCTCACAACACTTGCTCTGTGGGGATACAGCACGAATGGTGGATCCTTTCTTCGTGAAAGCTCGACACATGTGGAGGATTCTTAGCTTCTGTATCTTACGACATATTGGCTGCCTTTGACTTGTGACAAGGTGGAGGCAAGCTATTGCCAGCACCAAGATCGCAATTGCCAGTTTACCAAAAAACATTCTTGAGGCTAATCGATCTTGCACTATGATAAACTAGGTTTAGGAACAAAACGAATGATCAGTCGTGAACTCCAATGCATATATGCTCTCCCTTATATATATAGGAACCAAGCTGCCTGCATAGGTACTCCCTCCGTCCACGAAAAAAATGCAATTATAGGATCCGCGTCCAATATTATAGAACAATTGTATTAGCATTTATGTCTCCAATAAATTTATTATAAAAATATATTCTATAACTAATTTAATGCTATTTATTTTAAAAATACAATTATAGGATCCGTACCCAAGATTATAGAACAAGCTTCCTCGGAATGTTTCAGCTTTCAATCGGATACTGGTGAAAGACATATTCATGATATGTTGTTATTTTTAAGAAAAATAGTCCTGGATATACTTTTAAATGCTTATTTATGTTGAAGATATCCATTTCTATTCATCGAATCTTCACAGCTCAGTCAATCTATGTCACTTTGTGGCTCAACTGAATTCATTAAACAATGTTAATTAGTTCACTACTATAGGTAGCCTTTTTAGAAGCAGCTGTAGAAGGTTTTGAGAGAAATTGATTTCCAGGCACCTCTAGAAAGGAATTGATTTCTAGAGGTGGCTCGATTTTTTTGCGTGAAGTACGCACGCATGCAGGCACTAGAGTTTTAAACTCACGACCTCAGGCCCCGCACGTTGTTTTCTTAATCACTGTGCCTAAAAGTGACTTAGTAGTTGACACATTCTTTTCTAACTCTAGTTAATACTGTAATGCATATTTGAGAACATAAATAAATTCGAAATAAAAAATCTTTGAACCGGAAAGTTTTGTATCTTTTAGAATACTACAACTTTAAGTTAAATCGTTTCTCAGTCCGACGTCATTTGAAAGTTTTAAAAAACAATAAATTTCAAAAATCAGAAAACTTACAACATAATTTCAAGGCACTAAAATGATTTCAACGGACTTCTTGTTATGTACTTGCAGACAAATTCATTGGATCTGAAAATACCCCTGTCGCTGAAGGTCAAAGTAGTGCTCTATCAATTACTGTTATAGCGAAGACTAAGCATAAGCAAAACCCAGCGAAAGAACATGCATCATATCCCTCCCTCCTACGCCGCACATGTTTTATGCAGCTCACAGGAAACTGAACCAACCAATGGAAACTCACTCATCTTGTTATGCCTTTCTTCATGGATACGATATATAAATAATGGTTGTCAGAAGCTGGATCGGTGAACAGCAAGATAATCTTCAGCGGCTGCTTGTTGAGGATTAGCCCTTCTTGGCCTTATCCTTTCTGGTGGCTTGTTGAGGAACAGCAAGATTATCACAGCGAACTCTGTGATGAAGACGGATATGACTAGACACGTAGACGTAGGATTATGCGTGTGAGCAAAGGTGAAGGTAAACAATGAATGAACTCGCAATCAGCCAAGCCATACGCTTTTATGGTGGGCTTCCGTTTGGGACACATTAGGTGGGCTGAATTAACAGCCCTGTCTACGTGAATGGGCCCTAAATCCGGCCCACTCAGAATGTAAGAGTCATCTCGTAGGCCCTTTTTTTTCCGGGAAGCTGTCCTAATTTATTTCCCACTTGGGCCATGGTCAAAACGAGTTTTCAGCTTTTTTTCTATTTCAGATCAGATAATGTCTTGTCTTCTTTTTTATCTACTCAAGTTAGGAAAAAGGCATGCTCTCTCCGGATAAGGTAAAACTACTAAGAGAGAGGGGGAAAAAACTTTTACAGGGTGACAACATTGGCGCCCGATCTAGGGCGCTAGCGTCAGATGGTGCCCGCTCAGCGAGCGAGCTGCGAGCAAGCACCCCAGCATGTCGGGCTTGCAAGCGAGCGCCCTAGCAGCGGGTCATGCCACTCTCGACGTCCCCCACGCCACTAGCCGCTTCCCATGTGCAACACCCAATATACTCTTAAAACATCAAGATACAACAATTGCAACATACAAAAAAAGAGACATATGAAACATTTGAAACATGTGTCTGAAATGTTTATAAAAACACCTGAAAATACTTAAAATCATTACAAACATACATAATATCTAGATAAATCACTTATAACAGATGTATGAAACACCTAAAACATTTGAAACATACTCTTACAACATGCATGTATATGCAACATCCAGATCTATTTTTGCAACGTCCAAATAAAAACATTTGCAGGACATTTTTTTTGCTTGTTTCTACATCATCAGCAGTGGGCCCACGCACGCTGCCGATCGTCGTCAAATGCGGAACTTTCCGCTGAACGAAGCGGGCGCCGGGCGTTGTCAGTGAGTGAGTGGTGGAGACATCTCTGCTCTGGTCCAACCACGAACTCGCCCAACCAAAACCAACGGACTCACGACTCGTTCGTCGTTGCTAGCTTCCTTCCTACTATGTCGTTCAATTTTTTTAAAAAAATACTATATGTCGTTGTGTGCATTTGCTTGATTATTTCGATTTCATTAGTCGGCGTAGCCAGCGTGCCGTACTTAGGACATGTACCTTGCCTTTGCCTGCTGGCACTCAGGAAACTCGGCAATACAGTGCCAGGCAAATAAACTAAACGTGCCCTTAATTACCAGAGCCTGGATCTGAGGGCGACACTTTTTTGTTGTTGTTGTGGTATATCCATATTTTGCGATCCGCTCACCCGCATTCCTAAACGTGATTCTATTCTATATTCTATTGGTTGTTGTCTTGGTTCAAAAATCTTCACAAATCGTGCTGGAGCTAGAACCGTAAGATTCCTATAAAAAATATAAGCTCAAAATAATATGTTATTGCACACAATCAAGCAACCCGGGGATTGCTAAAATAGTTTTTTTTTCTGTTTGGAAAGGAAGATAGCCCGTTTGGATCATTTAGACCCATCTGATGTTGAGATCAAACACCTGTGCAATATAAATATGCAGCAGATCTATCTAAAAAGTGCTTTTGAATTTATACAACAAATTGTTCTGTATTTCTTATGAACATTTTATATATACCAAAATGTAACAACAAATTAACAAAAACGAGACACTCTCCAATATTTTGGCAAATTGATTCTTTGCTGTGTTTTCACAAAGTAACATTAATTTGCTCTTCTCTTCTTCAGTTATTATAAGTAAAAAATATGCGAGAGACAACGTAGAAAACTGAATATTACTTGCAAGCTAAGCACCATGTCACCATCACATATATGAAAATGATAATCGGCATCGTTCGCATGTCAACCACACAGCTACAGCATTCAACTTTCTGTGACAGTAACAACCTCACAAATGGCATAGTAGCCAAACCAAACTTGATCAAAATGACGAAATCGATCAAATACATACATAAGCATCACCGTCAAGATGGTGCCCAAACCCCTCCTAAAACTTAAAACCAACTGAAAAATAAATAAAAATTGCAGCCATCTATCCTCACACACAATAAATTGCAAACGTGGCCCAACCAAAAACTTGATCCAAAAAGCAAAGTCAAACACATAAACATCACTATCTACATGGTGGCTAAACCTCGCCCAGAACTTGAATGAAACCAATTTTTTTTTAAAAAAAAGTCAAATAAACCGTGGGCCATCTATTTGCACCAAATAAATCAAGGCTGTGTTTAGTTTCTCGCGGAATGCAAAATACCAACTACTTTGGAATGATGAAATATAAAATGCCAAAATTTTTATGGGTGTGTTTAGTTTTATCCAAAATGCCAAATTTTTCATGAGGTGGGTGAGAAGTTTTTGGCTTTTTAGCTTTTTTTTTCTCTTGAGGCCAAAATCAAAAATGGATACCTTTTTGTCAAAAATTTTGCATGATGTTTAGTTCTATTTTGCAAAATAATGAGCCAAAACCTAAAATTTTTTAGGTGAAATGGGAAACTAAACACACCCCCAAATTGATCCAAGTAGCAAAATCAAACCTGAAATACAAGAACCATCCTGATCTAGATGTTCAAATTTTCTGCCCAAAATTCCAAACCGACAGAAAAAAAAAAAGAATAAATTATTGATAGCCCTCCTATTCACACTGACAAAAAAAAAAGTCCATGTCCGCGTTGTTCTCTTCTCTCTTTCGTGCCGCAGGCCGGGTCTACTCATCACGTCTTGTAGCTGCAGCCCTTCCTTGGCCCCTCAAAATCATCCAACCAATCCCACCAGCTGCTCATCTCGAATCCACCCCGAAACCTCCCACCACCCGCACCGTCCACCCAGTTCGTGCCGTGCGCGATCAGCTGCTGCCCGGCGCTCAGGGATCGGGAAAAAAGAGGCTCCTTGGTGGTTCCTGCGGGCGAATCTCGCGGCGATTCGCTCAGATTTGGTGAGGATTCGGGTTCTTGCGGGGTCAAAGTGGGTTCTTCGGGCGGATTCCTTCGCGGGATCGGTGGAAAGGTGGGATCTTGGCGCTGATTCGGCGGGTTTCGCGCTGCAGGATTTAGGGTTTAGGAGGCGGTGGTGGTGATCGGTTTGCGATGTCGGCGGCCGTGGCGTGCGCGGAGAGGGCGACCAACGACATGCTGATCGGCCCGGACTGGGCGGTCAACATCGAACTGTGCGACATCATCAACATGGATCCCGGGTCTGACTAAAGTCTCCCTCCCTATCTACTTTGTGTATGATTTGTCTGTTCCTTGATATGTCTGGATCGGTATTGCTGCCGAACAGTGTAAATTTGAGTTACTAATTTGCTACAGTATTTATCCTGGGAGAATGTCATGTGGTGGGCCTTGGAAAAGCACAAAGTCCCAACTAAGTACGTTACCCTCGTCAAGGATATGTACAGGGATGTGGTGACGTTTGTCCGAACATGTGATGGCGACACCAGTGACTTTCCAATTAAAATAGGACTGCATCAGGGGTCAGCTTTGAGCCCTTATTTATTTGCTTTGGTGATGGATGAGGTCACAAGGGATATACAAGGTGATATCCCTTGGTGTATGCTCTTTGCTGATGATGTGGTGCTAGTTGACGACAGTAGGGCGGGGGTTAATAGGAAGTTAGAACTATGGAGGCACACGTTAGAGTTGAAAGGGTTCAGACTTAGTAGAACTAAGACCGAGTACATGAGGTGCGATTTCAGCGCGACTAGGCACGAGGAGGGAGACGTTAGCCTCGATGGGCAAGTGGTGGCCAAGAATGATACTTTTCGGTATTTAGGGTCGATGCTACAAAAGGATGGAGACATTGATGAAGATGTTAGGCATAGAATTTCAGCCGGCTGGTTGAAATGGCGTCAAGCTTCTGGCGTTCTCTGTGACAAAAGGGTGCCTCAGAAGCTGAAAGGTAAGTTATATAGGACGGCGATTCGTCCGGCGATGTTATACAGTGCTGAGTGTTGGCCTACAAAAAGGCGACATGTCCAGCAATTGAGTGTAGCAGAGATGCGTATGTTGCGTTGGTGTTGTGGGCACACAAGGAGGGATAGAGTCCGGAATGACGATATTCGGGATAGGGTTGGGGTGGCACCAATTGAGGAGAAATTGATTCAACATCGGCTGAGATGGTTTGGACATGTCCAACGGAGGTCTCCTGAGGCGCCGGTGCGTAGTGGAGTTCTAAAGCGGGCCGATAATGTAAAGAGCGGTAGAGGTCGACCTAAACTAACTTGGGACGAGTCCATTAAGAGAGATCTTAAGGAGTGGAATATCTCCAAGGATTTAGCTATGGACAGGAGCGCTTGGAGATTGGCAATCAACGTGCCTGAACCGTGACCTCTTTTTGTCTTGTGCCCTTTATGTCCCTTTATGTGTCTCCCTGTTTCTCGTCTCTTTTGGGTTTCATCTCTAGCGTACCCCAACTTGCTTGGGACAAAAGGCTATGTTGTTGTTGTATTTATCCTGGGAGATCGAACAGGGTTTTGACGGCATTATTTAACCCATTGATTTGTTTGCAGTGATTTAGTTGTAATTTCCTTTTGTTATCCGCTGCAAACGTCTTGAACTTACATTGTTTTAGAACAGTCATGTAAATTCAGTTATCCTGCGGTTATGCGGTACTTCTATGGTCCTTTGAGTTTGCTCCACTTGCACTGTGTTTTCATCACTGCTTTCTGTGAATGAATGTGTTTTCCTGTTTTGATTTCTCTGTACTTTTCTTTGCACTTGATTAGTGGAATCTTAGGTTTCTGGTTGTTGGAATGGGGTGAGATTTTTATTTAATGATGAATAGTTTGTTGTTGGTTAGTTGAGTCATGGTCTTGTGGAGGGTCACTAAAATTTTGTGGCATTTGTTGTTGAGGTGCTGGTTTGGTGTGACATCATGTTTAGTCATGAAATGTGAACAGTGAGGGCTTTTGACATTACACCAAAAAAAAAGATTTATTATTTTTGGTAACTTTTAATCCTGTCTAGAGTGCGCTTAAGCTTCTGTCGTCTTTGTGGGTGCCTTGAATTACCTATGCTCCAATGTTGATTAACATGTCCCTCTGAGGAGTGTTTTTGTGGTAACTTATGGACTTTCTATATTACTAATATTAGGTATGGAATGTAACTATAATATGCTTTGCTCTGTACTATTTGTTTGTGTCTTGTCATGGTTGGGTGATGCTTATCACAAAGTTTGTTTGTTGTGCTGGATTGTTGAATGTGGAGTTTCCAAAGTTACTAATAGGAAGTTTGCATTTTCTTATGTCACTTACCATTCACCATTTATCATTTTACATGGTTCATAACATGCTGATCGAAGCTTGTTGAAGTGCAGACAAGCAAAGGATACACTCAAGCTCCTAAAGAAACGTCTTGGAAGCAAGAATTCAAAAGTGCAAATTCTAACACTTTATGTGAGTTCTACTAGACTTATCCTTTACTTAAAAAAAAAACAGAATTTTTACATATCGTGAATTCACTTAGCAATGTTTGGATCGTACAAGATTAGCGATATTCATTTGCTAACATCATGAAAAAAAAGCTTTTAGAATCTAGTTTCCACATTGCGACTTGTTTCATAAACACAGAGTTTAGTCATTTAGGTTTTACATTAGCACCTCCATTATTTAGTTTTGGAAAATTATGAACATAACAGCTTTTGCTGATGTTCATGCTTCTTTCCTTTGAGCTGATGTGATGATTCTGACTTGTTCCCTTGTGTCAGGTGCTAGAGACTCTAAGCAAAAATTGTGGGGATATTGTTCATCAACAGATCGTTGAGCGTGACATATTGAGTGAAATGGTTAAGATAGTAAAGAAAAAGGTGATGAGAATACCTGTTTGATGTACTGTTTTTCTGCATTCATGTGCTTCTATGTTTGATATTTGTTTCAACTTTTCAGCCAGACTTAAGCGTCCGAGAGAAGATATTGAGTTTGATTGACACATGGCAAGTGGCTTTTGGAGGTCCATCTGGAAAATATCGACAGTATCATGCGGCTTACCAAGAACTCAGGGTACCATCAGTTTTTGTTACCGAACTCTTTCTTTGCCCTGTTCTTATTATTTATATATGTGTGATCATGGATTCTGAATTTTCTAGTTACACTGTTTCCCATTTTGTAGTTTGTTCGATTTTATCTTTTCTCTGAGTTTTGGACTGCATACTTTTATTAGTTAGCCGAACCTTGATTAGTACATTGCTATCATAATTTTTGCAGGCTGCTGGTGTTGATTTTCCACCTCGTGAAGAAAATTCAGTCCCATTGTTTACACCACCTCAAACTCAACCGTTAAGACATCCACATCTATATCCACCTCCAGGTCAAAGTTATGAAGATGCTGCCATACAAGCTTCTCTTCAATCTGCCCCTCCTGCACCTCCCCTCAGGTAGTCTTTTATGTGCTTTACCAATGTGATTTCTGAGCTTTGGCCTTTCTGATTTAGTTTCTTCTGTATTGAGGAGTCATCATTTATGTTTAATGTCCGAGCGTTGAAAGGAGTACCACTATAGTATCATCGTCTTATGTTGATATTTTATATTTATGCTTCTATGTTGGTTGTACCTTGTCTTGTTATTTTCTCCTTGTTGCAGCCCATGCTTAATAATTTGTAAAAATTCTATTCTGAATGATTGCTCACATTTTTTCATACTTCCTGTAAATACAAGATTTTTAGATAACACAAAAACATGGTAGAATTGTTGAAATAAGCATGTTTGAGGTCTGCAAAATATACAGCCCATAAAACAGCAAACACATGGCGTCCACAGAATATGCCTCAGCACACAACAATTTTGCAGGACTAATTTTAAACTGTTTATATAAAGCCTATTGATGGTCACTTCTAGGTAGCTGGGATGATGGTGATGAAATGATGAATGCATTTTCGAGTTTATTAGTTTCATCTCAGTTGTTGCTGCTACCCCCTTTTTGGTTTTAATCAACTTCAAACCATACTAGCAAGTAGCAATGTGGCAGTACCTTGATTATGATTATATTTGCTGTGCCCCCATTGTGCAGGCCACATGCTCATGAAACTAGGTCCAAGCTATTCTTAAAAAGTTCTTATTGCATTGGCAGTTCTTTGACCAAACATTTACGAGACATGTTTTTACTGTCAATACAAAAAGAACATGTTCTTTATTTCCTTTGTGAAACTTCTTAGTTACGTAATTAGTTTAGGAGTCAAATATCCATTGTCATGCCAAACAACTCAAATTCTGGAAAGTTTTTCACTGTTCATAATTTTTGTTTCACAAAATCTTTGCAGTGCAATTTTAGTTTATTTATTTTCTGCGTCCATTATTTTATACAGTCTGAGTGAGATTCAAAGTGCTCGAGGGATTGTGGATGTGTTAGATGAAATGTTAAATGCTTTGGACCACCGGCATCCTGAGGTGACTTTCTTATAAAGCACTAAGTTTTATAATGTTTCAGTACAATCCTTGGATCACTTCTATAGTTTTATTTTGTCATTCGGTACAAGTTATTTTGTAGTGATGTTAGCTCTACTATACCCATTTTTTTGTAAAATTAAAGAATTTTTTGGTATAAACCATTTGATCTGTCAATGATCTTTGTGCTATGCTATGTAAAATTATAGTCAAATCTATTATATTGTCATGTTGATAGCTGGTATTACTCCAGTTGTTTCGTAGGTAGGATTATCAATGTTGCTGTGCAAGTATTAATCAAGTTTACATTGTGTTGCTTTTATTTTAAGTATTTTTACCCATTTCCTGATTTATATATGTGTTTTGAGTCAAGTATATTATTCCATTGTGAATGTGAGTTTATCATATTTGTTCAAACAGAAATGTCGTGTAACTACTTTTTCATTGGGCTCCTAATGAACCGTGTTTTCCATTAGGACTCAGGGTGCAGGAATTCGATTGAGATTTCAGCCCTGTAATCTTTTCTAGAAGTTGGTCTCATTTTGCATAAATCTACCTCTGTCAAAATGCTTTTCGTCTTCAATGACAAATGAGAATCTCAACAGCGCAAGTGCATTTAAACAAGTGCTTTAGTATAATTTTTTTATTTGTTTAGGCAGTCTTGTCTCTTTGTTTCTTAATCTTTTTATCATGCTCTTTGGTTCTGATTGGGCCTCATACTGTAGGGTGTAAGGGAGGAGGTCATTGTTGACCTTGTTGGCCAATGCCGATCATATCAATCTCGTGTCATGGATCTTGTTAACAGTACTGGGTATGATTTTATTTTGTTGTTTCCTTGTATTTTACACCTATGTTGTAACAGAACATCCTGTACTCTCTCTGCAGCGATGAGAGCCTTCTATTTCAGGCTCTAGGACTAAATGATGAGTTACAGCGTGTTGTTCAGCGTCATGATGACATAGCAAAGGGGATCCCTCCTGGTACTGGAGCACCTGTACCTGCTTCTGCAAATGTCAGCCAAGGGACTGCCCCACCTAGGTCCACTGCGGTTTCATTTTCTCCACTTCTAAATGTACATGAGGACGATGAACCGGAAGATGAGTTCTCTGTGCTTTCCCGCAGGTAAGTTATTTAATTTTTAACATAATACAAGTTCTTTTGATACATGCTACTGTTATTTCAAGTTTGGGGGATTGTTGTTATAACATATCAAATTATATAAAACTAAAACAAACTGTAGAAAGCAAGTTTTTCTTTGGTTCATTTTGTGTTACTAAAGCCTGCAGAAAGAAACCTACAGGTTTCTTTTATTCATTGGCTGATGTACATTATATGCTTGTAGGTCTGCAAGGGATGGCGCAGTAGCACAGAACAACCTGCCTTCTGCTCCAAGAAATGAAAGGCCATCATACCCAAGCCCACTTCTTCCTCCACCACCAGCATCTAAGAGGCCTGTTTACACAGAGGCAAGTGGTATTGACTATCTTAGTGGTGACTCCTATAAGTCAGAAAAGGCATCAGATGATTTCATCAACCCAACTGCTCCAGCTAATATATCTACATCATCCAATTCAAAGCCAGAAGCATATCCGCCACCAAGTTATGGTAGTAGCAGGCCAGACAGTGTGTCTGACGACTTTATAAACCCAACTGCGCCTAGCTTCTCTGCACCTTCTCGTCCTACAAATGAGGAGCCAATCCGCTCGTCCGTGAAGCAGCAGGAGAGTCTACCTGATGATGACTTCATAAACCCAACTGCTCTTCCTGGTTTCTCGTCTTCTTCGGCTACTAAGGAGTCTAGTGAAGATCTTCCAAAAGCTCCATGGGAATCACAAGCTGCTGCTGCAGGTGCCCTGCCGCCACCTCCGGCGAGGTATGGCCAGAGACAGCAGTACTTTGAGCAAAACGTGTACTCTGGTGGGAGCAACGGAGGTGGGTACGATGGACTGCTGACACAGCCTGAAAACCTCTCCCTGAACCCACGGAGCAGTGAGAATGAGAAGAGTGCATCGCGGCCGACAGCATCCCGCCAGGCTAAACCCGAGGACTCCCTTTTCAAGGACCTGGTCGACTTTGCAAAGACCAAGCCTTCATCTCCGTCGAAACCAGCCAACAGCCGCAGGACCCGCTGAAACGCGATACGTGTACATTGAGTCGTCCAGCTATTCATTTCACAGGTTTGGGGCTTCAGATTATATATACCAATGAAATAAGGGCGTTTGAAGACTGGTTTTCATTGCATTGCATGGGAAATTATTTTGGTTGCCTTTAGAATCACAGCTGTCAGATACAGACAGTACTTGGTCATAATCCTGGGTGTGTTATGTCTAGTTAGCTGCTCTTAAATCTCTGTGTTGTCGGCTTTACTTCCATTTTTTTTCTTTTTACTTAGCTGTGTATATATATGTTACCCGATTGGACAGCAATATTCATAGTTGAGTTTGCAACTTGAGGACAAGACTTGGCTGCCTATTTTCAGTGTGGGTAAATTTGGCGCCCATGGTCAATTGTTCGCTGCTTGTGTTTTGGTACTCGGCCGAGCAGCAAAGCTTTGTGTAGAGTTCCATGCTCTCTGCCACCACCAAGCATTGGATATATAGCAACAAAGCCTGCTCCCTGTGCAGCCGAGCACTAGGAAGAAAAGGACCAACTCCATCTCTCTCAAACCCGCAATTAGACCACCTGTGCTGGGACCTGTAAACACTTCCGATACCCGTCCATATCGATATATAGCGGTGGAAAGAGCTGCACCGGGAACGGTATCACATACGGCACAGCGACTTCGTGCGCCAAATCCAGAGAAAACGCGCGCGTCCGCTACTGCATGCGTGGGCTCCGCCGCCGCCGCTGTCTAGTACGCGCGTGAGAAGTGAGCAGGAGAGAGAGCACAGCCAGCGCGGGTCCCACTTGTCCCACGATAAAAAAAATGTTATAACTCACAAACCGAAAAACCAAATTAAATTATGATTCCATCGTTAAATTCGTTTCAATAAATATTTTAAAACAAGATGTCACATAGATATATTTAGATAAAGTGACAAGTGGACCCCCACAGTGGATAAAGGATGATATAGAGGATGGATGGATACAGAGAAACTGTATATTTTATGATGACTAGGATGAAATATTCCTTTTAGATGATGAATATAGAGGCCCACGAGTACGGATAGTCTTAGCGTCAACTGCCTGCAAGTGGACACCACAGTACACTACAGCCGGGACTCGCATCCTTCATCCTCTGTTCTTCATCTCAGGCTTTAGAGAGGCTGCAGGAGCTGCTCCTCCTGCTCATGAACATATGTGCTGTTAGCTTTACTTCCATTACTTTGTTCTCGATCAGCCACTCAATTCGGACAGCGATATTCGTAATGCCATGTAGTGTAGTAGTGTAGTGTGGAACTTGAGAAGTCTTATTAGTTCCTCTGTCATCATCGTCTTCTCTGCAGTTAAGTGCGCCTGATTGAATTAAGTTTTTCACCTATCGGTTCGGTGACTCAAATCCATGGAAGCAGCTGTAGAGGAGAGACTGCTAAATGCCCGTTTTCGTCAGCGTGGAAAAACCGTGAGTTAAGCTGCCTTTGGTCAGTTGGCAGGCAGTTTCCCTTTTCAGCAGAGCAGGGAGCTAAGCTCGTGTGGAATTCCATGCTCTGTGCACAAGAATCCCTTCTCTGTACTAGAGCAGAGAGCTCGTGTGGAATTCCTTGCTCTCGCGGAAGAAATCCCCGCCGTTCCGTCGTGCAACACTGGTGGCCTGGTGCAGCCCCCGCAGGAGGGACACGCGGCGCCACTGAAACTGAAAAAAACCGCCCCTACCCCCGTCTCTCCGCCTGTACGTCTGCCATCAGCGTCAGCGTCGGACGGTATCGGTATGCTAATCTCCCTTTCATCAAAAAAAGAAGAATTGCCATATGCATGCTTCCACTTGCTTTGGACTCTAGGGCGTGTTTAATACCATGGGACAGTTGTTATTCCCTCTATTCTGAATTCTAAATCGCTTTGACAATTTGGGCACATCAATCTTACCATGTATCTAACATACGGCATATGCTATTATGCCTGGAATAGTGGGAGCAGTAGCTAATTCTAAACTTAAGTTAGCCCTACTACCTTAGTGCATTCAAAAAAGGAGGGGAGACTAATCGGTGGGTTAATTTTTTTTAGCTAACCAATCATATCTAATTTAAGCTAATTCTGTAGCCCCAACTAGTACCAAACAGGCCTTTGAATTGGACAATTATTGTAGAATCAGGGTACGAGTTAGGTTAGTTTATTTTTCACTGTATTATAAGGCCCTGTTTGGATACCCCCGTATCAAACTCAATTCACATGTGTTGAAGTTATTCGGTGTGGAATTTAAACTGAATTTTACGCCAAACCATTTTAACACGTATGAGTTGAGGTGAATAAATGTGCATCCAAACATTAAAACGCAAATGAACTAGAAAGCATACAATGGTACACATCTATCAAAGGAATCGGAAACAACACGTATGAGTTGAGGTGAAAAAATATGGAAAAAGGAGTTTCTAGTTTTTTTTATATTAGATATAGGTATAGATAGAGATATAACTGAAGATATAGATTAGTATAGGAGATGCTATTTCAAAAATGAAAATAGTATGGTATATGCTATTTATTTTATTTATTGATAACGCAGCTCATGAAAAAACGCCATTGGGGATGCCTACAATGCAACGGCAGTATCTCAACTCTACCTCCACGGCTTGGAACGACGTCAATTCCGGCAAGAGTCGTCCGTATTAGTGATGCGAGGGATGATGTCATGCTGCAACGTTTTTTGTTTTCGTTTCATGCAGCAGGAAACACACGGAAGTCATCATGCAACAAATGCCTGGCGGACACCGTCTTCTCCTTGCTGTCCTCGTGGTCCCGCCGCGCGAGTCTCACCTCTCACGGGCGGCCGCAGCCATCAGCAGCCCATGCCCGTCGTCACCCAGATGCGGCAGCGACTGCAGCAGCAGCAGCCCACACGCTGACACGCACAGCGATAGCAAGCAGTACGCGGCGGGGGCCTGCGCGAACGAGCGACGACCCCGTCGGTGTCGGTGTAGGGGTGGGTGGGGCCACGTTCAGATCGGTGGCGCCGCGTCACGGCCGCACGCCATCCGCATGCCCGGCGCGGCGGCGCCCCGGCCCGTGGTACAGTAGCACACCACCAGCCACGTCACGCCCATCCGGCTCTCGGTTCTCTGGTCTTATTTAGTTCACTCCAAAATGTAAAAATTTTCAAGATTTTCCGTCACATCGCATATACTGGTACATGTATATGTAGGTAAAAAAATAACTAATTCGACAGTTTATCTGTAAATGTCGAGATGAATCTTTTAAACCTAGTTAATCTATAATTTGATAAAGTTTATCAAATACAAACGAAAAGTGTTACGATGCTTTTTCAAAAAAAAATTGGAGACTAAACATGGCCCTAGTTTAGTGGTGGTCACGCACTCACGCATCACCATTCACGGCGAGCGATATGTGCTACAGTACTACTACGTACTACGGAAGTAGTATATCTTGGAGATTGTTCTCTTCTCTGTATTTTGCTTTTTTATTACCCACGTGACTCGCACGATGTGATTATTGTTTTCCCTCGCTCGGATTCTTGAAAGCCATTTTTTTTTTGCCTAGTTTCTGCAATGTGGATTCTGAGCAAAAATTGATGGGGTATTTGGATCCCTAGTTTTTAAGAATTTAGCTTTATTTATTGTTCCATAGGTCACAAATACTAGCAAAAGCTGGGTATGAACAGTTTCATAATTTTTAACAATTCAGCAAAAACTGACAGAAAAAACTAGGGGTGTTTAGATCCCACCTAATTTCTAAAAGGCAGATTCTTAGAAACTGACAAAAACTGGAGGGATCCAAACATAGCCTTAGTTATAAAAAACAAACTCTAAGGCTTAAGGCTGAAGTTTAACATATCGGTATAGCAAATTTACAAAATCAGTTTAATTCTGCAAGAAAAAAATGTAAAACTATATATAAAGAATTTTGTATGGTACCTGAGTATGTAGGATAAGTGATTATATTTGGAGATGAAAACGGTCCTTTTGCCCAAAGGCATTTATATATAGACGTCGTCCTTAAGGCATGTTAGGGTTGCTTCACTCCACTTTTTCATCTATGCTCTATATTTTTTCAGCTAAATAGATATAGCTTCATACAGGGACGAAGCCAGTGGGGGGCAACCCGGGCTCCAGCCCCCCCTACCATGGGAACACATAGCCCCCCCTAAGCCCTGCCTACAACCATGAGGAGGAAGAAGAAGAGAAGGAGGGGCAGGAGGAATAAGAAGAGAAAGCAGCCCTGGCTCCGATCTGATCCTGGCTTCGTCCTTGGCTTCATATACTCTACTTCAGAAAAAAAAAAAAGTACAGTTGAGAGAGTATTTAAAGAGGTGTTTCGAAAACTCTAGGTTTTTGTACAGCTACTTTACAGTGAAGCTGTAAAGTCGTTGTACTTTATTAAAGTAGTGCCAAACATGCCATTAGTCTCCTCTTCAGCTTTTTCAGCTTTCTTCTCCTTTTTTTCCTCCCTCGTGCTACTTTGGTTGAGGTTGTAGAGCTCATGTTTCAAGAAATAGAGAGTGGGCTGGGCGTCTTGGGGGTTCAGAGAGCAGGGGTGGATGTGGATCGAGATGCCACACGTGCTGATTGGTGGGGGCCACACAAGAGGAGAGCTAAACAGTTTACTTCCTGATGCTAGTGTTCGGATGGACTCTGACTTGATCGGATAGACTGTCCAATACATCCGGACAGACCGTCCGTCCATGCACAGCACGCAGTGCCAAACTTTGAAGCTCTTGACTAGTTTTTGCAAATATGTAATTTGATGATGAATGCTCATGATGCAAGAAGTAATTCTCCTAGATAGCCTATTTTAAAAGGAAATGAAGCTACCAAGATTGATTTCATAATTTTGAAGCATTAGAGAATTAACTATGTAATTAACAAGCTCAAAGGATTTTATAATTTTATTTAAAATTGTAGATTTGTAGACATTGTTTTGGTTCAAAATTATATTTAAATAATGATTTAATATTTCATGAGGAATCCAGCAAATTTATTCATAATCTTTGGAGCTAGGATTTTTTTTATATGAATTGTACAAGATCATGCAAATTTATTCATAATCTTTGGAGCCAGGAGAATTACAGAATAGATGTTCGGGATTTTTGTTTCGGTCGAAGGTTATCAAGGGTTACTCAATATAGAGAAGGAAGGAGAATCCAGCTTTGTATCCAGTGAGTGTAAATGCCGTAGAATCTACTACTACAAAAGAATAAGAAAAGTCCGGTAATCACGTTAAAACCAATATCCAGCGGGTGCAAATGCCTTGAAATCCATAGACGAACTGAGCAATACCTAATCTGGAGAGCCATATGTCCGCAAAAATGAGCAAGTCTGCTGCTAGCACTTTGCTTGCGCATAGTCCTTTTTCCCAGTGCAGAGCAAAAGAGATGTCGTCATTTATAGAACAACAAAAGAAAAATCACCTACTTTATCCGTTAGGAAGCGAACAAAATGTACAGCAATCAGACATATGTTCACCAATGTGGAGTCTGGGTGTGAAAGTTGTGGCAATGAGAGGAAAGCCAGAAAAGGCTGATAAACTATGGTGCAAGCACTCGTGAGTATAAATGCCCTCGATTCCAGAGGACAAAAAAAACAAGAAGATAATCACTTCGACATCCTGTGAGTGCATAAACGCCCTAGAATCCTTAAATCAAAAACTATAGAACTCAATGCAAGCTCACTTTAATATCAAGTGAGTGAATGCCCCTAAAATCCATAGAAGAACCAAAAGGTAGTGGTCTAGCAGAGGTTTGTGATGACCTGCAGAGGCACCAGCATCTTTACTTGACACTTTGCAGAAGCAAATGTTTGAAAGGGCGTGTTGCATACATTCTTTTTAGCTCAGTAGAAACGGAGCGATGGGACCTTCGGTGACTGATGGATAGTGGTCTTAATTTTTTTCCTTGCATACACGGTATTGAACTTTAGTCTGAGGCTAACCTTGGCGTAGGTTTGCGTTGCTACTGCCCTAAGTATCTATCATGGAGTGCACAGAAGAATTAGAAAACTCGGATGCAAGCATCTGGTGATCAGATCCGGTGAGTGTAAATGCCCTGGAATCTATAGACGAACTGAGCAATACCTAACCTGGGGAGCCATATGCCAAAATGACCCAAGTCTGCCGGTACTTTGCTTGCGCATGACTTGCTTGGCCTTTTCCCCCCGTAGCACAGCAAAAGAGAGGCTGCTGATGTCGTCATCTATAGAACAACAAAAGAAAAATCGCCTACTTTATTACCGTTAGGAAGCGAACAAAATGTACAGCGCGGCGAACCTTTGGTATCTTCGTCCCAATCTGACCAAAAATCATCGCATACTTTTCTTTACAGCAAGCACAATATACACCAAATATGGTTTTGTCTGGATTTGCCATGCATTGATCCACTTCTTTTATTTATGAGAATCTCGAGTTGCCCTTGCTTGATCCATTTCCATTTTTTTCGAAAGGCGGCAAAAGGTTTTTGCCGGATTTTTATTAGACGGATAAAGAAAAAAAAACAACAAATACAGAATTACAACCAAGCCCACACTCGCCACAGAGAGACCCCTCAAAGAAACAACGCAAACGTCCCCAAAAGGGGGGGAAACAAGAAAAACTAACTCTGTTGTTGCTGCTGATTTGTCTGTACATATGTCCTTGTCGCCGACTTGTACTGCTCCACCTCATCCTTGCATAGAAATGCTACCTCCTCTGGTCGTAAACTTTTGTTCTGGAAGGTTCTTCTGTTCCTCTCTTTCCATATATTCCACCAAAAATATATCATGACTCCATCGAACGTTCTCCTCTGGGTTTTGTCAAACTTTACTCGGCATTTCCGCCAATAGTTGTGAAGGGGCCCATTGGTTCCAACCGTGTTGATTGCTGTCAGGCCAAACCATTGCTTTAGGAGTGTCCAGACGTGTTTAGTGAAGTCACAATCCTTGCACAGATGCGTTGGGGTTTCATGATCGATTCTGCAAAGCTTGCATATCGGATCATTAGGCCATTGTCGCTTAATCAAATTGTTAGCCGTTAGGATCTTCTTATGCAGCAGGGTCCATGCAAAGAACCTGCATTTGGCCTCGGCCTTTGCCTTCCAAATCGGCGTCAGTTTCAATTTGCTGTACGTCCCTTGAAATTGAATTCGGTATGCGCTCTGTGTCGTATAATCTCCATTTGCTGTCCATCGCCAAACTATGTTGTCCTCTCTACTTTCATTGAGTTGGCTTTGCTGTACCACATTCCAGATGAGAATGTATTCTTGCAATTCCACTGGTGTTAGTATCGGGCAGATATGCCCTATCCATTTGTTATCCTGCAATACTTTGTGTACTGTAACGTTCTTTCTTTTAGCTTTTTTGAACAGCGTAGGGGCAATGTTTTTTAGGGTCTGTCCGTGTGCCCAAGATGATGTCCAGAAATTGGCGGTTTTGCCATCACCGATCGTTACGGTCGTTGAAGCAGCAAAGAGATCTTTGTCTCGACTGTCACAGGGCAGCTCCAACTTATTCCATGCCCTTTCCTTTTGTCGCCATTGGAACCATAACCATCGTAGTCTTAGCGCTCGGGCGAATCGTTCAAGGTCCAAAATCCCCAAACCTCCTTTTATTTTGGGAAGACGGGTCGTTGGCCAATTGATGATGGAGTGTCCCCCGTACACTTTGTCTGGAGTTTCTCCCCTCCAGAGAAAGCTACGTCTCAACCGGTCAATCCTCTTGATCAACCATTTTTGTTCCGGGAAAACAGTCATGTGGTAGATTGGTTGGGACGTGAGCACTGTCTTGACAAGAGTCTCCCTCCCTGCCGTGGATAGTAGCCTACCTTTCCAACCCGGTAGCCTAGCTCCGATCTTGTCTATTAGAGGTTGAACTTCTACTCTGCGTAGTTTCCTAATGTGGAGGGGTAGGCCAAGGTATCTCCCTGGGAATTTAGCGATCTTTCCAGGAAAGTTCAGTAGCAAATGGCTTACTGCACTGTCCTCCAACCGGATTGGGAAGATCTCTGTTTTGGAGATGTTGATTTTGAGGCCTGAGCAATCTCCAAAAAATGTTAAGATTTTGTGAAGATGTTCCAACTCCAGACTATTTGGATCTGCGAAGATAGCCGCATCATCTGCATATAAAGAGCAACGTAGGTTGGCTGCCTTTGGCAGTACTGGTTTCAGGACACCCTTGTTTGCAGCCGCCTCGATGATGCGTTGTAGCGGATCAATGGCAAGGATGAATAACAGAGGGGATAGAGGATCTCCTTGCCTTAAACCCCTAGCGTGTCTAATCTCCATCGACGGCTGGCCGTTGATCAGGACCCTGGAGGTCGCCGTTCCTAACATGACCGATATCCAATTTCTCCACTTTCTGCTGAAACCCAAGTTCTCCAATACCTCCAGCAAAAAGGTCCACCCTAATGAATCAAATGCTTTTGAGATGTCTAGCTTTATGAAGAGAGCCGGTCTTTTTTTCTTATGCAGGAGCTGGATCACTCTTTGAGCACAGATAAAATTGTCATGGATGCACCTCTTCTTAATGAAAGCGTTTTGTGCATTGGAGATAAGCGAGTTCATGTGAGGAGCTAATCTGTTGGCTAGAATTTTCGTGATAATTTTTGACACACTGTTAATGAGGCTGATGGGTCTGTATTCTGATAGGGATGCTGCATCCATTGTTTTGGGTAAGAGGACGATATTGGCTGAGTTGATCAGGCCCAGTTTGGCTGTTCGGTGGTTATAGAAGCTCATGATCGCTTCTATGAGATCGTGTTTAATTACGGACCAACACTGTTTGTAGAAAGAGCCGATGAAACCGTCAGGGCCGGGCGCCTTCTCCGATGGCATTTTCTTGATCACAGCCTCAATCTCTTGTTCAGTAAATGGTGCATCCAAGTCTTCCAGGTCATGGTGAATGTATCCTAACTCGTTCCAGTTTAAGGCCTTAGTTCGTGTGCTCGGTGTCCCCATTAGCCTGGAGAAATGCGTGTGCGCCAAGATTGACTTACTCTCCTGTGATATTGCCAGCCTAGAATCCCCATTTAAGGAGGCTATGAAGGTCTTCTTTTTTCTCATATTAGCATGTAGCTGGAAGAAACGTGTGTTGGTGTCACCTTTGCGGATCCATGTTAGCCTTGAATGTTGGCGTGCTCGCGATTTTTGCATTGCTGCAATCCCTAAGGCCTTTAATTTTAGATATTTTTTGAACTCTATTTCATCAGGCGTGAGGACCCTCTCCTCCTGTGCCTTCTCTAGATTTGTTAGCACGATGTTAAGAATCTCCCAACTCAGTTTCCATCCACCCAGAGATGAGCGTCTCCATTTTCTTAATGCCTTGGCCGTGCGTAGCAGTTTAACGTGGAGTCTCAGTATGGCGTCTTGAGTGTCCACCGGTTTGCTCCAAACTTGCTGAACCGTATCCATAAACCCTGGCATCCGAGCCCAATGTGCCTCAAACCTGAATCCCCTATAGAAATCACCATTTACATCCCCTTGGAGGAATAGCGCACAGTGATCCGACCCGAGGGACGCAAGGGCATTCATTTCAGTTCTTGGGAAGATTTCCAGCCAGTCCGTGGACGCAAAGATGTGGTCGATTCTTGTCATGGTTGGCGATTGTTGGTCATTACACCATGTGTACCTTTTTCCTCTAAGCTCTATCCTTGCTAGCTCCAGGTTGTCTATTGTCGCCTTGAATCTGTTGATCAACGACAGATTCAGCCTGTCATTGTTTTTCTCTTGGGCGCTAAGGATTAAATTAAAGTCCCCCAGCAAAAGCCAAGACGAGAGCACATGCTGTCGTAGATCCAAGAGCTCTTGCATGAAAAGAACCTTGTCTGCCTCATTTTGAGGCCCATAAACTCCAGATATCGACCATTCCTTGTTTTCGGCTAGCATCGTTAGTTTAGCTGTGACCGTGTTGGTCGTAAGGAAAGGTTGAGATAGGGTGAAGAAGCGTTCCGATGCCGCGATGAGAATGCCACCGCAGACACCCACCGATGGCAGTGAAACAATATTGTTTGCCATATCAGTGCCTACCGTATCAATCAGGAGGCTTTGTGTCCAATTGCTGATTTTTGTTTCTTGTAAGCAAACCACCGTAGCACCGGAAGAGATGATCTGACTTCTCACAGATGCCCGCTTTGCCCCGTCATTTAAGCCTCTAACGTTCCAGCACAAAATGTTGCAATTTTTAGACGACATAGCGAAACAAACGAACTACTTGCATAAGGCAATCCATCCAGGTGGGAACAGTCCCACAGAGTTCACAACCAGGGATGACCGAAGGCAACAGAGCCAGCAGGTCAGAGTTCCCCCCCAAGGTCCAGACCTTACAAATTTTTGGCCGAAGGCTCATAGGCCAGCAGGCACTCGTCTGATGAAGATAGCAAAGTTCAAATAACGACATGTGCATAACAGCACTGCAACAGCCAAGCAGGGCACTACTAACTGCAACCACTTGAGCTAAATTGACTGGGCCATCAGCCCCGACCCCCTTACCTAAGGGGTCTGTCATGTGAACATTGTGCCACTGGACGCTGGCGTCTAAGCCAGCAACATGGGAGCGCCGGTCGCGCCCGTCAGGTTGAGGCCCGTCTTCTGGCATCCATTGGCATGCTCGATGAGTCCCTGGATTGCCTCGATGGTGTTCTTCTCCATTGGCCTTGCGAAAATGCTGCGCATAAAATTTAAATTCGTCACTAACAGGCTCCTTTTCCTCTCCTGAAAGATCTCCTAGTTTTTTAACCAACAGTTCTCGGGCAATCTGGATGGCGTCCTTGCCCACATTATTAGCAACTTTCCTTGCTAGTCTAGTGCTTTTCCTTTTGCTTGGGAATGATTGTGGTGTGGCCTGAGGGTTTGGTAGGATCATGTTATTCATTTCAATTATTGGTTGTGCCAAAGGTCTCGAAATTGATTCTATGAAGGTATCTATGGAGGGGGGCTGGATGTCAGCAATGTTGTCTTCTGTCTGATTGGCTGTTGGAAAAGAAGGCATTGCTTTACTAGGGGGCTGGTGAGTATCAGTATTGCTGGCCGGCCCTAGGACTACTGTACTGTTTTGCACTACCTCCTGTAAGGCTTGGTCACACATAACACCAACGTTGTGCTGGTTTTCCACCTCAGACTCAGGATGTGCAGTAGCTATAGTAGACTCAGGATGTGCAGTAGCTATAGTAGTGGGGGGGCTCACCAGAAACTCGTTGAGGTGATCCAGCAGCTGCTCCAGCCTTTTCTCCTTGGATGCGCCAAGCTGCTCCCCCCTTGGTTCTTCCATGGCCTTGCCTGGTTCTGCAGTTGGGGTGTTGTCAACAGGACAAACACCGCCTGGCACGATGTGCTGCTCCAGCTGCTTCAACGCGGTGTCTGCAGCGACAGATTCAGGTATTGTGACATGAGGTAGTGGGACTGAGACGACTGCTCTAGTGGAGCCAACAAGAGAAGCAGTTTCAAGAGATTCAGTTTCAAGCAATAGGGTTGTCATGGAAGGTGTACCCTTGATGAACATGATGCTGTCGTCGGGGATGGTGACCTTGGGCGCCCTCAGCTCGGTTGCGATTGGATCAGCAAAGGAGACCTTCTTAATCTTCTTCTCCAGCTTCTGTTCCTTGACCAACTTCTCCTGTTCCTTGACCATCTTCTCCTGCTTTTGCTCCTTAGCCACCCAGACCTGGGTGGGTGCTCCTGCCGGCCTGCTCCTGTGTGGTGGAGACTCCCCGCGGCCGCGCCACCTGTTGGAGCTGATGCAGTCCTCCGCACCTCCCCTGCAGCGGGAGTTCCTTGCCCAGACCGAGATGCTGCGGTGTCGACGGTTGCCGCGGGCGCGCCTGTCGTCGTAGTCGTCGTCGTCCCGTCTTGGCCTGATGTCGCGGCCACGGTCCTGGCCGCGCCTGCCATGGAGGCGCTCCCCCTTGGTGTCGGGCATCCCGTAGTCCCAGTCGAAGACCCGGCGGGCCTTGCGGTTCAGAGGCCCCCCGAGCCTTCCCGGCTCCTGCAGAAAGGTGAGATCTTCCACTACCTCAAGGTGATTGCGTAGGACGTAGACCTGTCCGCGCTTGAGGTCGAGCGGCTCGTCCTGATGTGGGTGTCCTCTGTCCGGTTCGGTGACTGTGAGCAGGACCTCCGTGGGGATGTCACATGGATCAAAGCACCATGCCCAGAGGTCAAAGGACCTTGTGCGCTGGCGGCGGCGGGTCGTCTCCTCCAGGTAGTGCACAGCACAACTCTTGCCCAGCGCCATGGCGGCCACCTCCTCTGCCCAACAGTGCACCGGGATGCCCTCGATGCGGACCTTGACGCGGAACTCCCATTTGATGTTGTTGGCGTAGCGACGCTCGCGCCAGGCGTCGAACTGGAACCGGCGACCATTGTCGGGGAGGACTCCCACCTCCACCACGCGCTGCCTGTCCCTGGGGTTGTTGAAGATGACCAGGAACTGCTCGGGGAAGTGCTTGAGCACCTGGACATCGTCGTGGTGGATGTCGAGCTGGTTGCGGAGGGCGTCGCTGAGGTGGTGGGGTGCCGTGTCGTGGCTGTTGCCGTTGAGCCAGCAGACGGCCGCCCTGCCGATGAGCTCGTCGCGGCGCCGTCGGATGTCACCAGTGGCCGACACAGTGCAGTAACCACGGGCAGGCCTGGCCCGCGGGTCACCAGGGTACCGGGCAGCCGCCATGTCCTCCTTGCCCTTGACCACCTCCGCAAAGGAGCGGTGGTCGGTCCTGCTTGCGCTAAGGTTGATACTGGGGCTCTGGTGTTCTGGTGTTCTTCTCTGGTGCCGATGCCCCTGGTGGCCTCCCCTTTTATACATCAAAGGCTGAGAGTTGGGGTAGCAATCTATCGCCCTGTGACCGGAGCGGTAGCATTTCCAACATCTTGGCAACCGATGGCAGGAACGAGCGAGGTGGTTTGGGGAAAAACAATTATAGCACCTGCCCCCCATCTTGCTTTTGAAGAAGGCAGAGCCTGGCCGATGTGAGATATGAATGACCTTGTCCATTGTATCCTGCTTCCTCCGACGATGCAACTTAGCTAGCTCCCAACCCTCTTCAGCAAAAGGAGATTCCCATTGATGATTCCTCAGACGCGTGCTTGAATCTGCATTGGTGCCGTTGGAGGGGATCTTGGACGCCGAGACCTGAGAAGTAGCCTGGACGTAGCTGCCTGTAGGCTGTCCGCCATGAATGCCTTCTTCAATCTGCACTGCCTTCCCTTTTTGGCTTGCTGGGATTCTGGACTGTAGGAGGACGCTTTGAAGCTCCACCCCCTCCTGATGGTTCCTGGCTTTGACCGCTGGTTGCTTGCTGGCTTCCTCTTCTGGCTTCTTGCATGCTTCTTCCGTTGTAGCTGAATGCAGTCGCTGCCCCGAATTTCTGAGGTTGTTCAAATCCTTGGCCAGGTCGGGGAGTAGCGCCCATGCCTGTGCCTGAAGATCCGGATCGATCTCGGTTGGGCTTGCTGGTGGCTCAGGCTGAGGAGTGGGCATGGGCTGCTTCTCGCTGACATTGACTCCGCTGGATCCGGTGAGGGATGAATGCTCCGGAGCTTCGCTGGTGGGGGGGATTGAAGGCGCTGGTTCTCCAGCGATGGAGAATGGCTCTAGCGTTTGCTGGTTGGGCTTGATGGCGCCGCATCCGGCGGAGCTTGTCGGCGACAGGACGCTGGCAGAGATGACTTTGGAGACGGTGAGGCATGGCAGCGCCGCGGGCTGTGACCCATCAATGCATAGATCTGCTGACGGCAGTGCGGGATCCAGTGTCTGATGGTCGCGAGGCGTAGTGGATGTGGTGGATCTAGGCGATTTGAGTATATCGGAGGCGGGGGCGACGGTGGGGAGCGGAACGGGAGGGTCGGGCTCTTCCATCCCTCCGTCATCAGCCGCACAATTCCAAGGTATGATTCGCTTATTCCCATGCATATCCATTTCCATTTGGGCCACCAAATAAAGTCGAAAATCTAGGTGTGCTCCCCGTGACCCCGTCTTCCTCTTTGCTTGCTTTGCTTCTCTGTGATTTCCGCGCGGAATGAGAATAGAACAGTTGAGGCCATTTGTTTTCTAGATTGGATGAGAGGGATGTGATGTTGATTGGCGGACGTGGATCGTATATATCTGCTCCCTCTAATATAGCACTACTGTATCTAATGGTTGATAATGACATCGATGGATCGTGCATTGTATTGGCGGTGTATGATTAGCTGTCACAGACTAGCTGCACCAGGATCACGTCTCGTGAACTCGTGATCGATCCATATACGCACGCACGTGAACGATCGAAGAGTCAACAACACCACAGCATCACCCAGTACGGTAAGAATACGGACCGTTTGACAGAGGCTTTAGCTTGCGACGAAAATAGCTCTAGCTGTGACGTCTGTGGTGAGCAGATTCTCTGGTTAAGCCAAAGCAATTTTGAAAACATGTTTAGTAAAAAAAAACAGCTTCTTCGGCTGATTGTTAGATAGAAAGAGAGAAATATCCATAGTGTCCTTCTTTTTTTTTTCTTTTTTTTCCTCTTCCTTTCTAATTTTTTATTATTCCATACCCTTGAAAAAATTACCATTCCAAGAGCAGTAAAAACGCCCTTCTGTCGAACACATACGATCCCACTTTAATTTTGTCGCAAAACCGTATTCAATTTAATCCTACACTCCTACACATACGATGTTCACAGCAATATACGGTATTCGTTTGCTGTCAAAAATAATATACGGTATTCGCCACACCTCTCTCCACGTCCTGATCGTATACGCCCCGGGGGCCTACGACGGCCTACGTCGCGCGGCTAATCAGAGGCCGTGGACATGTCACATCCGTGACGTGGCGCGCCCCGATTGGCCCTGGTTCCGCCCATGTACGTGGCCGCCCGCCACCGTGTACCCGGCGGCGCGTGGCACGCGCGCGAGCCGTGCCAGGACACCACTCTACTACTACTCCTGTTTAGGACCGCCCACTGTTTATAGTAGCCCCCTTAATTTACGATTAATTACATCCTAAAAAAGCAGGCGACACGGTCTTTTCCTATCCCACCATCCTTTAGCGCCTCTTAATGACGCCGATTATCCAAAGCGATTCGCGATAACCACAGGGACCCAACCGCAAACGTGACCTGCAAATATCTCGTGATCCCCGGTCCCGCCGCCGGTGGGGCCCGGGCGGCAGGGACCCGCCCGCCGCGGTCCTGGTGGACCCGGGGCCCTGTGGACTCCTCGCGTGCCCCGCCCTATTAAACCCCACCGCCCCACGGCAGCAGTGTCATCCTCCCTCCCTCCGGACGAAATCTGACCCGGCTCACACTGCGCTGCTCCGCCCGTGCCCGCCATGGCGATGCGCTCCTCCAAGGCCTGCTGGATCTCGCTGCTGCTCGCGCTCGCCGCCGTCGCGCTCCCCGGGCGGGCGGAGGAGCCGGCGGCGGAGGGTGCGGCCGAGGCCGTGCTCACCCTCGACGTCGACAGCTTCGACGAGGCCGTCGCCAAGCACCCCTTCATGGTCGTCGAGTTCTACGCCCCCTGGTGAGTCGCTCGCGCGCGCTGCCCCCGCACGCATGGCCGATTCGTTTTGTGGTGGTTCGTACGGGTAGATCTCGCGCTCGGATCGCGAGGGTTTAGCGGGCTCGGATCGGGGATTCCGCTGTGGGCTTGGTGAGATGCTTGGGTTGGGTGTTCTGTTCAGATGCGCTGGACTTGTGCTCGGATTGGGTTTTGGTGATGTGACGCGGCGTCTGGGGTCGCAGTTACGCTGATTTAGTCGCTGTTCTTCGCGTGGATTTGTTTTGATTACTGTGAACCCGTGCGGCAGCGCGAAGTTCCAGGTCCACACTCAGATGAGTAGTGCTAATTTTAGTAGTTGTTTTCGTGGAGTTGTTGTTTGGTCTGGGTGCTCGATGGCTCAAGGATGAAAGAATCGTGGGTTTTGTTCGTTTTCTGCGGTTGGTGTGCTTGATTTGACGTCTATGCGATGTATTTTTTGGAGGTTAGATGCTTTTTTTTTGGTCACATGTATACTACAGAATTAGGCCCGCACTTGCAGCTATGCTGATGTGCTGTACTGCTGTTGCTTCTGTGTGATTACTGTTGGGGCACTTGCAAGTTGCAACTTTACCGATGTCTCACTTCTGTGTGATTACTGTTGCTATCAGTACATGATCTGTATTAATTGATTAGTTGTTATAGCTAATGTGGTCAAATCGAATTTGCAGGTGTGGACACTGCAAGAAACTTGCTCCAGAGGTAATGATGCTTCTCCTATCCTGTGGTCACTCCCTTTACTTACAGAAAGTCTGTGTTCTGATTGGTTCGGTCTCATATGCTAAACTGCGTTTTCTGTGATGTTTCAGTATGAGAATGCGGCCAAGGCACTTAGCAAGCACGACCCACCGATTGTTCTCGCTAAGGTTGATGCTAACGAGGAGAAGAACAGGCCGCTTGCTACCAAGTACGAGATCCAAGGGTTCCCAACCCTCAAGATCTTCAGGAACCAGGGGAAGAACATTCAGGAATACAAGGGCCCCAGGGAGGCTGATGGCATTGTGGATTACTTGAAGAAGCAGGTTGGCCCTGCGTCCAAGGAGCTCAAGTCACCGGAAGATGTTGCTACCCATTTCGATGACAAGAAGATCTACATTGTAAGCTTCCAATTCAAAAATTTCACCTGTTTTTATTCAGTAATCATTTAATCAGTTTTATGATGCGCATGTCAAGTGATGCTCTTGAGCTGACAATTGACTGATAATTGCAATTTTATAGGTTGGTGTCTTCACAGAATTCAGCGGCCCTGAATTTACAAACTTCATGGAGGTCGCTGAGAAGCTGAGGTCTGACTATGACTTTGGCCACACTTTGCACGCCAACCACCTCCCACGTGGTGATGCAGCTGTGGAGAGGCCATTGGTCAGGCTGCTGAAGCCTTTTGATGAGCTTGTTGTAGACAGCAAGGTTTTACTCACATTCTCTGTTACATTTGGTGATAGTTTTGGTAGTGCTCATGTGTTTCATACTGACAATGAAGCATACCATCTATATTAATGTCATGTGATTGTCGTTAGTGACACATTGCTGCTACATTGTGCAGGATTTTGATGTCGCTGTTCTTGAGAAGTTTATTGATGCTAGCAGCACCCCTAGGGTTGTCACTTTTGACAAGAACCCTGACAACCACCCATACCTCATGAAGTTCTTCCAAAGCACAGCCCCCAAGGTAATAACATGACATTTCTGCTTGAAATAGTCTGAGTACTTCTATCAGCCAATTGTTGGTTAACTTGGCAGTTTTTATAACTTTATTTATTATTTACTACTGGATATCAACTAAATTTGATTGCAAGCTACCATGTCTGCATCCAACTAGCTTTAGTGTGCCATGTTAACTCTATTGAATGAATGCAATGCTTGGCAATTTGGAGTCTGCATCACTTAATTATCAAGTATATTTCTAGTGCAATCAACAAACTTTCTGGATTCATATAACGGCTTGTTCTATTCATATTTTAAATTTTCTAGTTTGAAGCTATAATTCTTGTGCGTTGGAAAAGGATGTTTACAGCATTGCACAATGGTTTTAAATTATTCATTACTGACTATTTTCACTGTTCTGTGACACCAAATGATTGGCAGGCTATGTTGTTTTTGAACTTCTCCACTGGACCTTTTGATTCTTTCAAGTCTGTTTACTCTGCTGCCGCAGAGGAATTCCAGAACAAGGAAATCAAGTTCCTTATTGGTGACATTGAAGCCAGCCAGGGTGCCTTCCAGGTTGGTTCTCACTTCCCCTTGTACATGATGCTTTTTAATTTTATACCAAAACCCTCTATGCTAACAGTCAAACTGTTGAAATGGCAGTACTTTGGTCTGAAAGAGGACCAGACACCCCTTATCCTCATCCAGGATGGTGATTCCAAGAAGTTCTTGAAGGATCACATTGAGGCTGACCAGATTGTCTCTTGGTTGAAGGAGTACTTTGTAAGTACTGCTTGAACTTTAATACACTCATGTGATTATTTGTTTTGTTTAATTAATATGATATGGTTGTAGAGCTCATTGATCTGTTATATTTGTAGGATGGCAAATTGACGCCGTTCAAGAAGTCTGAACCTATTCCTGAGGTCAACAATGAGCCTGTTAAGGTTGTTGTGGCTGACAACATCCACGATTTCGTCTTCAAGTCTGGCAAAAATGGTACATATCCTGATTATTCTGTTCTATTTCATCAAATTAGGTTTATGGTAGGTGTAATTTCAGAAATTACGTTTAGCATGTAGTTCTTGTCTTTGTCCCAGTGATGGAATTCTTTATATAATAGATTGAATAATCTTGATATATCTAATTCTGTAGTTCTTAATTCTGTTTAGCATGTAGTTCTTGTCTTTGTCCCAGGGATGGAAGTCTTTTTTATAATAGATTGAAATAATCTTGATATATCTAATTCTGTTGCAGTTCTTATTGAATTCTATGCCCCCTGGTGTGGACACTGCAAGAAGCTGGCGCCGGTCTTGGAAGAGGCAGCCACCACTCTCCTGAGTGATGAGGAAGTTGTGATTGCTAAGATGGTCCGTTTCTTACCCCATTAGACTTGGTCACTGTTCGTCCAGGACCCTTGTTACAAAAACCATTGTGGCTTAACCCCTATTTTGTTTCCAGGACGCGACCGCCAATGACGTGCCCAGTGAGTTCGAGGTCCAAGGGTACCCAACCATGTACTTCGTGACCCCCAGCGGGAAGGTCACCGCCTACGACAGCGGCAGGACTGCGGACGATATCGTAGACTTCATCAAGAAGAGCAAGGAGACCGCCGGCGCCGCCCAGGCGACGACGACATCCGAGAAGGCAGCTGACGCGGCTGAGAAGGCCGAGCCCGTCAAGGACGAGCTGTAAACACCCAAGGCGTGGACTGCTGTGGCTGTGTAAGCATGGGAGGAGGGGGAGAACACCTGGCGCTAACATGCTTGGCAGCGCCAAGCCTCCAACGACTTTAGTTTTTGCGAGAGGGGAGAGAGGGCAGAGAGAGAGAGAATGCGAGGGATCTGTGACGTGTTTTGCTGCTCTGTGGCGCGGCATGTCTGTGTATCCCATTGAGATTATGTACAATTACAAGCAGTCAGCGGTACCTTTTTAGTTAATTATCAGAAGTGACAGTAGAAAGAAACTGATTGTGGTCGCGGGTTGAATGGATGAATAAATGGCGAGTCCGCCATCATGAAAGAGGCGCTTTTGTGATGGTTGGGTTTAATTGAATGAATAAATGGCGAGTCATGAGACAGGCTTTTTTGTGATGTGCGCAAAACTAATGCTGCAAGCAACAAAACGGGGAGCAAAAAAAAATGACGAAACGTGCAAGCAACAAAACGGGGAGCAAAAAAAAATGACGAAACGTGCAAGCAACAAAACGGGGAGCAAAAAAAATGACGAAATGGCAGGTAGGGGGCACAGGTAGCTCTTTGGGGGATCAGCGAGGATGTAGCAGTGCAGAGCGATTTAGCACTGAATCTCATTATTGCCCCCGAAAAGAATCGGGGTCTGTCTGGTTGGTGCCGTAGGTTGCCACGCCAAACTTTTGGCAAACTGTGATTGCCAGAGAAAGTTCGGCGAAGAAAATTAAACCCACATTTATGGTAAAATTTGGTAATAAAATGAGTCTATGACGTGTGGGACAGTGTGCTAAGAAAGTGTGGCAGTCGTAACTGTGACAGCAAACCAAATAGTTGCTAGAAAAACTATGGCATGACTAACCTGGGGTATGACATATTCTGGTCACGAACCAAACAGACCCCACCTTTTTTTTGGTTAGCTTGGCCATCAGCTGTCTTGAGGCTTTCATAACAACGGTAACTTGGATTTGCCTACCCCAACTTTCTTTGGTTTGCTTGGCCGTCAGCTGTCTTGAGGCTTTCATAACAACGGTAATGCTTCACCTCGAGCGTCCGTCCCGCACTCAAACGACGGACGCTACGTGGCCTCTCGTGGTCCACGTATTTTTTTTGACCACACAAATATCTACTCCTGTTATATGGTTAAACTTGTCCATTTCCGTTCCGTCTCTCCCAATCTCTCATTCCGTCTCTCCATTCAAAGCAACAGAGAGAGGAAGGATGTCATGGAGCCTGTGACTCTCCTCCTCGTCTCAAACTCGCGTGCTTGCTAGCCAGGGGGTGCTCGCCAGCTACTGGCGCAGCAGGTGGTGCTCGTGCTCGCCAGCCAGGAGTTCTCGTCAGTTGCTACCCTGCTCATGCTCGCTAGACAGGGGTGATCGTCGGCTACTGGCCGCTCGCCAGGGGGTGCTGCAGGTGGTGCTCGCCCATCGCTACTCTCACGGCCTCGTGAGGTGCTCACCTAATGTAGTGCCTCCGCTAGGGCACCAACGACGCTGCCTCTGCTAGGGTACCGTCGAGCTCCATGCGTTGTCACCGACCTCCGTGCCGACGTCGCGCTCCGCAACGATGAGCCTCCATTCGTTCAAGCAGAAAGGTGATATTGCGGTGAAAGCGTATGTTGCAAGCGTATGTTTTCCAAGTGTTTTCACATCGATGTTGTAAAAGTAAATCAGGATGCTGCACATGTTGCAATGGCTATACATGTACTTCCTCTATTTCAAATTATAAGGCATTCCAAAAAAATCTTGGAGAGTCAAAGCATCTTAAGTTTGATCAAAATTATAGAGAAAATTACAAAAATTTATAACATCAAATAGGTATACTATGAAAATATAATTAATGAAGAATCTAATGATACTTATTGGTGTCAAAAATATTATTATCTTATCATATAAATTTAGTCAAACTTAAGATCCTTTGACTATTCAAGATTCTTGAAATGCCTTATAATTTGGGATGGAGGGAGTATGTTTAAGTGTAGGTTCCCAATGTTTCATCTGTTTTAGGCGTATATTGTAAGTGTTTTATCTGGATGTTACAAATGTCTAGATGTTGCATATATATATATATATATATATATATATATATATATATATATATATATATGCAAGTGTGTTTCAAATGTTTTCATACGCATGTTTGCAAGTGTTTTCATCTGAATGTTTGCAACGGCTTCACACGTGGTTTCATGTGTTTTTTCTGGTGTTTTGCAAGTGTTTCATACGTATGTTGCAAGTGTTTCAACTGTTTTTGAACGTATGTTGCAAGTATTTCATCTAGATATTGCAAAAGTAGATATGATGTTACACATGTTGCAGTTGGACCCACCTGCTGCACCAGCCTGCTATAGCCGCTAGGCCTGTGTGCATGCGCGTGGGAGCGAAGGAGGCGTGAGTGGTAGGTGCGGAAAACAGAGTGGGACGTAGATCGAGACGTGGTCCTACATGGGAGCGCAGGTGCGGGAAATGGGCGGCTCGGGCTCCATGTGAAGTGCGGCAGCGTCCGTTGGATGGCTCTGACTTTCTCATGGAGGTTGCCCGCAACTCTGGACCTCTATTTCCTCCGTTGGTGTCGTCAGGTTCAAGGAGGACCTAAATGTAAATGTGCAGCTCTGAATTTAGTCCTGAAAAGCCAGACTGAAAAGTACTATTCACTGATTTATTGTGAGAGAAAAACACTGAATTCAAGCGACCAGGGTTTAACTCCAAGATATGCTAATAATCTCTCCTAGTCTCTATCTCAAGTTGATGGTGTAAGTTTTTTTTCCCAAACCGAGGAGAACAACCCCCACTTCTATTGCTAGACTAGAAGGGAATTACAGATGGTGCAAGTGGAAATACTTTGTACATTCATCCCCAAACTTGATTCTATTCACAGTGTATCTCTTTCTCCAATAAATATTTAATTTTATAGTGGAGAAGAGTAGCAAGCTGCTGCTTTACTAGATTTCTAAGGTTATATTCTGGGTTAAAGAGCAGTCTTCTCTCTTCTAGATCATCAAGAAAGAGGATAACTTTGTTGCAGTTTGTAATTTCATTATTGCCACCGAAGAGAATTGGAGCGTAACTTGCATTTGCCTACGCCAACTTTTTTTTTGTTAGCTTGGCCGTCAGCTGTCTTGAGGCTTTCGTAACAACGGTAACTTGCATTTGCCTACGCCAACTTTCTTTGGTTAGCTTGGCCGTCAGCTGTCTTGTGGCTTTCATAACAACGGTATTGTTTCACCACGAGCGTCCATCCCGCGCTCAAACGACGGACGCTACGTGGCCTCTCGTGGTCCACGTATTTTTTTGACCACACAAATATCTACTCCTGTTATGTGGTTAAACTTGGCCATTTCCGTTCCGTCTCTCCCAATCTCTCATTCCGTCTCTCCATTCAAAGCAACAGAGAGAGGAAGGATGTCATGGAGCCTGTGACTCTCCTCCTCGTCTCAAACTCGCGTGCTTGCTAGCCAGGGGGTGCTCGCCAGCTACTGGCGCAGCAGGTGGTGCTCGTGCTCGCCAGCCAGGAGTTCTCGTCAGTTGCTACCCTGCTCATGCTCGCCAGACAGGGGTGCTCGTCGGCTACTGGCCGCTCGCCAGGGGGTGCTGCAGGTGGTGCTCACCCATCGCTACTCTCACGTCCTCGTGAGGTGCTCACCTAATGTAGTGCCTCCACTAGGGCACCAACGACGCTGCCTCTGCTAGGGTACCGTCGAGCTCCATACGTTGTCACCGACCTCCGCGCTGACGTCACGCTCCGCAACGATGAGCCTCCATTCGTTCAAGCAGAAAGGTGATATTACGGTGAAAGCGTATGTTGCAAGCGTATGTTTTTCAAGTGTTTTCACATCGATGTTGTAAAAGTAAATCAGGATGCTGCACATGTTGCAATGGCTATACATGTACTCCCTCCATTTCAAATTATAAGGCATTCCAAAAAAATCTTGGAGAGTCAAAGCATCTTAAGTTTGATCAAAATTATAGAGAAAATTACAAAAATTTATAACATCAAATAGGTATACTATGAAAATATAATTAATGAAGAATCTAATGATACTTATTGGTGTCAAAAATATAATTATCTTATCATATAAATTTAGTCAAACTTAAGATCCTTTGACTATTCAAGATTCTTGAAATGCCTTATAATTTGGGGTGGAGGGAGTATGTTTAAGTGTAGGTTCCCAATGTTTCATCTGTTTTAGGCGTATATTGTAAGTGTTTTATCTGGATGTTACAAATGTCTAGATGTTGCATATATATATATGCAAGTGTGTTTCAAATGTTTTCATACGCATGTTTGCAAGTGTTTTCATCTGAATGTTTGCAACGGCTTCACACGTGGTTTCATGTGTTTTTTCTGGTGTTTTGCAAGTGTTTCATACGTATGTTGCAAGTGTTTCAACTGTTTTTGAACGTATGTTGCAAGTATTTCATCTAGATATTGCAAAAGTAGATATGATGTTACACATGTTGCAGTTGGACCCACCTACTGCACCAGCCTGCTATAGCCGCTAGGCCTGTGTGCATGCGCGTGGGAGCGGAGGAGGCGTGAGTGGTAGGTGCGGAAAACAGAGCGGGACGTAGATCGAGATGTGGTCCTACATGGGAGCGTAGGTGCGGGAAATGGGTGGCTCGGGCTCCATGTGAAGTGTGGCAGCGTCCGTTGGATGGCTCTGACTTTCTCATGGAGGTTGCCCGCAACTTTGGACCTAGAGATGGCAACGGGTACCCGAAACCCGAGTACCCGACGGGTATTACCCGATAAAGAGACGGGTATGGAATGAATTTTCTACCCGTGGGTATGTTATTGGGCAAAATCCTATACCCATCAGGTATGCGGGTACGGGTGCGGGTGTATACTACCCATACCCGCATACCCGCGGGTAAGACATACCCGCAAAAATAACTAGCCAACCTCAGTTATTTTAGCGCATATAAATCATGAATTTGACCCATTGAGACATCCACTATATTTCTAATAGATTGTCTTTGTTGTAATGATGCTAATAATATTTGTTAGCATGTTTGTAACTTGTTGGAAGCTTAGAATTATTTATTTTTGCATGTGACTATTTGATATTTTTAGATAATTTTCGGGTATGTTATCGGGTACGGGTTACCCGTCGGGTGAGAATTACCCGGCGGGTACGGGTATGGAACTATTTTTTTACCCGCATGCGGGTACGGGTAACCCGACGGGTAAAATTTTGCGGGTGCGGGTACGGGTACGGGTGAGCACTACCCGTCGGGTACGTACCCGTTGCCATCTTGATTTGGACCTCTATTTCCTCCGTTGGTGTCGTCAGGTTCAAGGAGGACCTAAATGTAAATGTGCAGCTCTGAATTTAGTCCTGAAAAGCCAGACTGAAAAGTACTATTCACTGATTTATTGTGAGAGAAAAACACTGAATTCAAGCGACCAGGGTTTAACTCCAAGATATGCTAATAATCTCTCCTAGTCTCTATCTCAAGTTGATGGTGTAAGTTTTTTTCCCAAACCGAGGAGAACAACCCCCACTTCTATTGCTAGACTAGAAGGGAATTACAGATGGTGCAAGTGGAAATACTTTGTACATTCATCCCCAAACTTGATTCTATTTACAGTGTATCTCTTTCTCCAATAAATATTTAATTTTATAGTGGAGAAGAGTAGCAAGCTGCTGCTTTACTAGATTTCTAAGGTTATATTCTGGGTTAAAGAGCAGTCTTCTCTCTTCTAGATCATCAAGAAAGAGGATAACTTTGTTGCAGTTTGTAATTTCATTATTGCCACCGAAGAGAATTGGAGCGTAACTTGCATTTGCCTACGCCAACTTTTTTTTGGTTAGCTTGGCCGTCAGCTGTCTTGAGGCTTTCGTAACAATGGTAACTTGCATTTGCCTACACCAACTTTCTTTGGTTAGCTTGGCCGTCAGCTGTCTTGTGGCTTTCATAACAACGGTATTGTTTCACCACGAGCGTCCGTCCCGCGCTCAAACGACGGACGCTACGTGGCCTCTCGTGGTCCACGTATTTTTTTGACCACACAAATATCTACTCCTGTTATGTGGCTAAACTTGTCCTCTTCGGTTCCATCTCTCCCAATCTCTCTCTCATTTCATCTCTCCATTCAAAGCAACAGGGAGAAGAAGGATGTCGTTGAGGCTTGTGACTCTCCTTCTCGTCTCAAACTCACGTGCTTGCCAACCAGGGGGTGCTCGCCAACTGCTGGCGCAGCAAGTGGTGCTCGTGCTCGCCAACCAGGAGTTTTTACCAGCTGCTGGCCTGCTCATGCTCGCCAGACAAGGGTGCTCGTCGGCTGCTGGCCACTCGCCAGGGGGTGCTACAGGTGGTGCTCGCCAGTTGCTCCTCGTGCAGGTGCTCGCCCAGCGCTACTCTCGCGGCCTCACGAGGTGCTCACCTAATGTAGTGCGTCCACTAGGGCACCAACAACGCTGCCTCTACTAGGGCACCGGCGAGCTCCATGCATCGTCGCCGACCTCCGTGCCGGCGTCGAGCTCCGCAACGATGAGCCTTCATTCGTCCAAGCAGAAAGGTAATATTGCGGTAAAAGCGCATGTTGCAAGCATATATTTCAAGTGTTTTATTTTGATGTTGTAAATATATAGATGTTGCATATATATATATATATATATATATATATATATATATATATATATATATATAAGTGTGTTTCAAATGTTTTCATATGTATGTTTGCAAGTGTTTTCATCTGAATGTTTGCAATGGCTACTCACATGATTTCATGTTTTTTCTGGTGTTTTGCAAGTGTTTCATACGTATGTTGCAAGTGTTTCGAACATATGTTGCAAGTATTTTATCTAGATGTTACAAAAGTAGATCTGGTGTTACACATGTTGTAGTTGGACCCACCTGCCGCACTAGCCTGCTATAGTTGCTGGGCCTGTGTGCATGCGTGTGGGAGTGGAGGGGGCTTGAGCGGCAGGTGCGAAAAAAAAGGAGCGGGGTGCAGATCGAGACGTGGCCCTACGTGAGCGCGCAGGCGTGGGAAACGGGCGGCTCGGGCCCATGTGAAGCGCGGCAGCGTTCGTTGGATGACTCTGACTTTCTTATGGAGGTTGCCCGCAACTCTGGACCTCTATTTCCTCCGCTGGTGCTGTCAGGTTCAAGGAGGACCTAAATGTAAATGTGCAGCTCTGAATTTAGCCCTGAAAAGCCAGAATGAAAAACACTATTCGCTGATTTGTTGTGAGAAAAAAACTAAGTTCAAGTGAACAGGGTTTAACTCAAGATATGCTAATAATCTCTCCTAGTCTCTATCTCAAGTTGATGGTGTAAGTTTTTTCCAAACCGAAGAGAACAACCCCCACTTCTATTGCTAGACCAGAAGGGAATTACATATGGTGCAAGTGGAAGTTGTCCTTCCTTCTGAGTCAAAGGTTGAGCGCTACCCAAGTAGAAGTAGGAGAACCTACTGGCTACCACTGTGCTGTGCTGGCAAACATGCGGCGTCCTAAAAGAAAGCGCCGTCAAAGTAAAACGCCTCTAACATTGAGCCCGCGGCGTGTGGAGGAGCCCGACGCGGCGGCGTCGGCGTCGGCGTCGGCGGCGGAGGGGGAGGGGGAGGGGGAGGGGGAGGGGGAGGCCGTGCTCTCCCTCGACGCCGACAGCTTCGACGATGCCGTCGCCAAGCACCCATTCGTGGTCGCCCTGTTCTACGCTCCCTGGTGAGTGCTCCCGCCTTTCCCTGCCGCCTGAAGGATTACCGATTCGTTTTCAGCGGCCCCGGCAAATTTTCTCTTGTGTTGCTACTTCTCTCTGTGTGATGAGCACAACTTAGCTTCTTCGCTGATGTGTTGCTTCATTGCTTCTGTATGATTACTGGTGCGACGCTTTCATCATCCATGCTAATTAACTTGTTCTAGCTGTTGTACCTACGGTGGCCAAATCGAATTTGCAGGTGTCGACAGAGCAAGAAACTTGCTCCAGAGGTAAAAGCTTCTTTCTACGATCCTGGCCGGCCACTCCCTTTACACAAGTCCCCCACCACCCCCAAGGTCCTATGCTGACACACATTTTTAATCTCATACATGCTAAACAGCTTGCGTTTTCTGCGGTGTTTCAGTATAAGAAGGCGGCGCGGCTGCTTAGCAAGCATGACCCACCGATTGTTCTCGTTAAGGTTGATGGTAACGACGACAAGAACTGGCCGCTCGCTACCGGTTACAAGATCGAAGGATTCCCATCCGTCAAGATATTCAGGAACTACGGGAACAACATTCAGGAATACAAGGGCCCCAGGGAGGCTGAGGGCATCGTGGAGTACTTGAAGAAACAGGTTGGCCCTGCGTCCAAGGAGATCAAGTCACCGGAAGATGCGGCGGTGGTCCTGACCAGTGACGAGACGATCTACATTGTAAGCTTCCAATTCATTTTTGCTCTTTTTATTTAACAATAACCAGTGTAATATGATGCTGTGCTGAACTGATGATGCTCTTGAGCTGGCTACTGACTGTAAATAGTAATTGCAATCTTACAGGTTGGTGTTTTCGCAGAATTCAGTGGCACTGAATTCTCAAACTTCATGGAGGTCGCTGAGAAGCTGAGGTCTGACTATGACTTTGCCCACACTTTGCACGCCAACTACCTCCCGCGTGGTGGTGATGTAATGGTGGAGAGGCCATTTGTTAGACTGTTTAAGCCATTTGACGAGCTTGTTGCTGAAAGCAAGGTTTTACTCTCATCCTCTGTTACATTTTGCAGATAGTTTTGCTATAACTCATGTACTTCATACAGTTCATTAAGTATACTATATATGATACCGTCATGTGTGATTGTCACTAATTAATGACACATTGCTGCTACGTACATTGTGCAGGAGTTTGATGTCGCTGCTCTGGAGAAGTTTATTGATACTAGCAGCACTCCTAGAGTTGTCACACTTGACAAATCCCCTGATAATCACTCATACCTCTTGAAATTCTACGAAAGCTCTGCACCCAAGGTAAGAAAATGTAGTACTACTTCTATCAGCCAATTGTTAGTTAAATTGACCAAGTTTTGACAACATTTAGTGTCTGCATCCAATCCAACTACTCAATTTGAGCACAAGCTACCATGTCTGCATCCAACTAGCTTTTAGCGTGCCATTTTACTCTATTGAATGCAATAGCGGGCATATTTGAGGTCTGCATTTCTCTGTCTTAGATATGAAGTCTATTTCTATTGTCATCAATGAACTTTCGGTAAATATCCAACATCTTGTTCCATTTATCTTTCAGTTGTTTAGTTGTGACTTGACAGAACCTATTGGATTGACAAAGGCTGTTTATAGCATTTGCAGTGGGTTCTAATTGTTGATAAGTGAAAATTTTCACTGTTCTTTGGCACCAGGCTATGCTATTTTTGAACTTCTCTGCTGGAACTTTTGATTCCTTCAAGTCTACTTACTATGCTGCCGCAATGTATTTCAAGGACAAGGAAATCAAGTTCCTTATTGGTGACACTGAAGCCAGCCAGGGTGCTTTGCAGGTTTGATTCTCACTTCCCCTTCTACACGATGTATTTTTAATTTATTCCTAAACCCTGTATGCTAACAATCCATCTGTTGAAATACAGTACTTTGGTCTGAAAAAGGACCAGGCACCCCTTATCCTCATTCGGCATTGTGAATCCATGTTCTTGAAGAATCACATTGAGGCAGACCAGATTGTCTCTTGGTTGAAGGAGTACTTTGTAAGTACCGCTTCAAACTTCAATACACTCTTGTGATCAATTGTTTCATTTCATATGATTTTAGAGCTCATTTGATCTGTTATATTCGTAGGATGGCAAATTGACGCCGTTCAAGAAGTCTCAGCCAATTCCTGAGGTCAACAATGAGCCAATTAAGGTGGTTGTGGCTGACAATCTCCACGATGTGGTCTTCAAGTCTGGCAAAAATGGTATGCATCCTGATTGATCTGTTCTTTCGTCAATTAGGAACTATTTCTGGTAGGCATAATTCTTGCTCGGCATGTAGTTCTTGGTTTTGTTCCTGTGATGGAAGTTTCTATATGATAGCTTAGAATCCCCTTGATGACATATCTTTTTTTTTTTTTCTGTCACAGTTCTATGCCCCCTGTGTCGAGACTGCAAGAAGCTTGCACCCATCTTGCAGGAGGCAGCCACCACTCTTCAGAGTGATGATGAAGTGGTGGTCGCTAAGATGGTACGTTGCTTTCCCGTGTGTCTTGAACTCGAGTTGATCACTGTTCTTCCTGAACCCCTGTTGCCAAAAAAAAACATATGGCTTAAGCTTAAATTTAGCTACTTTGTGATCATTTTTGCAGGACGCAACCGCAAATGACGTGCCCAGCGAGTTTGATGGCTGCCAAGGCTATCCAGCCATGTACCTGGTGACCGCCAGCGGGAACGTAACAGCTTACGACGGTGGCCGGGCAGCCAATGAGATTGTGGACTTCGTCAAGAAGAACAAGGAGACTGCCCGGTCGACAACAGTGCCCCCCGAGACGCTGTAGACCCAGCCGCCACCGCCGAGTCCGTGAAGGGCGAGCTGTAGAAAACCCATGGTGTGTATGTTTGCGGACGATTGTGGATATGAGCATGGGAGAGGAGAGAGTGGAGGAAGCCTTGGCCTGGATGTGAACCTGATTTTGCCGTGGGCTCGCTGCACTGCACCGACAGAATTCAGAATTCTAGCATAAAGTTTACCGTAAATCTGTAATCTACACCGTCATTGTGGAATCTAACCTATACTCTTAAAGCCGCATGCCACCGTCTCTCTCACAGATCACTGTACATCAACACTAGCTATAGTGTTATAAACAGTAACGGATCCTATGAACAGTACATACCCATTACGAGCAGCCCATGCCCGTTACATATAGTCCAAACCCGTTACGAATAGTACAAACCTACCGCCCGTTAACACCCGTCACGAACATTACAAACCTGTTACTGGACCAACCAAACCCATTACTGTTTCATACCTTCATTTTCCCTTTTTTTTCGCCCCTTCTCTTTCCACGCCAGATAATGAACCAAGGGTGTGTTCACTTCGCGAAAAGTAGGTGAAAAGTTACTGTAACATCTTTCGTTGTTATTTGGCAAAATTTGTTCAATCATGGACTAACTAGACTCAAAAGATTCGTCCCAACATTTACAGACAAACTATGCAATTAGTTATCTTTTTTACCTACATTTAATGCTTCATGCATGCGTCGAAAGATTTGATGTGATGGATGGAAGATGAAATATTTTTGGTTGGGATGGGGAAGTGAAAATGCCCAATTCTCCCTCCCCTTCCCCTGCGCAACGCGCGGGGTCTGTCACTAGTTGAGAATGGTACCGGTAGCTATGCACACTCGGCACGGCTGAAACTGTGACCCTCCCTACTTGTAAGCAGTTCCGGATTCCGTTAGATACCAAGACCATACGATTACGAGAGAATATATAAAAAGCGCCAAAAGCTACGCTGTCATATGCACAACAGATTCTACTGCAAAATATGTCTCCTGAGTCCTGACGTGTAGTTAGTACAAATCTGGAGATTTCGCAGCGACAGCGAGGTTTAGGGTGCAGGCGTACACAACAGGAGGTCAGGACTCTTGTAACTTGCCGAGTTGGGGCAAGCTTAGCATGGCCATTGGACGGCTCTGACTTTCTCAACTCTGCTTCTGGTTGCCCGCAACTCTGAACCTGCTCGACGTCATCTCTATTTCCTCAGATGGTGATGCTGTACCTGTACTGCCGTCTGGGTCAGGGAGGACCTAAATGCAAATGTGTAGCTCTGCGTTTAGCCGCAGGATACGCTAATCTTAATTCCTCATGGTCTCTCTCGTACTGCAAATTGATGGTATATATATGCGGTGCAACTGTGCAGGTGGAAGTTTGGTCTTACTTGCTTCCTTCCTTGTCACTAGGAAAAATAAAGAGCACCGGCAGAAATCAAATAGAAAAAGACAGACAACTAGAAAACCCTTGAGAAAAACACTAACACCACTGGCAAACCCACCACAGGTCTACCAAAACAACATATAAAACATCTACAACACAACCAAGGAGAAACACCATCACCTCTGACTAAAAACACAACTAGAGTGAACCCTAAAGCCAGGTAAAAAGTTAACATGTCCAAAGGCAAGCTGGACAGGCCTATCCTAGAAAAAAAATCTAATTACCCTCATTCGAGTTTTTCTTGGCCTTCTTGGTCTACCCATGCTCAATTAGGGCCACGATGAAAGGTCTTGGTGGCTAGAGGGAGGGTGAATAGTCTTTTTAAAATTTTCTACAAAGATAAGCTAAACAAGTTTATCAATATAACAAATAGCGAGATGCGAGTTTTACTTAGCCTACGGGGTGTTTGCAAGCCACCTAACCAATTCACAATTCTAGTATTTGCACTCAACCGCACAAGTTAAACCGAAAAGGTAACTACAACTACAACTAGCAAGCTACACAAAGGAGCTACTAACTCAAAACTAACTAGCTGACAAAGATAACTAAGAAAGTAATGCGGAGTTGAGTTGGGAGAGTTTCACCGAGGGGCGAAATATTAAGCCAAGCAATATAATTAACAATGAATACCAAGACAACCGAACACCGGGATCAATCAATCACAATATGAAAGTGATAACACGAAGATTTATCCCGAGGTTCACGTGCTTGCCGGCACGCTAGTCCCCTTTGTGTCCCTCTTCACCACGTGGTTCGGTGGCTAATCGGTCACACACCGAGCCTCTCAAAAGGCGCCACAAGAACCTATCAAATGGCAAAAGGTTGCAAATGACACGAGCAATTCACTAATGTTGCCTTTGGCGCTTCGCCGAGGTAGGCACAAACCCCTCACAATCACCGGAGGTGGCCAAGAACAATCACCAACTCTTGCCAACGCCTCCAAGCTGCTCCAAGCCGTCTAGGTGGCGGCAACCACCAAGAAAAACAAGAATCTCGCAGCAAATCAACCACCAAGTGCCAACTAGATGCAATCTCACAATGCAAATACACTTGGATCACTGAATCTCACTTCGAATATGCAAAGAAGCAGGAGAGATGAGTGGGAGGGGAGTTGCTTAGCTCAAAGTGCTCACAAGTATGTCAAATGTTCAAGGGTTAGAGCCTTGAGCTGGCCAACGAGTATTTATAGACGTACCCCTTCGAATATAGCCGTTAGAAACTTGAAACAGCCAAAGTCGCGCTGACCGGATGCGCCAATCGCATAACGGCTAAGCTGCGAAGCACCGACCGGACGCGCTGGTCGCGCGGACCGGACACGCGAAGTACGACCGGACGCGCTGGTCAAGCAAGAGCAGCGCACAACGAAACAACGACCGAACGCGCTGCAGAACTGACCGGACGCCACAGTGCCAGCGTCCGGTTGGAGTCCAGTAAACTCCCTGAACGACCGGACGCGTCCGGTCGACAGTGACCGGACGCGCTACCGCGTCCGATCAAAAATAGAAACACGCTCAGACGCTGAATACTGACCGGACGCGTGCGGTCAAACAGAGACCGCGTCCGGTCCAGCGTCCGGTCACCTCTGTGACCTCCGTTCGCCTTTGTTTCTTTTCTGACTTCCGGCGTAGTGAAAAAAAGTCGTTTCAACTTCTCGAAAACGCCTGAATCCCGCCTCGCAAGCTCAGCAAGAGGGAGAGAGGGACCCAAACCCTCTCTACCGCTCAAACTCCAACGCCATCGCAAATATGCTAACACCACCAAGTGATCACGTCATGTGTGAGTGTGTTAGCATTTTCACAATCATTTTTCGAGGCGTTATTAGTTCTATCCAAATGCATATGATTATGAAATGCATACCTAGAGGCACTTAGGAGTTCAATAGCCACGTCATTTCCCTCTTTATAGTACGACTATCTATCCTATAATGTAACCACACCCACTAGGTGTCTTGGTTACTAAAACACAACCCTTAAGCATATACCTTTGCCTTGATCACGTAGGGTTGCGTCCAAATCCAAGTGTGGCCATCATGATCACCATGTCCATCTTGCCACCAACCTTAAAATGTACTAATCCTCATATGCTACATACAACTTAGGCATAGGATTAGTACTTAGGTATTGTCACTAATTACCAACACCAAACTTAGGACTTTCACACGACTCCACGAGGAAAGAAAACTATTCATTTTTTTTGCTTGTAAGGAGAGAGAAAGTGTATGAAGAAGAATCCACATGTCACTTTTTTTTCTCCCTTCTCCATAGACGGGTCCACATGTTTTTCCTCCTAGGTAGGGTGTAAACGGATCGGATACGAACGGATATCATTGGTATCACATTTGTTTTTATATTTCTATTCGGGTTCAAATTTAGATACAAATAGTATCAGCTATGTCGGATAGGATATGAATGGATTTTGACATTATAAATATACGATTTGAGTATTCGGATACGATACAGTATCGGATGTTGAATATTCAAACTCAGATACAGATTGATCTGAAGTCTTCTAAACGGATTCAGACTCGTATACGATCAGAAAATAATCGTACCTAATGATACTAATTATATACTATAAGTATTAATATTTTCTTGTGTATATTTAGTCAAAATTGAATACGTTTAACTTCTCGAATGACGGTTAAAAATGGACTAATGAAATATGACTCATTTGCATGATAGCCTTGAGTGACACTACTGCAGGTTGTATATCTAGAGGCAGTTGTAGATATCCACCTCTACTCCTGTTGTTAGAATTAGCGATTTGAAAGAGGTGGCTGATAACTACAATCACTCCTAAATTGATTACAATTGCCTTTACAAATCATTGCTCAGAAATCATAAAAACCATAAATTGGGGTAAAAAAATAGCAAAAAAAATCCAAGAAAACCTCACCCGGTAGCCACACGGTTGCAAGGCACACAATTTTTTGCATGATAATGAGCACGCTGATCGGGACTCGAACCCTGAGTGGTGGCCTCACATGTAACCTCTACCACTCCACCCCAAAGACAGTTGTCTTCGTAAGGCATATTCATTCTGCTCGTATTATCGTTTCAGGATTTTGAAATGATTATTTGAAATACTAAACGAGTTTAAATGAAAAAATTTCAACTGCAAAATTGTAGACATCATTGAGTTCTACAAAATTTGGTTTTGGTCGCTTCTCTATCCGAGGTCGTTTGAAAATTTTGAATTTCAAATGTGAGAAATTCAAACATAATGTTTTCTTGGATAAATAATTTTAAATGAAAAATTTATCAACTACAAAGTTGTATAACTCTTTGAGATCTACAATGTTAGTTTTTTTTTCATTTCTCCATCCAAGGTCATTTGAAAATTTTAAATTTTAATATGTGAGGACTTCAAATTAAATTTCCGTACCATATATTATCTCGAACAAGAAGATGTCAACTATAATATTTTTTATCTTTTTGAATCTATAACTTTAGTTTCGGTCAACCTGAGATCTTTTGAAAAACTCAAAATTTTGAATTTCAAAATAAGATAACTCAAACAAAATTTGTTGTATCCAAATTATTCTATAAATGAAAAAGTTGTAAACTCCAAATTAAAATTCTCAACGTGTTCAAGGGGGTACGTGTGTAACTGGGCTCTAGCCTGTACTATGCTTTGTCCGCACAGAACGGAGTGTTTACCGAAGGCCCAAGGCCCAGCCTGACTGACGAGCTGCTCCTTCCAACCGAAACGCCAAATCCCCAAACCCTCCGATCCGGCCGCCGTCGTCGCCGCCGCCGCCGCTCCATCTCGCCGCCGCGCTTGCGCGCACACACAATGCTGCGTCCCACACTCCCGCGCGCTCTCCTTGAAGCGATGAATGCATGATCGGGGACTGGAATTGCTCGAAGCAATCTCTCCGCCGCCCAGGCGCAGCTCGCGAGGTGAATTGGGGATCTTGCTTGCATTGCACTCTGTTCGTGCCCTGCCATCCTCCTGACCCTGTCTACTCAGAACTCATCGCTCATCTCCCTTGCAGTCAGCGACAGCGCTCTGCTTCGGTGGGTACCAAGCGATGGCGCCTCTGACGAGACGCCGGAAGAGAGCCCTTGCCGTTGCCGCGGCACCTCCTGTGATCCACCCCGCGGACCGCCTCAGCAGGCTTCCGGACGAAATCCTGGCGCAGATCCTGTCGTTCCTGCCGGCGCAGGAGGCCGTGCGCACGTGCGTCCTCGCGCGGGCATGGCGCGACGTCTGGAAGTTCACCAGACGCCTGAGAATCACGGGGGGCACCGTGCAGGGGGTCCGGGAATTCGTGGACCGCCTGCTTCGGCTCCGACTCAACGGGCTCGAATGCGTGTCCCTCGACGAGTGTGAGATCATGATCGGTATGCATGATGACCATGACACCCGCTGCACTGTCGACCGCTGGATCCACCATTCCCTGAAGTGTCAAGTCCAGGCGCTTCGGGTCCTCAACGAGCGACAGGCCCCTCATCTGATGAGCGACAGGCCCCTCATCTCACAGCACTTGACGAGGCTAGAGCTCAGTGGCATATGGTTCGAGTGTATTAATCTCAACCTGGATGGCTGTCCTGTGTTGGAACATCTGGAGATTAATGAATGCTACTTGGCCGGTGTGAGGAAGATTATGTCCCCATCACTTAAACGCCTGGTCATTACAGAATGTGACTCCAATAAAGGTCATCTAAGCTTTAAAATTAGTGCTCCGTGTCTCGTTTCGCTGTGGTTGGAGGTCGGGAAATTCAGGGCTGCCCTTCTTGAGAGCATGCCAGAGTTGGTGGAGGCACATGTCAGGATTGACTCATATTGGTGGAGGAGAATGGGGTGGGTGCTTCTTGAAGGTTTAGCACAAGCTAAAGATCTAGTGCTGTTAGCTCAGCACTCAATGGTACACTTGACCTTGACCTTATATGCTTTTTTCAATCCCATCAATTATTTACCATTTGATAAGAAAATATGGGATCCAGTCATGTTCGTGTCTGCTGATAGCAGTCATATATGTTGTGACTAATTGACACTCTTGCTTTCCCACATCTGAGTATCCTAAGTAAATTAAATAGGTTCATGTCCACCTTTGTTGCTTTGTCCAGATAAATCAGCCATTTTTACTGTGTTTTCTTTTTCGTTTTCATCTGTTCAGTCTATTTTCAGAAGGGATCTGAGGTCGTGCCCAACATTTTCCCACTTGAAGGATCTGGTACTGAATGGTTACTGGTGTGAACCTGCAGATTGCTGTGCACTAGCTTGTATTCTTGAACATGCACCAGTTTTAGAGAGGCTCACTGTCCTATTTTCTGAAAAGGTAGAAGACTTCTAAATGGCAACTGTAGCATTTGAGGTTCACATATATAGTAAATTATTGTTTATTGACCTTGGCGACTTCGTTTATCATTGCTGCAGGTTGAACTTGAATATGACATTGTATTGGAAGGACGCCCTGATGCAACAGCTAAATCAACTTTGACAACTCAATGCCTTAAGATAGTCAAGGTTAAATGCAATACTGTCCATAAAGGAGTTCAAAACGTTCTGAAATTTCTGAGTACACTGAATATATGTAAGATAACGACCAATACTTATTGTCTTCTACATTTCTATACTTTATACTTGCAGTAGCTACATGAAAACACCAGATTCTGGTTTGATTCTTGGCTATATGAAAAACCTTTATACTTGATGGTTCCTGTGTTGTTTGAATTGTGTGATAATAAAGAAATTACTGTGGCTCAGGCTAGAAGTGGTGAACCTATTACTTTTAGAAGATGGCTGTTTCACGAATTAAGAGTTAGCTGGGACCTTATATGGAACTGATTTGATGACCTTTCAGTTATCAAGTGATCCTGATATAATTGGTTGGAAACTTGGAAAAACTAATAGATTCACTGTCAAGCTGTTTACAATGGTCTGACAAAGTCTGATTCTAGCCTGCTTCATAAAAGAATATGGAAAGGTAAAATTCCTGCTAAGATCAAGATATTCTTATGGCTCATGACTAATGATGCTATATTAACAGAAGATAATCTTAGAAAAAGGAAGTGGATTGGAGACTATAGCTGTGCCTTTTGTGATGAGGATGAAACAATAGCTCATTTATTTTTTAATTGCCCTATATCAAAAGTTATTTGGTCGGTTGTGGCAAAGTGTAGGAACAAAGCTTGTTTTGAGGGGAAGATCATCAAAAACCCATTAGAAATCATATGCCATGCTTGTGCACTGATGATTTATTAGGCAGGTCTGTATGCTGAGGTGGATAAGGAACAGCTGGTGGAAGGTGCTAATCTCATGCTGGAGTTGGCGAAATGTCTCATGGCGGCTCAACATACAAGACACGGCGGCAATCTTCAGCTGACAGATGGGGAACCACAAGACCCAGAGGAAGATCTTACAAACTCATTCTTTAGTAATTATCTTAGTTTTCAATTCTTGCTCCATTCGAATAAAGTATCTGACTTATTAGCTTATGATGCAGTTGGTGAATTAAATCCTTATGCATGGAATTCCATTCCTAAATAGATACCTGTATTGTCTCCCATATTGCTGTTGAAGCCCTCCAAACTTACTGTGGCTCTCATGTTTGTGCAGGTTTCAACACGGAGTGACATAATGCTCCACATGAAGATGAAACAACTATGACTTACTACTATATATTATTCCACTAAATCAATGCCGGACTCAGTCATGGGAAGTACCATAGTATTAACGATTATATTGTATGTCTTTTCACTCCTACTTCTAGTCCTAGGAACATGATCTCCAGAATCGGTTATTAATTATTTAGGGCTACGCAGGCTATGTGGTCTTTGTTGCCATTGTGCCTAACAGCCAGCTCATGGTGCCTGTTTGGTTCTGTTATGTGTCAAGAACCTAGTAGCGGTATACTTGTTTTACTATGTCGAACATGTGCATATGTGTTACGGCCTTACGGGACCATACTTTGTTTCAGCTCTAGGAGTCATCATATTGTCTTCATTGTTGTCAACTTTTTTGTTTCATCTGTAGGAGTCATCATATTATCTTCATTGTTGTCGGGTTATAGGATAGCAGCTCTGGAAACGGTCAGATGCTATTGCATTTTAACTTTCCTTTCTGTCAAATTCAAAATCCAATGATCGTCAAACAGAGTGGTAGAGTTAGGGTTAAAGCCACGTTATTATATATTGTATATAAAATGGTAATGTATATTATTTAGTAGTATGGTAGACGAATCTGCCATAGTCTTTGTTCCCATATACCAAAACTTCAATCTCACCGAGCCATGTCATTGCTTCCCTGTGGCCTTTGGTTTGGCATGTGTTGGTTTCAGAGTCAATAGGATGTTGGTTTCAGAGTTTCCTGTGCACCTGGGGTTGGATTGCTGCTGGCGTAGATTGCCTCCTGGCTTAATCCTTGCTACGTTCAGTTCCAGCACTATGTGGAGGAGACCAAAGAACTTGAAACCACTCACTTCCAGCATGGATGCAAAGCACACAATGAGCTGAGCTGTATTCTCATAAGGTATGATCTTTTTTACATAGAAATGTTTTTAATGAGACATCCATAACAAACATGAAATATGTCAAATAATATTTTAACATTGAACTGTGAAACTGTCTGTATCACTGTGTGCCTATTGGCTATTGCCCAGTTCTATACTTTTGATTCTTATGCTTAGCTTGATTGAAGTTTGAACATATGAATATATGATGTGATGAACAGCTGAAGATTCGAATCAGATTTGTAATGTATGAAGTTTTCAAGTATGTACTACTGTGTAATCATCGCTTGAAAGTTTTGATACAATAGCTTGAAATCTCATTGGCATATCTTTTCCTGTTGCATTCTAATCTTGTTGATTGAATTCTATGGCTCAGTGTGTCGAGACTGCAAGAAGCTTTGCACCCATCTTGGAATTCAGAATGCTACTGGTCGGTTGTAGGTATGCACACACGGCACGGCTGAAACTGCTGCGACCCTCGTGCTCTGCAGATACAGGGGAAATATAGAAGCTGTTTCAGATTCTGTCAGATACCATATGATTCTTAAGACAGAATATAAAAGCGCCAGAAGCTACACTGTCATATGCAGAATAGATTCCAAAAAATATGTCTCCGGCCTGGCGTGTAGTTAAAACCAATCTGGAGCTTTCATTTTGCGTGCACAACAGGAGGTCAGGACTTTTGGAGTCCCTGTAACTTGCTGAGTTGGGGCAAGCTTAGCATGGCCATTGGACGGCTCTGACTTCTCAACTCTGGTTGCCCGCAATTCTGAAAGACTGAACCTCCTCGACGTTGATGGCACTCCCTCCTTTTTTATATTTATATGTCGTATTAGTTTTGTCTATTTATATGGTGTGGAGATACCTAGGCGCCAAAGCGATAGTATGGTTAACTAAGCTTTTTAACCTTATTTTTCGGTCTAACAAGATGCCTGAAGAATAGAGGAGAAGTATATTAGTACCTATCTTCAAGAACAAGGGAGATGTTACTAACTATCGTGGGATTAAATTGATGAGCCATACGATGAAGCTCTGGGAGAGGGTTATCGAACATCGCCTAAGGAGAGTGACACATGTGACCCAAAATCAATTTGGGTTCATGCCTGGTAGGTCGACCATGGAGGCGATTTTCTTATTACGACAATTGATGGAGAGATATAGGGAGCAGAAGAAGGACTTGCACATGGTCTTTATTGACCTCGAGAAGACATATGACAAAGTACCGAGAAATGTCATGTGGTGGGCCTTGGAAAAGCACAAAGTCCCAACTAAATACGTTACCCTCATCAAGGATATGTACAGGGATGTGGTGACGTTTGTCAGAACATGTGATGGCGACACCAGTGACTTTCTAATTAAAATAGGACTGCATCAGGGGTCAGCTTTGAGTCCTTATTTATTTGCTTTGGTGATGGATGAGGTCACAAGGGACATACAAGGTGGTATCCCTTGGTGTATGCTCTTTGCTGATGATGTGGTGCTAGTTGACGACAGTAGGGCAGAGGTTAATAGGAAGTTAGAACTATGGAGGCAAACGTTAGAGTCGAAAGGGTTCAGACTTAGTAGGACTAAGACCGAGTACATGAGGTGCGATTTCAGCGCGACTAGGCATGAGGAGGGAGACGTTAGCCTCGATGGGCAAGTGGTGGCCAAGAAGGATACTTTTCGGTATTTAGGGTCGATGCTACAAAAGGACGGATACATTGATGAAGATGTTAGGCATAGAATTTCAGCCGGCTGGTTGAAATGGCGTCAAGCTTCTGGCGTCCTCTGTGACAAAAGTGTGCCTCAGAAGCTGAAAGGTAAGTTCTATAGGACGGCGATTCGTCCGGCGATGTTATACGGTGCTGAGTGTTGGCCTACAAAAAGGCGACATGTCCAGCAATTGAGTGTAGCAGAGATGTGTATGTTGCGTTGGTGTTGTGGGCACACAAGGAGGGATAGAGTCCGGAACGACGATATTCAGGATAGGGTTGGGGTGGCTCCAATTGAGGAGAAATTGATTAAACATACAGAGATGTGTAAAGAGCGGTAGAGGTCGACCTAAACTAACTTAGGACGAGTCCGTTAAGAGAGATCTTAAGGAGTGGAATATCCCCAAGGGTTTAGCTATGGATAGGAGCGCTTGGAGATTGGCAATCATCGTGCCTGAACCGTGATCTTTTTTTGTCTTGTGCTCTTTTTGTCCCTTTATGTGTCTCCCTGTTTTCTCGTCTCTTTTGGGTTTCATCTCTAGCCTACCCCAACTTGCTTGGGACAAAAGGCTATGTTGTTGTTGTTGTATATCTTTGACCATCAATTCTGAAAAAAATATATAGTTCATGACACAAAATTTATGTTTTTATTTCACTATGAGAAATACTTTCATAATGTTTGACTATAAGGATTTTTTTGAAATGGATTATCAAAATAGTGATATTTGACTTAGGACAAAGCTAATATGGCATGTAAAACAAAACGGAGAGTACTAGCGAGTGCCTAGCCACCACCCTTCTCTACACACGAGTTAGCGACGAATGTGGCACATTGATACTCGCTTCCAAATTATAGGTCATTCTCTTTAACTTTGACTAAATTTTTAGAAAAATAAACTAGCATCAATAAGTTCAAATAAATGCATATAAATATTCTAATGAAACTAATTTGTTGTCCGTGTATTTCTTTTTGTAAAATTGGTCAAAATTAAATGAGTTTGACTTGGTACAAAAGTACAGTGAACTATAATTTAGAATAGAGGGTTAATTCCATTGCAAAGCTACAAAAGTAAAGTGAACTATAATTTTTGATCGACTATGCATGGATATTGTTAATTGGTTGGATATGAATTCAATTTTGAATGATATAAAGTCTATTCAATTTAGTCGATAGCAATAGGAGTTATGTGGCTGGCTTGGCTTGGATTGAGCATTTGTATAGTGGGTAAAATGCACACTTGGTTGCACATTAAAGCTTGTGCATTGCATCTCCTTTATAGTGCGGCGTTTTCTATACTCAATTTCAAAATATAAAAGAATTTTGACTTCTTTGAGTCTAACACTGCGTCCTTATGTGATTGGGGGCTCCGCCAAGGTAAATGTCAATATGTCATCCTTATAAACATGTCACCTGCTTGTCAACTTGATAAATGTCATTGGTCCTCTAACTATGTTGTCATTATCATAAAAACCCACAATCAGGGCTTGATTGCACTTATACTATGTATAAGAGCTCCCGGTGTGCCTAGTTAACTAGCTATATAGGTTTGTGTGACCTTAACAACAAGAATTGTTTGTGTGAGCTCCCATTAACTAGGCACCTTACAACATAACTTGCGTGGGATCTTTTGTAAGGTGCTTACAACATAGATAGATGGGTATAGTCTTTGGCTAGACCATTCAGTTTATTTCCGCATGTAAATTGGCTAGCTAGCATAATTAGTTTTAGAAAAGACTATTCACCCTCTCTAGTCCGTCATCTTGACCTACACCTGGTCACTAGAAAGAAGTCTAATTTACCTCCCTTAATTATTGTGGTTGTCCAATTTTCCTCCTTGATCTATGAAACTAGTTTATAACCCCTCAACTTTTGAAAACCGTTCACTTTTGCACCCTAGCGGTTTTGATAGTGGTTTTGCTGATGTAGCACCACGTTAGAGGGGTAAACCAGACTAAGTTGAAAGTTCGAGCAAGTGTAAGTCGGACTAGGAATATTTTTTTATGAAAATATCTTAAAAAATACAAAATTTAAAAAAATTATTCAAACTTATTTCTACATGGATAGATAATGTAATAAAAAATCCTACAACAACCTTTATCTTGAAAATTCATAGAAAATTTATTTTAGCTCGAAAAATTATGAAACTTGTTTAAAAATTTTCTAAAATCATGCTAAATGTTGTGGTGCCTAGGTTGAAATTGTTTAAATCTTGATAGATTCATTTTGTGCTTATTTTCTAGTAGAAGCTCTCATATATATTATAATTAGTCGATAATGATCATCTGAACTAAACAAAAGTGCTAGTAAAGCATCGTCAGACTGTAGTGGGCACTAGTTTCTTACCCTAAATAAATTTTCAAAGCATATGTGTTAAGCCTGTGTGGCTGCATACACCTTGCCACACACACATGCATGCACCTTTTGTTTAATATATTTAATTAAGTTTATAGACTATTCAATTTAATTAAGTTTTAGTGCAATGAATTATGAGCGTAACATGGCAAGATAATTTTGATGGCAGCCAGGCCCGGCCCTGGGGGGTCGAGCTGTGCCATCACACAGGGCCCTCGAGGCCAAGGGGCCCAATCCCAGGTACTATAAGCTGGGATTGGGGAATAACTAAGCTGGTATACTAGGTCTGCATACGCAATAAACTGGTAGACTCTGGCCCCTAGGGGAGTATATACTATACGTAATTTGGAGTGGCCCAATCCAAGGGACCGGAGTATACCAGGTCTGCACACTGAGATTCTAGTTTGGAATTGGGGAATAACTGATAGTGCAGCGAGGACAGTGAATAATTATTATCTCTGTTCTCAACTTGGCAACTCTCGCAAAAAAACATGGTAATTTACGAACACACGATTTATTTTAACATTGAACTGAATCTAGTACAACGGTACTCATTAATTTCTATATTTCCAGTGTTCTCATGTTGCCAAAAACATTTATTTAGAAGTGAAAATAGAAAAAATGTGTATATAATTTTTATCCATATTGCATATCATTACAATTATAATGAAGGGTCATCTCTCTAGCTTCGCTCCAAGCCTATAAATTGACAGGACCGGGCCTGATGGCAGCACATGGGTCATGATATTTGTATAGATAGAATCAAGTGACATGAACAAGATATTTCAAGCTAGGCACCATAACATAGGGCATGATTTTAGAAAAAAAAAATCTAAAACTAGTTTCATAATTTTCTGAGCTAAAACAAATTTTGTATAAATTTTTTGAGATTAAATTAGGTTTTAGGATTTTTAATTTTATTATTTTATATAAAAATATAGTTTGATACTTTTTATTTTTTACAAAATTTTAGATATTTTTATAAAAATATTTCTAGTTCGGTTTATCTCTTTGAATTTTCAACTTAGTCCGACTTACCTCCTTTGACGCGGCGCTACATCAGCAAACCACTATCAAAACTACTCAGGGTGCAAAAATGAATAGTTTTCAAAAGTTGAGAGAGATTAAAAAACTAGTTTAATAGATCTTTAGTTAGATGACAACGGTAATTGAGGATTTTTTTTGTGTGGGTGGAGATAATTGAGGAGATAAATTGGACTTGTTCCCACGGTCCACAGGCTAATATGGAGTGTTACCATATAATATCTGGAACGAAGAAGTTATGTTTTATATGTTTTTGAGATCAATAAGTTTAGTTTCGGTCGTTATCCATCTGAGATATTTTGGAAAATTAAAAAATTTTAAATTTCAAAATATGAGAACTCAAACAAAATTTGCTGTATCCAAATTATTATTCCAAATGAAAAAGATGTAAACTCCAAATTGAAATTCTCACGTGTTCAAGGGGTGCGTGTGTAACTGGGCTGTAGACTGTACTATGCTTGGTCCGCACAGACCAATAGGCAATACCTGTTACCCAAGGCCCAAGGCCCAGCCTGACTGACGAGCTTCCTTCCAATCGAAACGCCAAATCCCCAAACCCTCCGATCCGGCCGCCGCCGCCACTCCATCTCGCCGCCGCGCTTGCGCGCACAATGCTGCGTCCCCCACTCACCCGCCGACAGCCGCGCGCTTTCCTTGAAGCGATGAGTGCATGATCGGGGACCGGAGAAGTGATCGAAGCAATCTCTCCGCCGCCCAGCCGCAGATCGCGAGGTGAATTGGGGATCTTGCTTGCATTGCACTCTGTTCGTGCCCTGCCATCCTCCTGACCCTCTCTACTCATGGCTCATCTCCCTTGCAGTCAGCGACAGCGATGGCACCTGCTGTGATCGACCGCGCAGACCGCCTCAGCAGGCTTCCGGACGAAATCTTGGCGCAGATCCTGTCGTTCCTGCCGGCGCAGGAGGCCGTGCGCACGTGCGTCCTCGCGCGGGCGTGGCGCGACGTCTGGAAGTTCACCAGACGCCTGTTCATCACGGGGGGCACAGTGCAGTTGGTCCGGGAATTCGTGGACCGCCTGCTTCGCCTCCGACTCAACGGGCTCAAGTGCGCGTCCCTCGACGAGTGTGAGATCATGTTCCGTATGCAGGTCGACGACGACGACGACGTCAACAGCTGGATCCGCACTTCCCTGAAGTGTCAAGTCCAGACGCTTCGGGTCCTCAACGAGGACGAGCAACCGGGAATTGGTGCCCTTTTCGAGATGAGCCACAGGTCCCTCATCTCGACGCACTTGACGAGGCTAGAGCTCAGTGGCGTATTGTTCGAGTGTATTAACCTCAACCTGGATGGCTGTCCTGCGTTGGAACATGTGGGGATTAATGAATGCTACTTGGCCGGTGTGAGGAAGATTATGGCCCCATCACTTAAAAGCCTGGTCATCACAGAATGCGAGTCGCGTGAAGATGATCTACGCTTCAAAATTAGTGCTCCGTGCCTCGTTTCGCTGTGGTTGGAGGTCGGGGCATTCAGGACTCCCCTTCTGGAGAGCATGCCAAAGTTGGTGGAGGCCTATGTCTGGATTGACTCATATTGGGGCGATAACTGCTACTGTAACGATCCCATGGGATGTTATCACGTTATGCAGGCTCCTCCTATTTCAGATGGTGACGTTGATGGCGACAATGAAGAAGATACAGAAGATTATGCTGTACCAAATACACAGGGGTGTGTGCTTTTTGAAGGTTTAGCAAAAGCTAAACATCTAGTGCTGTTAGCTGATCACTCAACGGTACACTTAACCTTATATGCTTTTTTCAATCCCATCAATTATTCACCATTTGATAAGAAAATATGGGATCCAGTCATGTTCGTGTCTGCTGATAGCAGTCATATATATTGACTAATTGTCACTCATGCATTCCCACATCTGAGTATCTTAAGTAAATTAAATAGGTTCATGTCCGCCTTTGTACCTTTTTCCAGATAAATCAGCCATTTTTACTGTGTTTTCCTTTTGTTTTCAATCTGTACAACAACAACAACATAGCCTTTTGTCCCAAGCAAGTTGGGGTAGGCTAGAGATAAAACCCAAAAGAGACGAGAAACATGGAGACACATAAAGGATCTGAGGTGCTGCCCTACATTTTCCAACTTGAAGGCTCTGGTACTGAGTGGTTACTGGTGCGAAACTGCAGATTGCCGTGCACTAGCTTGTATTCTTGAACATGCACCAGTTTTAGAGAAGCTCACTGTCCTATTTTCTGAAAAGGTAGAAAACTTCTAAATGGACAACTATAGCGTTTCAGGTTCACATATATAGTAAATTATTGTTTATTGACCTTGGTGACTTTGTTTATCATTGCTGCAGGTTAAACTCAAATATGGCATTGTATTGGAAGGACGCCCTGATGGAACAGCTAAATCAACTATGACAACTGAATGCCTTATGACAGTCAAGGTTAAATGTCATACTGTCCATGAAGGAGTTCAAAACGTTCTGAAATTTCTGAGTACACTCAATATATGTAAGATAACAACCAATAGTTATTGTCTTCTACATTTCTTTACTTTATACTTGCATTTGGTAGCTACACTACTCTTGCAACCCTGCTTGTTAAATTTCTTTATGCTTTACCTTTGAGTCACCAGGTCCTGGGTTCGAAGCCGTCTCTCTGCAGAATTTCTGCGGAGGTAAGACTTTGCTTCGGTTATTTCCTTCCCCAGACCCCACTCGTGTGGGAGCCTCTGGCACTGGGTCTGCCCTTTTTTTTTTTACCTTTGCATGTGGCAAAATATTCTTGAAGGATGCAAGTAAGGAAAACACTAACAAATTTGTATACCATTTACCTTCAATATCATTAATGCTTTCATCCTTTACTAGACATTTGAGACAATAAAACTTGTTCAATTGTTTTTCTCATATGAGACCCTGATAAAGGTATTTAGAGACTCACTTCCCGATGAGAGAAAATATCTTTCAATTGGATAGAAAATGTTTTTGGCATAGTACCTCTACAATTTTGTTTTAACAATATTCTCTGAAAAGATGAAAGATTTACATGTTGAAGGCATGTCAGTCTCAAAGGCATCATCTATAATCTGTTGAAACTCATTCTTCAGTAATATTCTTAGCTTTCAATTCTTGTTCCATTCGAATAAAGCATCTGATTTATTAGCTTATGATGCAGTTGGTGAACTAAATCCTTATGCATTTAATTCCATTCCTAGTTTCCCATATCGCTGTTGAAGCCCTCCAAACTTACCGTGGCTGTCATATTTGTGCAGGTTTCAACTTGGAGTGACAGAAGGCTCCACATGAAGATGAAACAACTGTCACTTAGCTACTATATATTTTATTCCTCTAAATCAATGCCGAACTCAGTCATGGGAAGTAGCATAGGATTAATGATTATGTTATATGTCTGTTCACTCCCTACTTCTAGTCCTAGGAACATGATCTGTAGAATCAGTTATTAATTATCTAGGGCTATGCAGGCTATGCGGTCTTTGTAGCCATTAGCCAGCTCACGGTGCCTGTTTGGTTCCGTTTTGTGTCAAGAACCTAGTAGGGTTATACTTGTTTTACTATGTCCAACATGTGCATATGTGTTACGACCTTACGGGACCATACTTCGTTTCATCTCTAGGAGTCAGTAATATTATCTTCATTGTTGTCGACCTTACTTTGTTTCCTCTCTAGGAGTCATATCATATTATCTTCATTGTTGTCGGGTTATATGATAGCAGCTCTGGAAATGGTCAGATGCTATTGCATTTTAACTTTCCTTTCTGTGAAATTCAAAATCCAGTGATCGTTCAAATGGAGTGGTAGAGTTAGGGTTAAAGCCGCGTTATTATATATTGTATAAAATGGTAATGTATATTGTTTAGTAGTACTTGGTAGACAAATCTACCAGTCTTTGTTCCCATAGTACTTGGATTGCTGCTGGCGTAGATTGCCTCCTGGCTCAATCCTTGCTACGCTCACTTCCAGCAATGTGGAGGAGACCAAAGAACTTGAAACCGCTTACTTCCAGCATTTTTTTTGAGCAAAAACTTCCAGCATGTATGCAACGCACACAATGAGCTGGGCTGTATTCTCATGAGGTGTGATTTTTTTTAACCTAGAAATGTGTTTAATCAGACATCCATAAAAAACATGAAATAGGTCAAATAATATTTGAACCTTGAACTGTAAAACTGTCTGTATCACTGTGTGCCTATTGGCTATTGCCCAGTTCTATGCTTCTTTTGATTCTGATGCTTAGCTTGATTGAAGTTTGAACAAAGGATGTGATGAACACCTGATGATTCGAATCAGATTTGTAATGTATGAAGTTTTCAATTATGTATTGCGACTGCATAATCGCTTGAAAGTTTGGATACAATTAATAGCTTCAAATCTCATTGGCATATCTTTTTCTGTTGCAATCTAATCTTCCCTGATCGCTTCGCTGAAATATGGTTGATGTTGATGCTGATTTGTTGTGAGAGGAAAATACTGTTCATTTATTGAAAAGTACTCTGTGTGTCGATCGAGACTGCAAGAAGCTTGCAACCATCTTGGAGGAGGCAGCCAGCCACCACTCTTGACAGTGATTTTGCTGTGGGCTCGCTGCGCTGCACTGATAGAAACTCAATTAAGAATACTATAGTATAGTAGTAGAAGTTCACTGTAATCTGCACCGTCAGAATGCTACTGGTCGGTTGTAGGTCAAGATGGCAACGGGTACGTACCCGACGGGTAGTGCTCACCCGTACCCGCACCCGCAAAATTTTACCCGTCGGGTTACCCGTACCCGCATGCGGGTAAAAAAATAGTTCCATACCCGTACCCGCCGGGTAATTCTCACCCGACGGGTAACCCGTACCCGATAACATACCTGAAAATTACCTAAAAATATCAAATAGTCACATGCAAAAATAAATAATTCTAAGCTTCCAACAAGTTAGAAACATGCTAACAAATATTATTAGCATCATTACAACAAAGACAATCTACTAGAAATATAGTGGATGTCTCAATGGGCCAAATTCATGACTTATATGCGCTAAAATAACTGAGGTTGGCTAGTTATTTTTGCGGGTATGTCTTACCCGCGGGTATGCGGGTATGGGTAGTATACACCCGCATACCCAATGGGTATAGGATTTTGCCCAATAACATACCCACGGGTAGAAAATTCATTCCATACCCGCCTCTTTATCGGGTAATACCCGTCGGGTACTCGGGTTTCGGGTACCCGTTGCCATCTCTAGTTGTAGGTATGCACACACGGCACGGCTGAAACTATTGTAAAGTGAATAGAATGAATAAAGATTTGGGAACAACCGTCTCTGTTTTCATTGATCTCATAGGATTATATACATATGAAGGGTTGTGTCGTACGGACACAACCATTGCCAAAGACATGTCCATTTGGTGACAGTGTTAATTGCTAATCTAACACTAATCCTAACTGTCTGTACGGGCGTCCTACGGATGAATGAGATCACCGAGGCATCTGTTGGTGTGTAGGTGCCTGTTCGCTAGGAGACACCATTTCACAAAACTTCCCCTTTGATCGAATCTTTCTTGAGATCAATGCAGCTGTAAGCTTGGATTCCTCAAAAAACTCTTTGGGAAAAATCTGAGGAATATGTATGTATAGATACGTCATAAAAACTCCTTTAAATCTTATAGGAAAATAAGGAGAAAATAGCATACGTGTGTGATTTAAATAAACCACTATGTCATATCCCATTAAAAACCCAGTGGAGAACAAATATTGGAGATACGACATATAGATTACTCCCTCAAAAACCTTTTCAGGAAAAAAAATATGAGGAGCAATATAAAGAGATATGCCGCTAAAACTCCTGTAAAAGCCCAGTGGAAAAATTAGGAGAAAATATGACGACATATTATTGGTATTGCCTCTTGGATAACTCTTATGAAAAACATTTTCAGGGAAAAACCATGGATGAGTTGTGAGGGTAATATGTGTCTTTGATAATTCCCACAAAAACCCTGGTGGGGAAAATAGAAAATATGACACATGCTTATGTTAATATTACCTCATTAAAACCTTTAACAAGAAACCTTGTGAGTAAGACTTGTGAAATAAAAGAGTATAATATGATGCTGGTATAGGTGGCATTTAGAAGATGCCTCCCCCTAATTCTTGCAGATCTCCAAGTCATCGCATACCAATTCCATGTACCAATTTTTAAAACACAGAAGTTGCTAATTTTTAAAATACAGAAGTTGGTAAGGACTTAGTAAATAGGTCAGTGAGATTATCACGTGATTTGATTTGTAAGATGTTTATTTCCCCGCTTTCTTGTAATTCATGGAGATAAAATAGCTTAGGAGCAATGTCCTTAGTGATATTGCTCTTTATGTGACTTGTTTGCATATATGTAACACAAGCGAAATTATCTTCATAGATAATTATAGATAATTCAATTGAACCAGTACCACATGACTGTTATATGTGGTTAATCATTCTACGAAGCCATACACATTCTCATGATGCCTCAGAATGATTAGTAGAGGTATCCGTTAGAGTCTGCTTAGAAGACTTCCCTGAAATAGCTGTACCTCCATGCAGAAATACAAATCCTGCTTGGGATTTTCCGTTATGAGGATCAGATAAGTAACCAGCATTCGTATAACCAATCATACTGGGATCATGATTTTTCTTGAAGAATAAAACAAGATCCCTTGTGCCATTAAGGTATCTAAGAATACACTTCGCTCCCATCCAATGACGCCGAGTTGGGCCCACACTATGCCTAGCAAGTAGTTCACTGCAAATATGATATCAGGCCTGCTGCAATTTGCAAGATACATAAGTGCGCCAATGACACTAAGATATGGGATTTCTAGTCCCAAACATCTTTTCCCCAATATCCCGTGGTCTAAATTGATCTCTCTTCCTATTTCTAAAGAATGAACAACCATCGGGGTTTTATTAGGGCATGAATTATCCATATTGAATTTCTCCAATATTTTCTGGATATAGGCTGATTAATGCACTAAAATCCCTGAAGGACGGTGCTCAAGTTGTAAGCCTAGGCAATATTTGGTCTTACCCCCAAATCCTTCATCTTGAATTTCCTCTTTAGATGTTTGCGTGCTTCTTCTATATTCTTTAGGCTGCCAATGATATTTAAATTATCAACATATATGGATATAATACAAAATCCCGTTCGAGATTTCTTAATGAAAACACATTCGACCCGACTGCTTTAAGCCATATAAGGACTTCTAAAGTTTTACACAATACATGTTGCGATTTGCGTTCGGATTCGGAATTTGGATTCCATCGGGAACCTTCATGTATATGTCCGAATCAAGTGACCAGCCCATAAAGATATGCTGTCACTACATCCATCAACTGCATACATAGATGATTTTGAACTGCCAATGATATTAAGTATCAGAAAGTAATTTCACTCATTACCAGAGAATAGGTTTTATTGTAATCAATGCCAAGTCTCTATGTAAACCCTTGGGCTACTAGCCTTGCTTTGTATCTCACCACCTCATTGTTCTTATTCTATTTCTGGACGAAAACTCATTTAAAGCCTATAGGAAAGACTTTAGAATGTGTAGGTATTACAGATGTGAGTACCCCTCTTTTAGTGAGCGAGGCTATCTCAGCTTGATTGCTTCTTTCCATTGAACCCAGTTTGAGCGTTTTTTTGCACTCTACCATGGTCTTCGGATCTGGATCATTAAGGAAGATTTCTGCAATTGCTGCGGAGAAGTAGATGTCGACAGCAGTAATCTTACGATCATACGATTCTCCAAAATCGATACAATCAATGAAAATTTCTTTCACCCCATTATTTGACTCAACATTTATCAAGACTATGGAGTCAGGGTGTTCCGATGTCCCAGGATCAGAATTTGGATGCACCGTTGATCTGAGTTGTGGATTTTAGTCCTGGTTTTGGATTTTTATCCACTATTGGGTGTCTACCAACTTGAGATTAGCTTGGATTTACTGATTTGGAGGATTTAGTCATCGATATTCTCGGACGCTTACTTGGAGCATTATCCTTAGGAGCGGCCATACTTCTCCTCTTCTTTGGAAGTAGGAGTTGAATGGTTTTTATTGGTACCTCTGCTCTTTCAGACGCATTACGAACATGATAAGAGGATTTAGTGAGATCCTTATAATCAGTTTATAGTTTATGATTTTCTGAACTTGTTGTTCAGTCTCTTGAGTACGTGGATCTGAGGTGGAAATGCCTTGGCATTAAATCTCCCTCTATTGCTAGGAAATAGTCCTCATTAAATATGTAGTCAGCATACCGGACGGTGAATAAGTTTCATGTAAGAGGCTCGAGGTATTTGATAATCGATGGAGATTAATATCCCCATGTAGATACCAAGTTTCCTATGTGGGCCCATAGAGGTACGCTTAGGCAGTGAGATCGGTACGTGTACAGTAACTGAATTTTCGCAGATGGGAAATATTTGGTATATTCCCACTTACTAATTGCAATGGGGAGACAACGTGATATGCAGTTGATCACAATTGAATTAAGTCAGCAGCGTGTAAGACTGCATGACCGCAACATAAAGTTGGAAGGTTGCAATTTTGTAATAACAGTCTTTCAATGAGATAGTGCTGAACTTGAATTCCTAAAGTCATACAATAATCGTTGAAAGCCTTTGAGAAAAATTAAGCAGCATTGTCCATTTGTATTGATTGAATTTGATGTTCAGGATTATATGCTCTAAGTTTAATAACTTGAGCAATAATTTTCGCAAATGCATTGTTACGTATGGACCATAGACATATAGGAGACCATCTAGTAGATGCATCTATTAGAACCATGAAGTACCTGAACGGTCCAGACGTTGGTTGTATGGAGCCACAAATATCTCCTTTAATACGTCAAGAAATTTTAGTGGCTCATTTTGGATTTTAACGTGCGATGGACGTAAAATCTATTTCCCTGTAGCGCATGAAGTGCACATTAAAAGGTCCTAAAGGCTAGATGGGGTGAATAGCCTATAAAAAATTCTATAAAAACACTAAGCAAAGTGGTTAGACAACAATAAGGCGAAGTAAATGTTGCGCTAGCCTACTACAAAGCATGCCACCTACCACAATTCTAGTGACTACAATCTCTATGCACACTAAGGCTATGTCACTACACTAAGTTAGTGAGCTCTCAAAGACCAACTAAAGAGCATCACTAACCACTAAACATGACTCTTGCTTGCCCTCAAAACTAGCTACACTAAAGAGCCCAGCTACACTAATAAATGTAAATACACGAGAGAAATAGAGTGTTATACCGTCGTGTAGAGGAGTGAGCCAATCATCAATGGAGTCGATGAATGACAATGAATGAATACCAACGAAGACCAATCACCTCGGAATCAAATGATGACATAATAATTTTTTATCGAGGTTCGCTTGCTTGCCGGTAAGCTAGTCCTCGTTGTGACGATCCACTCACTTGGAGGTTCACATGCTTATTGGCATCACACAAACTAGAGCAATCCACTAGAGTATCTTTTGGCTCTCCACCGAGGAAAGGTCAAGAACCCCTCACAATCACCACGATTGGAGCCAGAGACAAGCACCTTCCTTCGCTCGATGATCTTGCTACGCCAAGCCGTTGTTGGTTTTTATTAATGCAAATATAATGTGAAGGATTCTGTAAGTGCACAGAATACCATTGTAGCATTTTTTTAGGAGTATTTCAGGTATCGTTATTTATATTTTACCATAGGAAAACAATGGAGTAAAGACTTATTGAATAATAAAGGAATATCTATCAGTAAACATACCAGCACAACTAGAGCAAGGGGTAAATGTAATGATAGGAATTTATGTATAATGACACTCAGGGGATAGATCACTAAGATAATGTAAACTAGTTAACTCAGGAGAATAAGGGGCGAGGTAGATTCCTATGATATTCTTATTATAGAATCAAAGTATATATATACACACACACTAACTCTACTCTTGTGCACTTCAGGACGCCACTTAGATAGTAGAGCACCACAAAAGGATAACTCTACTGACGCGGTTGTGGTCCTATAATTTAAGAACATACTCAATTCAGTGTGGACTACAAAGGATAGACGGGGCTGTCACCTCCTGCTGCTACCTCACAACCAGAGAACAGGGTGTACTCACAGATAGAGCATCGTATAAGCACCAAGCTTACACAAGGTTAGGCTACTTAGCCCAACCATAGTAAACTAGTAGGCTAAGCACTCTATGAACCCGCACACAAAAGTAATGATAACCTCAACTAAGCAAGATACATATTAAAAGTAAGCATAGCCATGTAGATAGGAATATAATGAATTGATAATAAGTCTTACTAGATGTAGAAGTGTAGATACAAGGCTTTGCCGAGCCTCCAAGACTATATCTAGAACCTGAGCATGAGCCCTACTTGACCCTCACACCCGAGTTACTAATCTACTATATTGGAGAGTAGACCTAATCCTCCTGGTGTATCTTAATCTCTAAATGAGAGATATGAATTAGAGTTTTAGGGATGGCTCCACGGAGGGGGTAGGGGCTGCTATATATAGGCCAAGGTGGAGTAGGGCGCAAGAAATCAAGGTAGAGTAGGGGGCAAGGAGTACAAGGTGGCGGAGGCAAGCGGGCTTCGTGGCAGGCCAGGCGGCCTCCCTAGTGGGCCGGCTAGCCCACTATTGTGGCCATTTGTCCCAAGCTTTAGAGTGGTGTCTTTTGGAACCTTCTATAGTTGTCTTTCGTAGTTTTTGTGGGTTGAATCACTTTTGGAGTGTATGACAGTGGTCCTAGGAGTTGTTTTTTTGGATAAGTCCTCCTGCATACAAATATTTACCAAAGCTCGTGGAATTCATTAGTTTAACCCCTATACCTATGTTTGGTGATGAAATTAAATATAAATGCAGGTTATGTTGATGGTTTATAATTGATGTTAATGACCATCAATAAGCTCCCCCACACTTAACCTTTGCTAGTCTCTGAGCAAAGCCAAACTTAGTAATAGATTAGGAGTTGCTAGAATGTTTTCATGCCTCAAAAGTACACAGATGTTCAATAAAAAATTCTCCTCTGAATTAGAATAAACTGATTTGACTTTCAAACTTATCTATATTACCTTCAACCATGGGGCTTCTTAGTCTTCACTTGGGTCTTGAGTAATTGAAAGATAAAACGATCAAGTCAAGCACTATGTCTCAAGTTCTTTGTTCCACCATTGTTTCGGAGTTATTATAAGTTTTCAAAATAAAACTCAGAGATTCCATTGTATGACACTCTCAAGTCTCTCAATAGATGTGGTATTTGTGGTCCTCACCAAGACAATAAAGATATTATGCCTTTTCTCTTCCTACTACTAAGGCTTAAGCGAAGCTCATAGGTAGGGAGAAAGCTAGAGCATACTTGCAATGTATATATTATAAAGTCAAACCTCGGATCCAAAGAAAGTTGAGTCATACAATCAAATCAAGATGTGTATGTCTGTGGACATATGGTGACTAACCTAATTCTATTATACTCTTTGAAAACTTCTCTCTTTTGAAACTTGAAAATATTTCTGCAAGAGAACAGAGGCTATCTTATTTATCTTTCTTCTTTTTTCTTTTTAGGCGGGCATATGAGTACCCATTGTTTTCAATATCTCAGACACTTATCCATTTTTTTCTCAACTCTTTTTTTCTCCTTTTTGATGAATAACTTTTGCATATTCCCATGCCTCTTTTCTGCAACAAAACTTTTGAGAGATAGCAACAAGAACTTAGAGCATTTATTTGGTGGATAGAAAACCTAACAAGCATGTTTTTATGTTCTCTCCCAGTGTAGGAGTGAAACATTTTTGGGTGGATTTAGATGGAAGACATGTTTTTACGTACTCCCAGTGTTGGAGCAGCATGTGTATATGTGAGTGGTGTGTATGTGATCTTGATTTTAAGAGCATGAAAAAACTCTCATAAGGGTCAACAAAGCTTGACAAAATGTAATGTAATACAAGTAGCATATATGTGGAAGTTTTCTTAGCCTAAATAACATGTATGGTTCTGGTGGGAATTCAAGCTTTGTGCCTTTGTCATACAGGAACTCATCATGTAGCATTGTTGTGTTTTTCAAAAGATAAATCTCCAGAACTTTAGTATTACTTGGAACAAGATAAACAGCAGCTCAGACCATCTCATATCATATCCTCAATTACCTACACTTAGATCAAACATATGCTACCCACAAGTTTTAAGTTCAGAGTAAATCCTTATATCAAAACAATCTTATCCAAAACTCAGGAGAATTTAAGGCTAAAAACTAGGTACTTGAAAGGAATTACATCAAAGTAACTATTCATCATTTCTATTTTAAGAGATTATCTTCAAAGTTCCTTTTTATTTTATTCAGCTCTTAAAAACAAATTAAAGCAAACTAGACACACTCGGTTTATTTTGTTTTTATTTTTTTAATCACACATTATAAATATATATATTTCTATAAAGATAAATTTTTTATTTTGTTTTTAGTTATTCATTTTTTTCTAATATATATATAAAGCAAACTAAGAATAATAAAAGAAAAAGAAATACTTATCTAGATACATGGGGATGCCTTCTCCCCTAAGCTGGTTGTTGTCGTGGTTGCTCAACGAGATGGCCGGATGTGGAGGTGCTAGAAGAGGGCCTCTCAATTTTGATTTTGTTGTTGCTGGAGGGCCATCTCGTGTCCCATGCTTACTTGTCATTGTGTATGATTATGTAACGTACCTTGTATGGCAGCATTTGTCTCTTCAATGGTTGCGAGTCTGTTGTCGAAGCAGTGGTAGGCCTCCTGAGAGTCATGATACCCTTGGCCAGAGAAATACATGCATCCTCCCTAATTCCCACTAGGTTCGCTCTTGAAGATGAGGATTCTTGTGGTGGCACCTCTATTAGTGGCGCTTCCAATGGTGGTGCCACCTTCTTCTATCAAACCCATCTTGATTTTGAGTTTGATCTTGGTTTGACAGGTGCTTCCTTTTTTGACTTGTTCCTCTTCCTTGTTTTGTGTTTTAAAGTAACCATTAGTAGTAGAAACTGGCGACATCTTGTGTGCATCATTATTGCCAGTTTAGAACTTTCACTTGTAGAATTGGTGGATCAACTCCCCCACACTTGCTCGAAGTGTGTTCTGCTCATGAAGACAAGGTAGAGATCAAGTGCATGGGCTCTGTTGGTGGATAAACACCAACAGAACTAAAACTTTATTTATTATTTTCTCTAGCCTTAGGCACATCGAGTCATGTTACGGTTAATGTTATTGGCATTTATTCTTACAACATGGGTGACAAGATCAGAAGGATGAGTATGAATGTGGCATTTGAATACATTAGTCAAAAAGAGTGGTGTTGCTTAACCTATGGAAGGACTATCCATCTTTTCATAATGTACCAAACTTAACATGATTATGACTATCATCTTCTAAAGATATGTAACATTTTAGCTCATTTGGTTAGGACTATGAGATCAAGAAAGTAGTGCTATGAACAAACTCAAGGAACAAAATATGTTGAGTTAATCAGGTTGGATCAAGGATAGTTGTAACTCAATCATGTTTGTTTCTTCTTTCTGCTTGAAACCTTCCTTGCTTGACTAACTTCACATCTTGAGATGTTCATGAGCACCTTGTCTCATATGTTGTACTCCTTTCTCATCCTTTTATGATGCCATCTTTTTGTTCTTTCTTTTGTGAATCTTGGCATTTTGTTTGGACCTTCTGCTCCATTCATTGTTTCATTCCTATAAAAAATTAGTGGACAACGCATACCCAAAGGGATGTACAAATAATTTGAAACAAGGATAGTGTTGTCATAGAGTTAAAGGTCATCTTCTATGCTTTGGCAGAATTGGTTTTAACATTTTAATTAGCATAGAACATTTGTCCCATGTTTTAAATAATGTACATTAATTGTCATAAAAACTTCTCGCATAGTTTGATTTTACTTTACACCTTAAGTTTGATTTTTATGTATGAAATTTGTAAACATATTCAAACTTATAGAAACAAAGCAATATTGAGCAGAGGGATTGCAAACTAGCATGCCAGAGCGACGGGAGCCTAGGAAGAAGAAGAGCAGGGTTGTATCAACTACGGAAAAGTCGACCTTCCTCCCCCACACATGGACTTTTGTGTCACTCGACAGTGTCGGCGAGGACACATGGTTTTTAGGTCCATTGAGTAGGACATCTCCCTTGCATTTAGCTTTTCTTGGCACCATCTAATCCTGAGGATATGGTAAATTGTATATTCTCCTTCCATCAACCTTTCCTGATTTTTGTTGACTCTTGGTTAACGAGTTGGGGTTCATTGGAGATGCAAACTCAAGTTCCTCCTTGATTGTCTAGCGATGTGGCGAAGAGTTGTTCTTCTTCGTTTATAAGTGATACCCCAGCCGTCTTGATTGTCAAGGAAAGAACATCATTATTACTTGCATAGAAGCTTCATCTTCAACAACTTTGGGACGTTGTCTCATGACCGTGGTTGCAGCCTTACGAGACACCGTCGATAGACCTCCATTGATTTATGATGTCTGATGATCTAAGGATGCATGGCATGATGTAGTGGCTCTTGTCATCCCAGTCCTTACTGTCGACGTGCGAGTTGGTCTTTTCAAAGATGATGAAAGCTGACATCAGATTAGCTGATATAAGGTGAATTGCACCCTGCTTCTCATCAGCCTCCTAGCTTGAGTCCTAGAAATGCTAGGTTGCCTTGGATGTTACTTGTGGCCTATTGATTTGTTTGTCCACTTTCTATGAGTGAGTGCTTCTATTGTAGATTCTTTTTGTGGCACTCGTCTCATTTCTCTTTGTTTCATATCTGAAGTGGTAGTTTGGCAAGTTCATACCAAACCATGGATAGGCATAGCGTAGATTCATTCTTTCTTGCAAAATGTTAATGGACACATACCCGAAGGAATACAACAAGTTTGAAATATGGGTTGTTATCCATAATTTGTGTGATTTTTATCTATGCTAATGAAAAGGTGGTTTTTGAATTACTTTAGCATAGATTTTGTCTATCATGTTTGATAACAAATTTTATTTGTTCGTTGTATTCAAGCATGGTTCAAGGCAAAGGTAACTTGCAGCAAAAGACAAAGTGAGTGAATTTTGATACTCACAGTTCTTCCTTTGATGAAAAATGAGTTGTGTCTTCTTTTGCGTAGAGTTGTTGGAGTTCATCGCATGCCTTGATTCATCTCCGGTGTGAGTTCATCTCGGGACTTTCCCAAATTAAAATTTTGAATTTCCTGCAGGGGTTAGTCCAACAAAAATAACCAGTGTCTATACAAGCAATTTTTAGTTCAATAACCAAACTAGACTCCATGTCTAATTTTGATTAAGGAAGACATTTTAACCTAAGCACCATGCTTAATTTAAAACTAATGGAAGTATGTACAGTACTTCCAAACCAAAGCATACTATGTCAGGCAAAAGTAGCATGAAAGTATTTCAGAGATTTACTCAAATAGAGATGAAAGAGCATGATCATGGTGAGTGATGATTTTTAAGATAAAGGATGTAGGTGGCTTGGATATATGCATGGAGCTAAACATGTTGTGGATTTGATATGAGAGAATTCAAACTAAACATAATGGATGCATGGATTATTCCAAGTAAACATGCAGTGGAATGCAAAATGTTAAAAAGATAACTACTCATTAAGTTTAAAGTCCATGAGCATGACTATCTCACCTTTCTTGATTATACTTACCATGACTCACATGATGGAACTTGTGAGTAGTGCAGTGTCTGTTTTTGTCACTTGAGATGTGATTTGAATTCTTGTGATGTCGACCTTTTCTCCAATCTACACATGGTTAGAGAATATATATGTTTATACAAACATGTGAGATGGTAGGGTTCCAGTGTTGATGGATCTTGAATGCTCAGGCACCCTGAGTTCTTCAATATCTTTCTTCTTTTCTTGTGGAACCTCGTCGGAAGGTCAAAACGGCATCTGTTGTCCTATCTTATTCCACAATTCAATAGAACAGGGGTAATCCTACTAACGCTAGTGGATTGTTAATGATCTAAATCTTTACGCCAATTGTTTTTCCGGCAATGGCGCTAAAAATGCTTGTTGGTATTTATTAACGCAAATAGAATATGAAGGATTCTGCAAGCACACAGAATACCATTGTAGCATTTTTTTAGGAGTATTTCAGGTATCGTTATTTATATTTTACCATAGGAAAACAATGGAGTAAAGACTTATTGAATAATAAAGGAATATCTATCAGTAAACATACCAGCACAACTAGAGCAAGGGGTAAATGTAATGATAGGAATTTATGTATAATGACACTCAGGGGATAGATCACTAAGATAATGTAAACTAGTTAACTCAGGAGAATAAGGGGCGAGGTAGATTCCTATGATATTCTTATTATAGAATCAAAGTATATATATACACACACACTAACTCTACTCTTGTGCACTTCAGGACGCCACTTAGATAGTAGAGCACCACAAAAGGATAACTCTACTGACGCGGTTGTGGTCCTATAATTTAAGAACATACTCAATTCAGTGTGGACTACAAAGGATAGACGGGGCTGTCACCTCCTGCTGCTACCTCACAACCAGAGAACAGGGTGTACTCACAGATAGAGCATCGTATAAGCACCAAGCTTACACAAGGTTAGGCTACTTAGCCCAACCATAGTAAACTAGTAGGCTAAGCACTCTATGAACCCGCACACAAAAGTAATGATAACCTCAACTAAGCAAGATACATATTAAAAGTAAGCATAGCCATGTAGATAGGAATATAATGAATTGATAATAAGTCTTACTAGATGTAGAAGTGTAGATACAAGGCTTTACCGAGCCTCCAAGACTATATCTAGAACCTGAGCATGAGCCCTACTTGACCCTCACACCCGAGTTACTAATCTACTATATTGGAGAGTAGACCTAATCCTCCTGGTGTATCTTAATCTCTAAATGAGAGATATGAATTAGAGTTTTAGGGATGGCTCCACGGAGGGGGTAGGGGCTGCTATATATAGGCCAAGGTGGAGTAGGGCGCAAGAAATCAAGGTAGAGTAGGGGGCAAGGAGTACAAGGTGGCGGAGGCAAGCGGGCTTCGTGGCAGGCCAGGCGGCCTCCCTAGTGGGCCGGCTAGCCCACTATTGTGGCCATTTGTCCCAAGCTTTAGAGTGGTGTCTTTTGGAACCTTCTATAGTTGTCTTTCGTAGTTTTTGCGGGTTGAATCACTTTTGGAGTGTATGACAGTGGTCCTAGGAGTTGTTTTTTTGGATAAGTCCTCCTGCATACAAATATTTACCAAAGCTCGTGGAATTCATTAGTTTAACCCCTATACCTATGTTTGGTGATGAAATTAAATATAAATGCAGGTTATGTTGATGGTTTATAATTGATGTTAATGACCATCAATAAGCTCCCCCACACTTAACCTTTGCTAGTCTCTGAGCAAAGCCAAACTTAGTAATAGATTAGGAGTTGCTAGAATGTTTTCATGCCTCAAAAGTACACAGATGTTCAATAAAAAATTCTCCTCTGAATTAGAATAAACTGATTTGACTTTCAAACTTATCTATATTACCTTCAACCATGGGGCTTCTTAGTCTTCACTTGGGTCTTGAGTAATTGAAAGATAAAACGATCAAGTCAAGCACTATGTCTCAAGTTCTTTGTTCCACCATTGTTTCGGAGTTATTATAAGTTTTCAAAATAAAACTCAGAGATTCCATTGTATGACACTCTCAAGTCTCTCAATAGATGTGGTATTTGTGGTCCTCACCAAGACAATAAAGATATTATGCCTTTTCTCTTCCTACTACTAAGGCTTAAGCGAAGCTCATAGGTAGGGAGAAAGCTAGAGCATACTTGCAATGTATATATTATAAAGTCAAACCTCGGATCCAAAGAAAGTTGAGTCATACAATCAAATCAAGATGTGTATGTCTGTGGACATATGGTGACTAACCTAATTCTATTATACTCTTTGAAAACTTCTCTCTTTTGAAACTTGAAAATATTTCTGCAAGAGAACAGAGGCTATCTTATTTATCTTTCTTCTTTTTTCTTTTTAGGCGGGCATATGAGTACCCATTGTTTTCAATATCTCAGACACTTATCCATTTTTTTCTCAACTCTTTTTTTCTCCTTTTTGATGAATAACTTTTGCATATTCCCATGCCTCTTTTCTGCAACAAAACTTTTGAGAGATAGCAACAAGAACTTAGAGCATTTATTTGGTGGATAGAAAACCTAACAAGCATGTTTTTATGTTCTCTCCCAGTGTAGGAGTGAAACATTTTTGGGTGGATTTAGATGGAAGACATGTTTTTACGTACTCCCAGTGTTGGAGCAGCATGTGTATATGTGAGTGGTGTGTATGTGATCTTGATTTTAAGAGCATGAAAAAACTCTCATAAGGGTCAACAAAGCTTGACAAAATGTAATGTAATACAAGTAGCATATATGTGGAAGTTTTCTTAGCCTAAATAACATGTATGGTTCTGGTGGGAATTCAAGCTTTGTGCCTTTGTCATACAGGAACTCATCATGTAGCATTGTTGTGTTTTTCAAAAGATAAATCTCCAGAACTTTAGTATTACTTGGAACAAGATAAACAGCAGCTCAGACCATCTCATATCATATCCTCAATTACCTACACTTAGATCAAACATATGCTACCCACAAGTTTTAAGTTCAGAGTAAATCCTTATATCAAAACAATCTTATCCAAAACTCAGGAGAATTTAAGGCTAAAAACTAGGTACTTGAAAGGAATTACATCAAAGTAACTATTCATCATTTCTATTTTAAGAGATTATCTTCAAAGTTCCTTTTTATTTTATTCAGCTCTTAAAAACAAATTAAAGCAAACTAGACACACTCGGTTTATTTTGTTTTTATTTTTTTAATCACACATTATAAATATATATATTTCTATAAAGATAAATTTTTTATTTTGTTTTTAGTTATTCATTTTTTTCTAATATATATATAAAGCAAACTAAGAATAATAAAAGAAAAAGAAATACTTATCTAGATACATGGGGATGCCTTCTCCCCTAAGCTGGTTGTTGTCGTGGTTGCTCAACGAGATGGCCGGATGTGGAGGTGCTAGAAGAGGGCCTCTCAATTTTGATTTTGTTGTTGCTGGAGGGCCATCTCGTGTCCCATGCTTACTTGTCATTGTGTATGATTATGTAACGTACCTTGTATGGCAGCATTTGTCTCTTCAATGGTTGCGAGTCTGTTGTCGAAGCAGTGGTAGGCCTCCTGAGAGTCATGATACCCTTGGCCAGAGAAATACATGCATCCTCCCTAATTCCCACTAGGTTCGCTCTTGAAGATGAGGATTCTTGTGGTGGCACCTCTATTAGTGGCGCTTCCAATGGTGGTGCCACCTTCTTCTATCAAACCCATCTTGATTTTGAGTTTGATCTTGGTTTGACAGGTGCTTCCTTTTTTGACTTGTTCCTCTTCCTTGTTTTGTGTTTTAAAGTAACCATTAGTAGTAGAAACTGGCGACATCTTGTGTGCATCATTATTGCCAGTTTAGAACTTTCACTTGTAGAATTGGTGGATCAACTCCCCCACACTTGCTCGAAGTGTGTTCTGCTCATGAAGACAAGGTAGAGATCAAGTGCATGGGCTCTGTTGGTGGATAAACACCAACAGAACTAAAACTTTATTTATTATTTTCTCTAGCCTTAGGCACATCGAGTCATGTTACGGTTAATGTTATTGGCATTTATTCTTACAACATGGGTGACAAGATCAGAAGGATGAGTATGAATGTGGCATTTGAATACATTAGTCAAAAAGAGTGGTGTTGCTTAACCTATGGAAGGACTATCCATCTTTTCATAATGTACCAAACTTAACATGATTATGACTATCATCTTCTAAAGATATGTAACATTTTAGCTCATTTGGTTAGGACTATGAGATCAAGAAAGTAGTGCTATGAACAAACTCAAGGAACAAAATATGTTGAGTTAATCAGGTTGGATCAAGGATAGTTGTAACTCAATCATGTTTGTTTCTTCTTTCTGCTTGAAACCTTCCTTGCTTGACTAACTTCACATCTTGAGATGTTCATGAGCACCTTGTCTCATATGTTGTACTCCTTTCTCATCCTTTTATGATGCCATCTTTTTGTTCTTTCTTTTGTGAATCTTGGCATTTTGTTTGGACCTTCTGCTCCATTCATTGTTTCATTCCTATAAAAAATTAGTGGACAACGCATACCCAAAGGGATGTACAAATAATTTGAAACAAGGATAGTGTTGTCATAGAGTTAAAGGTCATCTTCTATGCTTTGGCAGAATTGGTTTTAACATTTTAATTAGCATAGAACATTTGTCCCATGTTTTAAATAATGTACATTAATTGTCATAAAAACTTCTCGCATAGTTTGATTTTACTTTACACCTTAAGTTTGATTTTTATGTATGAAATTTGTAAACATATTCAAACTTATAGAAACAAAGCAATATTGAGCAGAGGGATTGCAAACTAGCATGCCAGAGCGACGGGAGCCTAGGAAGAAGAAGAGCAGGGTTGTATCAACTACGGAAAAGTCGACCTTCCTCCCCCACACATGGACTTTTGTGTCACTCGACAGTGTCGGCGAGGACACATGGTTTTTAGGTCCATTGAGTAGGACATCTCCCTTGCATTTAGCTTTTCTTGGCACCATCTAATCCTGAGGATATGGTAAATTGTATATTCTCCTTCCATCAACCTTTCCTGATTTTTGTTGACTCTTGGTTAACGAGTTGGGGTTCATTGGAGATGCAAACTCAAGTTCCTCCTTGATTGTCTAGCGACGTGGCGAAGAGTTGTTCTTCTTCGTTTATAAGTGATACCCCAGCCGTCTTGATTGTCAAGGAAAGAACATCATTATTACTTGCATAGAAGCTTCATCTTCAACAACTTTGGGACGTTGTCTCATGACCGTGGTTGCAGCCTTACGAGACACCGTCGATAGACCTCCATTGATTTATGATGTCTGATGATCTAAGGATGCATGGCATGATGTAGTGGCTCTTGTCATCCCAGTCCTTACTGTCGACGTGCGAGTTGGTCTTTTCAAAGATGATGAAAGCTGACATCAGATTAGCTGATATAAGGTGAATTGCACCCTGCTTCTCATCAGCCTCCTAGCTTGAGTCCTAGAAATGCTAGGTTGCCTTGGATGTTACTTGTGGCCTATTGATTTGTTTGTCCACTTTCTATGAGTGAGTGCTTCTATTGTAGATTCTTTTTGTGGCACTCGTCTCATTTCTCTTTGTTTCATATCTGAAGTGGTAGTTTGGCAAGTTCATACCAAACCATGGATAGGCATAGCGTAGATTCATTCTTTCTTGCAAAATGTTAATGGACACATACCCGAAGGAATACAACAAGTTTGAAATATGGGTTGTTATCCATAATTTGTGTGATTTTTATCTATGCTAATGAAAAGGTGGTTTTTGAATTACTTTAGCATAGATTTTGTCTATCATGTTTGATAACAAATTTTATTTGTTCGTTGTATTCAAGCATGGTTCAAGGCAAAGGTAACTTGCAGCAAAAGACAAAGTGAGTGAATTTTGATACTCACAGTTCTTCCTTTGATGAAAAATGAGTTGTGTCTTCTTTTGCGTAGAGTTGTTGGAGTTCATCGCATGCCTTGATTCATCTCCGGTGTGAGTTCATCTCGGGACTTTCCCAAATTAAAATTTTGAATTTCCTGCAGGGGTTAGTCCAACAAAAATAACCAGTGTCTATACAAGCAATTTTTAGTTCAATAACCAAACTAGACTCCATGTCTAATTTTGATTAAGGAAGACATTTTAACCTAAGCACCATGCTTAATTTAAAACTAATGGAAGTATGTACAGTACTTCCAAACCAAAGCATACTATGTCAGGCAAAAGTAGCATGAAAGTATTTCAGAGATTTACTCAAATAGAGATGAAAGAGCATGATCATGGTGAGTGATGATTTTTAAGATAAAGGATGTAGGTGGCTTGGATATATGCATGGAGCTAAACATGTTGTGGATTTGATATGAGAGAATTCAAACTAAACATAATGGATGCATGGATTATTCCAAGTAAACATGCAGTGGAATGCAAAATGTTAAAAAGATAACTACTCATTAAGTTTAAAGTCCATGAGCATGACTATCTCACCTTTCTTGATTATACTTACCATGACTCACATGATGGAACTTGTGAGTAGTGCAGTGTCTGTTTTTGTCACTTGAGATGTGATTTGAATTCTTGTGATGTCGACCTTTTCTCCAATCTACACATGGTTAGAGAATATATATGTTTATACAAACATGTGAGATGGTAGGGTTCCAGTGTTGATGGATCTTGAATGCTCAGGCACCCTGAGTTCTTCAATATCTTTCTTCTTTTCTTGTGGAACCTCGTCGGAAGGTCAAAACGGCATCTGTTGTCCTATCTTATTCCACAATTCAATAGAACAGGGGTAATCCTACTAACGCTAGTGGATTGTTAATGATCTAAATCTTTACGCCAATTGTTTTTCCGGCAATGGCGCTAAAAATGCTTGTTGGTATTTATTAACGCAAATAGAATATGAAGGATTCTGCAAGCACACAGAATACCATTGTAGCATTTTTACCAGAAGTATTCCAGGTATTGTTATTTATATTTTACTACAAGAAAACATTGGAGTAAAGACTTATTGAGTAATAAAGGAATATCTATCAGTTAACATACCAGCATAGCTAGGGCAAGGGGTAAATGTAATGATAGGAATTTATGTATAATGACACTCAGGGGATAGATCACTAAGATAATATAAACTAGTTAACTCAGGAGAACATGGAGTAAGGTAGATTCCTATGATATTCTTATTACAAGATCAAAGTATATATATACCCGACTATAGCTAAGACTAACTCTACTCTTGTGCACTTTGAGATGCCACTTAGACAGTAAAGCACCACAAAAGGATAACTCTACTGACGCGATCACAGTTCTATAATTTAAGAACTTACTCAATTCATTGTGGACTACAAAGGATAGACTGGGCTGTCACCTCCCGCAGCTACCACACAACCAGAGAATAGGGTGTACTCACAGATAGAGCATCATATAAGCACCATGCTTACACAAGGCTCAGCTACTTAGCCCAAGCATAGTAAACTGTAACACCCCTGGGTGTTAAGCATGCATTAACATTCAAAGCATTAGTCATAATCATCTCATACATGGTTATCATTGCATGCAGTATAGACCCTTTTAAATTTAAAGTTGAAAAACAATTACTTAAAACCCAAATTCTGCATTCAAGTGCTAAAGAGTGGTGAAACTTTGTGTAGCTACAATTTTAAATAATCTAGAATAAATTAACATGATTTTTGGAGCAATTCTTGAATTCAAGTTTTTCTCAAATTTTGTTTTAAAAATATTCTAAACAAATATTTTTTTTATTAACAACTTAGCTTTAAATCCTAAATTCAAAATCTGTTGAGAATTTTAAAAAGTGCCCTACATGAAAGTTGTAGAGAATTAAATTTTAAACAACTTTTATTTTGGGCAAAAGTTCTGAAAACCTCTTTTTCATCTTCAAATTCAAATTTGAAACAAATTTAGAAATCTGAAAATTTATTTATAAAAGAAAAATCGGTTTTTTCACTTTAGTGGGCCGCAGCCACCCTTTCGGCCCACCCGAGCTGGCAGCCTGGCCCGCGCCCGCGCCCACGTCCGCGCCTGCCGCCCGCGCCCACGTCCGCGCCTGCCGCCAGCGCGCGCGTGACGCCGTGGCGCCGCGGCAGAACACCGCCGCCCCGTGTCCGCCATGCGCCGGTGCCGCCCGCCGCGTGGACGTCCGTGGGCCCTACTCGCACTGCGCCTTGGCCACGCACCTGCTCCACTGCCTCCTCCCTCTCCCTCACTTGCTCTCGCTTCCACCGTTGCGAGCTCGCCGCGCGCGTCCACATTCTCCGCGCGTTCGCCGCCGCGGCCGCGCATTTCCTTGCCACGTTCTGCCGCCGGCCAGCCGCCTCCAAGCAATTGCTCGCACGACCAGCTCCGCCCAGTCCTCCTCTCCTCCGAACGCGCCCCCACGCTCCACCTCCGCCCCGTGGTAAGGCACCCCTTCGCGCGCCCCGCCGCGACGCCATTCCGGCCACCGTGCGCTCACTCCGCCGTTCCGGCGTTTTCTCCCCGCCTAGCCGCTCGAGCACCGCCCTGCGATGTTGGCCACCCCCACCGAATCTCCATGCGCCCGTTCGTTGGTTTTCGCACGGCCGGAGCCGCCCGTTAGCCGCCGGCGGGCATCACCGCCGCTGCGACGTCGCAGCCGCGTAGCCGCGCAGCCACGCCCCGCGTTCCGCCCTCTCCTCTCTGCTGATGGGCCAGCGGCCTTGGGCCGAGCCGCCAAGCCGGGCCGCCCCTTGCTTTTTCCCGCGCGGCGTCCCCGCGGAAATCGGCAGCGGGCCAGTATCGCCGAGTGGGCCGGCCCGTTCGGCGATTTCCAAATTACGTTTTTGAATTTCTATTTTGTGTTGGGAAAAGAAAATACTTGCAAAATGTTTGTGTACAATTTATAGCTCCAAAAATCATGAAACAAAGTTTGAAATGTTCCTCTTGAATAGATCTACAGTTTAAAAATATCTCATATTATTTTTGTAACACTTTTCTGTGTAGATTTATTTAATTGCTATAAATGCTGATATCTTAGAAAATATGTAGTGAATAAAATAATGAAGGGAAAAATGTGATTCTTGTTGCTTTAATCTTTATTAGTGATGCACTTTCTAGGAAAAATATTAGTGAAGCATGTTCTGTGAGAAATTTTTGAAGTGTAGTTCAAATGCTTTTAATTGATAATCTTTGTTATTTTTAGTAGAGAGCTAAATTTGTATAGAACATACATGTGATAATTGTTGTAGTATGTTAGTTTACTGTTAGTAACATAGGAAAAATGTGAAATCTGTTGTTTGATACTTTTTCTAGTACAAAATAATTTCATGCTCATATTTAGGCTATAACTTGTTTATTTTGTACAAGCAGTTTTACATAGGCCATTCTCATGAAAATTTAGTAGTAGGTTAGTTAGGGTAAGAGTAATCTACTGTAATTTTTGTAGATTTTTATCTACACCAGAAATAGGTGTTGGTGTGTAACCCTAGTTAAATAGGGAATAAAATATTATTCTTTATGAGAAATTAAGAGAAATAAAATATGTTTGGTGTATCTTTGAAGCATCATTATGCCTTGCTGATGTTATGGATGAGTTAGGTGGGTAAGCTTTGGTAGCTTAGGTTCACTTGTATGTGTAAATAATAGGTTAGCTAATAGAAGAATAAGGTGCATGTTTTAGGGTATATGTTCTTGGATGACGTTGACTACCTTGTAGAAGAAATAGTTATATTCAAACTGCTCATTCCATGTGCTCATCTGCATCTCATGTCATCAAAGCACTCCACCACAATCCGATGCATCATTCGCATGATTACTTATGCACTTGCATCATACAGGATCGCAGGAAGAGTCGCATGTAGCAGTACCGGAGGAACAAGCTTGGACAGATCCGCAGGAGCCCCAGACACAGGAGGTGCCCGAGGAGGAAGAGTCAGGCGAGGAGCTGCCAGAGTGCGTCGACCACCATCCTAGCTCGTTCGAAAAAGACAAGCCCCGGAGCATTTTAAGTCTCCTATTTTATAAAAGTTATTCCTTACTACATGAACTATAGTTATATATATACTTGCATTAAGTTATAGGAGTTACATGAAACCGTTGTTGCATTATTACCTTGGCCATCGGATTATCTTTCACCCCGTTAGGTCAGGATCGAGTGAATTGCTTAGTCATGCTTAGACCGGTAGAAGTCGGGCGATTTCCTGTCACCTGCGAGTTATAGGTGGATACCGGGTTATGGTTAGCTGTAATTGTGATCATAAAAAGTAACCAAGTGTTGATGGATAAATGAAGACCGGGCAGAGTCTTATAGAGTTTTGGACTATAGTGATTCCGTCTGTGTCGATTAAGGACCGATCGTTGCTCGTCCCTCTTGTCATGTTGAACGCATGCCTCACATTTAGCTGGCCGAATAAAGTACCTTTTCGACCGCGAAGCTAGTGACACTTTTCGAGCCGGGATAAACTCGGGTTGGTAGACTGGTGTTGAAGGGGGTGTAACGGGGACGCGAAGAGTGAGCCCAAGGTGCGTCCTGGCAGTCGGGCGGTCCCTGGGTAGTGCGATCCATGATTGTTATCCCGCGGCTTCTTGGAAAGTGTCATTGGTGATTTACGCGACCCTGACGGGGGAAACATGGTTTGTGTGAGGAATAAATCTCCAGCTGGATAGGAATTCGATTCGAATCACCGTCGCTCCCGGTTAGTGAGCACTTGACTCGAGCTATGGCATCGTAGTAACATTAATGGAACACTGATGGTTAAATGAATGATGTTGGAAATGCTAAACCTGATATGGTAATCTAGATTGTTGATGATGAATCAAGTGATTGTTCTAGGAATAGATGCTTACCTAGCTTGAATAGGTTATACTAAAAGTGATGCAAAAAGTACTGGTATAGTTTTTTATAACAACTTATGCTTTTCGCAAATGAGTCAAGCCAGTCCAATCTATAAAGCCTTGCATGATCCTTGGTGTCCTTTATTTCTGGTTTATGACGGGTAAGTCTAGCTGAGTACATTCCCGTACTCAGGGCGTTGTTTCCATTGTTGTTGCAGATGGTCAGATGTACTATGGGTACTGCTCCAACTGTTTGTATCCGGCGATGGGCGACAACTAGGACCTTGGGCAAGGGTCACTCTGTTTGTCTTATCTACTGCTTTTGTGGACCATAACTATCTGCTGGCACTGTATTTGAACTAAGTGTGGGTGTAAAACTACTTGCTTCCGCTATGTTATTTTGAACTGTGTTGTAATAACTTTTATTCCGAACTCCGATGTACTCCACTTTTATTGTGAACTCTACGTATCATGTGAACTGTGGCTGCTAAATCAGTACGATCTTGGTTGTATGTTGGTTGGTTTGAAATCCCTCGTGATTTCACGGAATCTCGGGTTATACGGGTTTAAGTTTGATAAATTAACCGCCTCGGTGGAAGATTTTCTTACTTAATCTCGTATAATTACGTTGATCCGTTACAACTGGCATCGAAGCATGGTTTAGAATGTTGCTGTTCACATGGGTATTTAAAAACAAAACTGTGTTTTCAACTAAGCTTTCAAATTTAAGAGTGTGCCAGTGGTCATATCCTTTATGCCCAATAAGGACTCTAGGTGGCTTAATTAAGTACTAACTTGGGGGTTTGCATCATATTTGAAATTTCGTCGCTCATACGGCGTGCTATTGTACGAGTGCCATTCAATTGAGTGGTAATGTATGGATCAATTTCCTCTACGCCCTGGTAAGTGAGAGTTGTGAGAGCATGGTCGGATACACTGCCGATCTAGGGGAGTGCTTATGTGATACCGAAATACTTACGTGCCATGCGCATGTTCATATAAGGGTATTCAAATGGTGGGGACTTCCATCATGCGGTGACGATGCCGTCAATAGGACGATGATTCGGGTAGTTGTTACCGTTATACTCGTATCTGGGGATGCGTGTAGAGCGAGTAACTTACTTTACTGCTTTCTTGCATATTTTCATACTGTGAGGGTTGGGCTGAAGTGACTTTCTGCAGGTACATAACAACGCTTTCGAGCAGTACGTATTAGTTACGTTACAAGAGATCGTTGTATGCCACCGTTTATTCCGTTAGTAGTTATTAGTTTTCTAAGTTTGTGAGGACGTACGGAACGTGCATGTATCATGTGGTGCATTTCATTCATGGCATTGTTCCTCCCCTTATAAGTTGATTATCTCATTTCGATAAAAATGCCAACTTAAAAATCTATTCTAACCACGAAAATAAAATTTTGCTACAGATGGCATGTACCAAGCAGACAGCCCCGCAAGTCCACCGGCAGAGCTCCCCGTCATCAGTTTGCTCCACGCACTCGTGAGCGCCACACTTTTCTTGGAGAGTTTGGGATGCCCACGCTCTTGTGGAGAGTACTCAGCTATGTAGGCTATCCTGATGGGATGGAGCCCCGCTACTTTTGGTCGAATGAGCGGTTGGGGGAAGGACTTTTGGTGACTGTGGTAGTAGTAGTTCGTCCCCGAGGTGATGGTTCTGAGTGGACCGGTTGACATTTTGAGTCAACTGGTAGGACCCCTGAAGAAGCCGCCGAGAGGGCAGCCTTTGGGATCCTGAGGGATATCATGGATCGCTTTCCTCAGGAGTTGGCAGCAGCTATAGTTGGAGTCTTTCCGAGGGGCAACCCCTCCACTAACTCGTGGCAGCAGGCAAGAGGAAGATCTCTGGATATTAGCGCTGTAGAAGCACAGAACAGTGACAACCCCGCTATGAGTGCCATGTTCACAGTGATGAGGGCCTTTGATGGAGTGGAAGGTAGCCTGAGACGTGTTTCTAGTGCTCTTGGTCAGGCTCGTGATGATCGCCGTCAACTTCAGAGAGATCACGACGCCGAGATTGAGAGGCTCAACACAGAGATGGATCAGTTAACTCGCCAGAGAGATCAGGCTACCTAGAGGACTGTGGTTTTCAAAGGAAATGTACGTGCCCTGAGAGAGCAGGGTTGGGCGACTGACCACCACCAACAGGAACGCTGAGCGCATGTTGACTCATGTGCTCCATCAGAGGAATGAAGCCTGGTCCACAGAGAATGTGTTGAGGGCTAGACAGTTTGAGCTAGAGCAACAGCTGGCATATGCAGAGGAATATAATGACAATTTGCATGAGGAGGTTCATCGGCTGAACAATCAACTCAACCCCTATGTTCCTCCTGGTGCGGCAGAGATGGATTTGAATGAAGACGAAGATCCTGAAGAGCCCGAAGCACCAGTTGGGGAGCACCACGACGCTGCTAATGGCGACGAAGCCAACGTCTCGGACTTAGACAGCGACCACGATGAGTAGGCTAGTAGTTGTGGCGCTAGCTACTAGGTTCCATCTACATGGTCTTTTGCTTTGTTGGCACGTTGGGCATGTAATAATGAGTAGAAAGACTAAGGCTTTGATGTAATGTTGGAAGCTTGGATGTGTTTGTGGCGATATCCGAACGTCAAAAAGTCCAGTGTATGTATGCTGGCAACTTGGTTGTAATGGACGCGATGTGTGCGCTTTAAGTAATCTAATTAGGATGTTGTGTTAATTGGAATGACTTATTGTGCCCCTGTTTTATTGTATGAATTTATTCTCTCCAGTAATTTCAGTCAGCATGATTTTTCATTCGATCGCAATTCCTACAACATCACCTAATAATTACTGTTGCTGAAACATGCAGATGCCGAACACTCGTCGTACCGTGTATGGTGCCGCTGAGGCTGGTGGCAGTGCAGCTGCTAGTGATGATCGGGATCCACCACCGCCTCCTCCACCCTACACTGCGGAACAGTTTTTTCGCACAATTTCTTGGAAGTCAACGTAATATAGAGGGCATGCAACAAAATATGAAACTGCGTTGCGCAGTATCGCAGACAACACCCGTCGGGGAATAAACCCGGGTGGGCACGAAGCAAATCAGTACAGCAGTTTCAAGGACTTCATGGATACTCGTCCACCGATCTTCAAGGAAGCCACAGAACCCTTGGATGCAGAAGAGTGGATTAATACTATGGAAGACAAGTTCCGTGTCTTGAGAATGACTGAAGTGTTGAAGACTGAGTATGCAGCTCATCAGCTTCAAGGTCCGGCAGGAATGTGGTGGAAACATCACCGCACCACTTTTCCTCCCCACGCTCACATCACTTGGAGGGAGTTCACCGAAGCCTTCCGTGGAACGTACATTCCACCTGGTCTGACCGAGATGAAGCTTGGGGAATTCCTGGCACTGAATCAAGGCACGAAGACTGTAACTCAATATCTACATGCATTCAATAACCTGAGCCGTTATGCTCCTGATATGGTGAATACTGAGGCCAAGAAGATCGCTAGCTTCAAGAGAGGCCTGAATCCCAATGATGAAATATGTGGGTACAAATATGAGGACTGGTTTCAATGATTTCATTAGTGACTGTCTGAAGCAAGAGAAGAACAACAATGTTTATGTTGCTTCTAAGATCCGTAAGAGAGCTTTCGAGTCGGGTTCGTCCCAGTCCAGAGCCCCAGTGGCCAACAGTCCGGCGTATCGATCGCCTACCCCCAGGTGCAAGGTTTAGGCCACCGCAAAGGAAGAATCAGAATGCTCAGCAACCCCAGAGGAACCAGAAACCATTCAAGATGGCATTGCCTCAGGCGAAGATAGGACAAGGCAGTTCGTCTGGAACTGTGGCTCAAGTGAAGGGACCGTGCTTCAACTGCAAACCAACACGGACACTTTGCGAAGTTTTGTCCCTACCCTAAGAAACAGTAGATGCAGTATCAAGCTCGTGTGCATCACACCACCGTGGATGACATCCCTGAAGGAGAACCGGTAACAGCTGGTATGTTTTCTATCAACAATCATCCTGCAGTAGTCTTGTTTGATTTCGGATCATCTCATTCCTTTGTAAGTCAAGCATTTGTTAAGAGGCATGGGCAAAGGATAGTTGAATTGGAATGTGCTTATAAAATCAGTTTAGCTGGGGCTGATCTGTTGACTAATCAGATAGTTCAGGGAGTAACCCTAAAACATATCAAAATCGGCAATATAAGCTTAATCTGATAGTCATGCCAGGGTTAGTTTTGGATGTGATCATGGGTATGAACTGGATGAATAAGATGGGGGTAGTAATCGATATTGGAGGAAGGAGAATCTCTCTTAAGGAACCAAGTGGAAAAGGCACTTTTCGGGTGGTCCTACCTCGGAAAGTAGACCTAGCTAGCACGACTTGTGCGGTCCAAGCTACTCTGCTAGCCTAGATTCCAGTGGTCTGTGAGTTTCCAGATGTGTTTCCAGATGAGTTACCTGGACTTCCACCAGACCGAAATGTTGAGTTTGCCATTGAGTTAATTCCGGATCAGCACCGATCTCGAGAAGGCCCTATCGGATGCCTCCCAATGAGTTAGCCGAATTGAAGAAGCAACTCCAGGACTTGCTAAAGAAAGGTTTGATTCGTCCCAGCTCGTCTGAATGGGGATGCCCCGCTCTATTTGTGAAAAAGAAGAAGGATAACTCCTTACGCATGTGCGTGGATTATCGACCACTGAATGCAGTGACAATTAAAAACAAGTATCCTCTTCCTCGGATTGATATCTTGTTTGACCAATTGTCTAAAACCAAAGTGTTCTCTAAGATAGATTTGAGATCAGGATACCACCAGATTAAGATTAGGCCGCAAGATGTGCCTAAGACTGCGTTCTCTACCAGATATGGCTTGTACGAGTATCTTGTTATGTCCTTCGGATTGACAAACGCTCCTGCATACTTTATGTATCTGATGAATTCTGTTTTCATGCCAGAGTTGGACAAGTTTGTGATTGTGTTCATTGATGACATTCTAATATATTTAGAGAATGAAGAAGATCACGCAGAGCACCTCAGGATTGTCTTGACTAGACTCAGAGAACATCAACTGTATGCGAAGTTCAGCAAGTGTGAGTTCTGGCTTAAGACAGTTCCTTTTCTCGGCCACGTGTTGTCTGAAGATGGCATTTCCGTAGACCCTAGTAAGGTGCAAGAGGTTATGGACTGGAAATCACCAACCTCAGTGCATGAAGTTCGCAGTTTTCTTGGTTTAGCCGGTTACTATCGTCGCTTCATACCCGGATTTCTCGAAGATTGCCAAACCAATGAAAAGCCTGTTACAGAAGGATCATAAGTTTGTATGGACAGAGGAGTGCGAGGCAGCTTTCTGCACCTTGCAAAAGTTGTTGACCACTGCTCCTGTTCTAGCCCAACCGGATATAGAAAAGTCTTTTGATGTGTTCTGTGACGCATCTAAGAATGGGTTAGGATGTGTACTAATGCAAAATGGAAGGGTCATTGCCTATGCCTCACGTCAATTGAGGAAGCATGAAGTTAACTATCCTACACATGATTTGGAGCTTGCAGCAGTAGTGCACGCTCTAAAGATTTGGAGACACTACCTAATGGGGTAATGTGTGTAACCTCTTTACAGATCATAAGAGTCTCAAATACATTTTTACCCAATCTGAGTTGAACATGCGACAGAGAAGATGGTTAGAGCTGATAAAGGACTATAATCTAAATGTATATTATCATCCCCGGGAAGGCTAATGTAGTAGCAGATGCACTGAGCAGAAAATCACATGCTATTGATGTGCAAACCGTTATTTGAAGAAGGGTTCAAATTGTTACATCCTGCTGTGTTGCATAATATTCAGATCAGTTGTACTCTAGAAAACCTGATCATTGAAGGTCAGAAGACAGATAAGGGAATCTTTCATATCAAAGAGAAGATGAAGAGGGAACCCACCAAACACTTTCGATTGGATGACCAAGGAGTGTTATGGTTTAAGGATCGCCTGGTGGTACCTAAGGATAGAGAGCTTAGAACAAGTTGATGAATGAGACCCATCATTCCAAGCTATCTATTCACCCCAGAAGTAGTAAGATGTACCAAGATTTGTGACCCCCGTTATGGTGGACTAAGATGAAAAAGGAAATTGCAGCATACGTTGCTCGTTGCGACATGTGTTGTAGAGTTAAAGCTCTTCACATGAGACTCGCAGGACTTCTGCAACCCTTGTCTGTACCCGATTGGAAATGGATGATATAAGTATGGATTTCATCACTGGTCTTCCCACCACAAAGAAGGGACACGATTCTATTTGGGTAATAGTAGATCGTCTCACCAAGACAGCTCACTTTCTGCCAGTTAAGACAATATTCCGACCACCTCAATATGCAGAAAAGTATATTGCTGAGATTGTCCAATTACATGGTATACCAAAAACGATCGTGTCTGATCGTGGTTCACAGTTTACCTCTCATTTTTGGGAACATCTTCATAAAGGTTTGGGTACTAGTTTGATTCGTAGTACGGCTTACCATCCACAGACAGACGGGCAGACAGAACGAGTTAATGCTGTACTTGAAGATATGCTTAGAGCTTGTGTACTATCATCCAGAGGCTCATGGGAATCCTGGTTACCATTGGCAGAATTCGCTTACAACAACAGTTACCAAGAGAGTATCAAGATGGCACCTTTTGAAGCTTTATATGGCAGGAAGTGCAGGACACCGTTAAATTGGGTAGAGCCTGGAGAAAGAAGATTTTATGGAATTGATTTTGTAAATGAGGCAGAGAAGAAGGTCCGTATTATTCGGTGAAACATGCAAGCTGCACAGTCCCGTCAGAAGAGTTATGCAGACAAGAGAAGGAGACCATTGGATTTCCAAGTGGGTGACTATGTCTATTTGAAAGTTACCCCCATGAAGAAGAAACGGTTTGGAATCAAGCAGAAACTGTCTGCTAGATATATCGGACCATACCAGATCATAGAGAAAAAGGGTCCCGTGGCGTACAAGTTGCAATTGCCAGAAGGGATGAGTTCGATCTTTCCCGTCTTTCACGTATCCTAGTTGAAGAAATGTCTGCGTGTTCCGGAAGAGAGAATAGAACCGTAGGGTATTCGGATCAAGGCAGACTTAGAATATCGTGAACAACCGGTTCGAGTTCTGGATACAAAGGACCGAGTCACTCGAAATAGAGTGATAACAACCTACAAGATTCAGTGGAGCCATCATGATGAGAGTGATGCTTCATGGGAAACGGGAGAATATCTTCAAACTGCGTATAAAGATTTTTACGATAAATGGTTCGTAACTCAAAATCTTGGGACGAGATTCTTATAAGGGGGGAGGGCTGTAACACCCCTGGGTGTTAAGCATGCATTAACATCCAAAGCATTAGTCATAATCATCTCATACATGGTTATTATTGCATGCAGCATAGACCCTTTTAAATTTAAAGTTGAAAAACAATTACTTAAAACCCAAATTCTGCATTCAAGTGCTAAAGAGTGGTGAAACTTTGTGTAGCTACAATTTTAAATAATCTAGAATAAATTAACATGATTTTTGGAGCAATTCTTGAATTCAAGTTTTTCTCAAATTTTGTTTTAAAAATATTCTAAACAAATATTTTTTTATTAACAACTTAGCTTTAAATCCTAAATTCAAAATCTGTTGAGAATTTTAAAAAGTGCCCAACATGAAAGTTGTAGAGAATTAAATTTTGAACAACTTTTATTTTGGGCAAAAGTTCTGAAAACCTCTTTTTCATATTCAAATTCAAATTTGAAACAAATTTAGAAATCTGAAAATTTATTTATAAAAGAAAAATCGGTTTTTTCACTTTAGTGGGCCGCAGCCACCCTTTTGGCCCACCCGAGCTGGTAGCCTGGCCCGCACCCGCGCCCGCGTCCGCGCCTGCTGCCCGCGCGCGCGCGACGCCGTGGCGCCGCGGCAGAACACCGCCGCCCCGTGTCCGCCATGCGCCGGTGCCGCCCGCCGCGTGGCCGTCCGTGGGCCCTACTCGCCCGGCGCCTTGGCCACGCACCCGCTCCACTGCCTCCTCCCTCTCCCTCACTTGCTCTCGCTTCCACCGTTGCGAGCTCGCCGCGAGCGTCCACATTCTCCGCGCGTTCGCCGCCGCGGCCGCGCATTTCCTTGCCACGTTCCGCCGCCGGCCGGCCGCCTCCGAGCAATTGCTCGCACGACCAGCTCCGCCCAGTCCTCGTCTCCTCCGAACGCGCCCCCACGCTCCACCTCCACCCCGCGGTAAGGCACCCCTTCGCGCGCCCCGCCGCGACGCCATTCCGGCCACCGCGCGCTCACTCCGCCGTTCCGGCGTTTTCTCCCCGCCTAGCCGCTCGAGCACCGCCCCGCGATGTTGGCCACCCCCACTGAATCTCCGTGCGCCCGTTCGTTGGTTTTCGCACGGCCGGAGCCACCCGTTAGCCGCCGGCGGGCATCACCGCCGCCGTGACGTCGCAGCCGCGTAGCCGCGCAGCCACGCCCCGCGTTCCACCCTCTCCTCTCTGCTGATGGGCCAGCGGCCTTGGGCCGAGCCGCCAAGCCGGGCCACCCCTTGCTTTTTCCCGCGCGGCGTCCCCGCGGAAATCGGCAGTGGGCCAGTATCGCCGAGTGGGCCGGCCCGTTCAGCGATTTCCAAATTTTGTTTTTGAATTTCTATTTTGTGTTGGGAAAAGAAAATACTTGCAAAATGTTTGTGTACAATTTATAGCTCCAAAAATCATGAAACAAAGTTTGAAATGTTCCTCTTGAATAGATCTATAGTTTAAAAATATCTCATATTATTTTTGTAACACTTTTCTGTGTAGATTTATTTAATTGCTATAAATGCTGATATCTTAGAAAATATGTAGTGAATAAAATAATGAAGGGAAAAATGTGATTCTTATTGCTTTAATCTTTATTAGTGATGTACTTTCTAGGAAAAATATTAGTGAAGCATTTTCTGTGAGAAATTTTTGAAGTGTAGTTCAAATGCTTTTAATTGATAATCTTTGTTATTTTTAGTAGAGAGCTAAATTTGTATAGAACATACATGTGATAATTTTTGTAGTATGTTAGTTTACTGTTAGTAACATATGAAAAATGTGAAATCTGTTGTTTGATACTTTTTCTAGTACAAAATAATTTCATGCTCATATTTAGGCTATAACTTGTTTATTTTGTACAAGTAGTTTTACATAGGCCATTCTCATGAAAATTTAGTAGTAGGTTAGTTAGGGTAAGAGTAATCTACTGTAATTTTTGTAGATTTTTATCTACACCAGAAATATGTGTTAGTGTGTAACCCTAGTTAAATAGGAAATAAAATATTATTCTTTATGAGAAATTAAGAGAAATAAAATATGTTTGGTGTATCTTTGAAGCATCATTATGCCTTGCTGATGTTATGGATGAGTTAGGTTGGTAAGCTTTGGTAGCTTAGGTTCACTTGTATGTGTAAATAATAGGTTAGCTAATAGAAGAATAAGGTGCATGTTTTAGGGTATATGTTCTTGGATGACGTTGACTACCTTGTAGAAGAAATAGTTATATTCAAACTGCTCATTCCATGTGCTCATCTGCATCTCATGTCATCAAAGCACTCCACCACAATCCGATGCATCATTCGCATGATTACTTATGCACTTGCATCATACAGGATCGCAGGAAGAGTCGCAGGTAGCAGTACCGGAGGAACAAGCTTGGACGGATCCACAGGAGCCCCAGACACAGGAGGTGCCCGAGGAGGAAGAGTCAGGCGAGGAGCTGCCAGAGTGCGTCGACCACCATCCTAGCTCGTTCGAAAAAGGCAAGCCCCGGAGCATTTTAAGTCTCTATTTTATAAAAGTTGTTCCTTACTACATGAACTATAGTTATATATATACTTGCATTAAGGTATAGGAGTTGCGTGAAACCGTTGTTGCATTATTACCTTGGCCACCGGATTATCTTTCACCCTGTTAGGTCAGGATCGAGTGAATTGCTTAGCCATGCTTAGACCGGTAGAAGTCGGGCGATTTCCTGTCACCTGCGAGTTATAGGTGGATACCGGGTTATGGTTAGCTGTAATTGTGATCATAAAAAGTAACCAAGTGTTGATGGATAAATGAAGACCGGACGGAGTCTTATAGGGTTTTGGACTATAGTGATTCCGTCTGTGTCGATTAAGGACCGATCGTTGCTCGTCCCTCTTGTCATGTTAAACGCATGCCTCACATTTAGCTGGCCGAATAAAGTACCTTTCGACCGCGAAGCTAGTGACACTTTTCGAGCCGGGATAAACTCGGGTTGGCAGACTGGTGTTGAAGGGGGTGTAACAGGGACGCGAAGAGTGAGCCCAAGGTGCGTCCTGGCAGTCGGGTGGTCCCTGGGTAGTGCGATCCATGATTGTTATCCAGCGGCTTCTTGGAAAGTGTCATTGGTGATCTACGCGACCCTGACGGGGGAAACAGGGTTTGTGTGAGGAATAAATCTCCAGCAGGATAGGAATTCGATTCGAATCGCTGTCGCTCCCGGTTAGTGAGCACTTGACTCGAGCTATGGCATCGTAGTAACATTAATGGAACACTGATGGTTAAATGAATGATGTTGGAAATGCTAAACCTGATATGGTAATCTAGATTGTTAATGATGAATCAAGTGATTGTTCTAGCAATAGATGCTTACCTAGCTTGAATAGGTTATACTAAAAGTGATGCAAAAAGTACTGGTATAGTTTTTCATAACAACTTATGCTTTTCGCAAATGAGTCAAGCCAGTCCAATCTATAAATCCTTGCATGATCCTTGGTGTCCTTTATTTCTGGTTTATGATGGGTAAGTCTAGCTGAGTACATTCCCGTACTTAGGGCGTTGTTCCCATTGTTGTTGCAGATGGTCAGATGTACTATGGGTACTGCTCCAACTGTCTGTATCCGGCGATGGGCGACAACTAGGACCTTGGGCAAGGGTCACTCTGTTTGTCTTATCTACTGCTTTTGTGGACCATGACTATCTGCTGGCACTGTATTTGAACTAAGTGTGGGTGTAAAACTACTTGCTTCCGCTATGTTATTTTGAACTGTGTTGTAATAACTTTTATTCCGAACTCCAATGTACTCCACTTTTATTGTGAACTCTACGTATCATGTGAACTGTGGCTGCTAAATCAGTATGATCTTGGTTGTATGTTGGTTGGTTTGAAATCCCTCGTGATTTCACGGAATCTCGGGTTATATGGGTTTAAGTTTGATAAATTAACCGCCTCGGTGGAAGATTTTCTTACTTAATCTCGTATAATTATGTTGATCTGTTACATAAACTAGCAGGCTAAGAACTCTATAAACCCACACACAAAAGTAATGATAACCTCAACTAAGCAAGATACATATTAAAGTAAGCATAGCCATGTAGATAGGAATATAATAAATTGATAATAAGTCTTACAAGATGTAGAAGTGTAGATACAAGGCTTTGCCGAGCCTCCAAGACTAGATTTGGAACCTGAGCATGAGCCCTACTTGACCCTCATACCCGAGCTACTAATCTACTACATTGAAGAGTCTAGACCTAATCCTCCTCGTGTATCTTGATCTCTGAATGAGAGATTGAATAGGGTTTCAGGGATGGCTCCATGGAGGAGGGTGGGGCTGCTATATATAGGCCAAGATGGAGTAAGGGGCAAGGAATTGAGGTAGAGTTGGGGCAAGGAATCGCCACGTCATCGATCCACGTCAACTCCTCCAATCACCATTAGATGAACCGACCTAAAACCGCCTTAGAATCAATGGCATAGATCATAGGAAGGAGTACAAGATGGAGGAGGGCGAGCGGGCTCTGTGGCAAGCCGGGCGGCCTCTCTAGTGGGCCAGCCGGCCCACTATTGTGGCCATTTGGCCCAAGCTTCGACGTGGTGTCTTCTGGAACCTTCTAGAGTTGTTTTTCGCAGTTTTCGCGGGTTGAATCGCTTGTTGTCATCGGTTTGCTTGTTTGGAATGTATGACAATGGTCCTAGGAGCTGTTTTCTGGATAAATTCTCCTGCATACAAATATTTACCAAAGCTCGAGGAATTCATTAGTTTAAACCTCTATATCTATGTTTGGTGATGGAATTAAATATAAATGTAAGTTATGTTGATGGTTTATAATTGATGTTAATAAACATCAACAATCGTCTAGGTGGCAGCAATCACCAAGAGTAACAAGCGAAATCCACAGTGAAACATAATCATCAAGTGCCTCTAGATGCAAACACTCAAGCAATGCACTTGGATTCTCTCCTAATCTCATAAAGATGATGAATCAATGATGGAGATGAGTGGGAGGGCTTTGGCTAAGCTCACAAGGTTGCTATATCAATGCAAATGGCCAAGAGGGTGAGCTAGAGCCGGCCATGGGGCCTAAATAGAAGCCCCCACAAAAGAGAGTCGTTGAGCTCCTCACTGCACTGGTTACGGGGTGACCGGACACGCGCAGTCAAAGTAACTAGATGCACGGCACCCTAGTGTCCGATCGACGATCCTCGTACATGTATCCCTGCTTCAAACACTGACCATTCGATCCCAACGGTCAAGAGCTCCCGCGCAATCACTTAAGTGGTGACCAAACGCACCCGAAGGACGATCGGACGCACCGCCACTGCGTCAGATCAACGAAACCACGCGCACTGCAACACCCGACTAGATGCGCCGATCAACCACAGCGTCCACGCGTTAGGTCATTTCTATAGAGCTCCCTGAGCACCAAAACCATGACCGAACACTTCAGGTGGACGTGACTAGACGTGCCACCGCGTCAAGTCCTAGCTGCGCCCGCCAAACCACTCGCGTCATCTATCGTCAGCACTGACTGGACTTGGAGACTGTGCGTCAGGTCACCACAAGCGCCAGCGTCCGGTCAATTGACCGCGGGTAGCTCCACCGAGCCAACACTAACCGGACGCATAGGTCTAGCGTCCGGTCCAGCGTCCGGTTAGCTTCAGTGAGCTCACCGACTTCACCAACTTCACCACCCTTGCTCAAATGTGCCAACCACCAAGTGTATCACCTTGTGCACGTGTGTTAGCATATTTTCACAAACATTTTCAACAAAACCACGCGCACTGCAACACCCGACCAGATGCGCCGATCAACCACAGCGTCCGTGCGTCAGGTCATTTCTAGAGAGCTCCCCGAGCACCAAAACCATGACCGAACACGTCAGGTGGACGCGACCAGACGTGCCACCGCGTCAAGTCCTAGCTGCGCTCGCCAAACCACTCGCGTCATCTATCGTCAGCACTGACTGGACTTGGAGACTGTGCGTCAGGTCACCACAAGTGCCAGCGTCTGGTCAATCGACCGCGGGTAGCTCCACCGAGCCAACACTGACCGGACGCACAGGTCTAGCGTCCAGTCCAGCATCCGGTCAGCTTCAGTGAGCTCTCTAACTTCACTAACTTCACCACCCTTGCTCAAATGTGCCAACCACCAAGTGTATCACCTTGTGCACGTGTGTTAGCGTATTTTCACAAACATTTTCAAGGGTGCTAGCACTCTACTAGATCCTAAATGCATATGCAATGAGTTAGAGCATCTAGTGGCACTTTGACAACCGCATTTCAATACAAATTTCACCCCTCTTAATAGTATGGCTATCAATCCTAAATGTGATCACACTCACTAAGTGTCTCGATCACCAAACCAAAAAACTCCTACCACTTATACCTTTACCTTTAGTTTTTTGTTTTTCTCTTTCTTCTTTTCCAAGCCGAGCACTTGATCACCACGGCCATCACCACCATGATCTTCATCCATTTACTCCACCACTTGGAATATCTACCAACCTATCTCACATACACTTAGAACACATAGGTTAGTAGCTAGGGTTTCATCAATTCACCAAAACCAAACTAGAGCTTTCACACATAAAATCTGAAGATTTTGGGAATTTAGCAGTATTTAACTCATGACCATTAGAATTGCTGATAATTTTCCTCATCATCCCTATACCAGGATGACCAAGGTGTTCATGCCAAGTTTTGAATGCGTCAACATGCTGAAAAATGACCTTGTACGCAACATGTGGTATGGGTTTGATGTATGTGTAGTACAATCCGGACGGAAAAGAGGGAATTTTCTCAACAATTTGTTTGCCATATTTGCTATTTTTAGTAACAAGGAGAATGTCCTCATTATTGTCATCATGGGTTTCTATATGAAAACCATTTTGACAGATATATCTATAACTTAACAAGGTACGGTTTGAATTAGAATACAATAATGCATCCTCAATTGTAATTTGAGTACCCATAAGGAGTACAATAGTGGCACGACCAGAGCCAACTATTGTAGCATCGCGTCCAGCAACTGTCATAACATTTCCTTGTCTTTTTGCAAGAGTTTGGAAATACTTTGTTTCCCTAAGTATAGAATTAGTGGTGCCACTGTCCACTAGGCATAATTCCTCCTCCATCAGATCGACCCGTATAAACTATATATAAATAAAGAATTTGATATGAAACTCTTTGATGATATATAGAATACATACTTTATTTATTGAATACCAAATGTGTACAATACATTTATTGGATATCCAACCTAAAAGTGATGACATTATTAACTATTTACAACACATAGGATATAAATTATGCTTATTATTACAATCACTAGGACATAAAGGCATTAGAATCTAAGAGATTGGGAGCCTAACCAAAAGTCTCCAAATATGTCATTTGATGCATATTCCACAATCATATTCCGTATCAGCAAGATCCTCGCCTCCTCATATGTCATTGTTGCATGGTTCCATGGGAACTTGTTGTGAACAACTAGCCTTTTACCTGGTGGTGTCAAGTTGAAGATTGAAATGGGCTTCATACTTTTGTCTTGGTGCAGCTTGTCCGCGACCCATAGACTTCAAGTAGAGATCAACAAGATGACTTGGGGTACGACATTTCTTTGTAGTGTGGCTATAACAACCACACTTCTGACACACATGTTTGTCATTCCTGTGTTTGGAAATGTTCTTACCATTGTTGAAAATACGAGTTTGGGATTTCTTGTTGCGACTGCGTTGTTTTTTTACCTTTCTTGGAATTTCCCTGAGGATGGGTCGTCTTAGAAGGTCCGCCATCAAATTTTGGTTTATTCTGAGTGTAGGCATGTACTTCAGGCAATGGAGTAGACTCTATGGGTTGCTGCTGATTATTCAAACCATAAGTTTAGAATGTTTTTTTGGCCTCAAGTAAAGTTTGTAAAAGCTCAAAATAAACCTAGAAATGCCTTTCACGGTATTGTTGTTGAAGAATCCTTTTAGAGGGAAGCATAGTAGACAGAGCCTTTTCTATCTTATCCACATCTGTAGGTTCTTTCTCATAGAATTGCAAGTTTGAGCAAATCTTATGAATAGCATAGTTGTAATCACTCACTGTTTTGAAATCCTATAAGCGAAGTTGCGTCCACTCATAGTTGGTTGCAGGCAAGACAAGTGCCTTTTGTTGTTCATAGCATTGCCTAAGAGAGTTCCATAGATTTCGTGGATTTTTTCCAATAAATATTCAGCCTTAAGGTCATGATGAATATGGCTCCTAATGAGATATAGGGACGTGTATACATGTTGATCATCAAGTGGTGCTACATCCTCTTTGGGTGGTAACACGGCTCGATAAAGTCCATGGGATGCAAGACTAACTTTTACGTCCACAGCCCATGTGAGATAATTGTGGCGATCTAGAGCTAATAATTCAAACTCTTTGACGGTCATTGATCCTACATGAGGCAAACAATTGAAACATTTTAAGTTATTAAAATGTTGTGGTGTGTTTGTATTTATGGGATGCAAAATAGAAACAAGATAAATAGTGTATTATTAATGGTGTAAAGATCTCATATGCATAATAAGATAATGGAGGTAGTCACCGTAAAGGCGTAGACCTCTAAATGGGCATAGTCTGTGTTAATAGTAGATGCCAAGTAATTATGCAAGTTGTATGAACACGTCTTAAGGTAGTCTTCAAGATTGATGTAGACCTTAGTTAATTCGCAAACGAATTGGGTACACACGTTGATGATAGTCTCTAAGTTGTGGACTTAGTGTCGATCCCACGGGAACAACTATGGTGCTACCTTGTGTGTGGCCAATAGGAATGCGAATTATTGATAATCATCTTTGTGAAAAGATGTAGAACAAATGTTCTAATTTGTGATGTTGGGTATGCACGTTGAGGATAATCACTAAGTTATGTACTTAGTGTAGATCCCACAGTAGCTGCAGTATTGCTACCTTGTGTATGGCCAACAAACAAATGGAGAACATGCGCGTTATACAATTGGTGAGAAAAATACACATAAAATGTCACATCCATTATTCAAGTGCGTAGTGCTTTAAAGTTGAAAAGCATAAAAGGGCTTAAATAAAATGATCGATTTCAAAAGAGATAAATGAATAAATAATTTGCAAGATCATGGTCGTAATAACAAGGATATTGCTTATTGGATTTGTCATACATACAGGGACAAATGCTTTGAACAATATCATAAACGGATATTTTACAATGATAAATATCACAATTACAATTATGAAAGTTAGCGACCTAAACATAATAGTAATTCTTACAGCACATAATTTGTAGGACTAACAGAGTCACATACGAATTACTGCTGAAATTAAATAGACAAAACAGTAAAGATAATGAGGTAGCCAAGCCAAAGGGAACTGGAATTGTAGCCATCTTTGTTTTTGGGCCCAATGCAGCCCAGTCATGTGCACACAGTGGGAGAGGAGGGGGAGGGGGAGGGACAGGGTGCAGGCCTTGGGCCAGCCCAATGTGCGGGCGTGGGCCTTTAAAAGGCAGAGACGCCTGAAGGCCGCCGCCGCTCAGCACCGCGCCGCCGCTGCCCGCCATGTTCAGGTTGAGGAGGACTCCACATCGTCGGGGAAGTAGAAGCCGCTGCCGCCGATGACCATGTTCAGCACCTCCGTGCTTGGGAGGCCGAGGTCCTCTGGGTTCCATGTGCCTGTGCGGCGGAGGACGGGGCGCCGGTCGACTACGGCCACCGCGCGTCGAGGAGGCGCCTAAGAGTCGGGGGCATCGTTGTCATCGAAGAAGCAGTCGGGCCGGCCAAAGGTGGAGTCGCAGCAGGGGCTGGTGCGCGTGCCGACGATGCGTTGAGGAAGAGGCAGCCAGGGGCGGATCTACAGGGGGGGCTGCCGGGGCTCTAGCCCCCCCTACCCTCGCCGCGCCATTGGAGCCCCCCCTCAGCCCCCCCATGAAAATCTGAGCCATTATCCATGGGGAAGGAGGGGCTAGAGCCTGGAGGTGTTCTTGACGGAGGTAGAAGAAGAGTCCGGCGCTGGCCTCCTTCCTGGGCCTTTTTGCGTGTATTTGAGTGGCCAGCCTAAATGCCCAATAACTGTGTAGAAGGTGTATTGGCAATGACAGCCCATCAAGAAGGAAGGCCTTGTTGTCTCGTTTCTGGGCCTTTTTCCTTTAGCCGATTGGGAGGGAGCAGGCCTGCAGGGGAGACAGCCAGTGAGCCAGTCAGCCAGACGCACGCGAGCAGCAGAGACGGACGCGAGGCTGAGCGGCGGCGGCGCCAGCTAGGGCTAGCGGCGCGGCGGCCGGCGACGCGTGGCGGCCAGGGCTGGTGGCGCGAGCGCGACGGCGTGGGGTGTGGCCGTGTGGGCGCGCCGCGTGCGGCTAGGGCCAGCGGCGCACGGCGAGCCGGACGGAGGCGCCGAGAATCCGGGATCCCTGCGGGGGCGGCGAACGGAGGCAGGGCGACGCAGGCGAGGGGTGACGCGGCAGGCCTTCAGGCTTCAGCGGCTCCGGCCAGGCAGCAGCCAGCAGACAGGCAGGTATATACACAGCGTGTTCCAATTTTTTGCCTTTTGAGCTTGAACTTTCTAAGTGTTTCAAATTTCATTACAAGTTTTAATTAATTGCAGATTGTTCAAAATGTCCAAAAGAACATTACACACGTATTTTTCTGGTTCAAGTAGTACATCAACTCCAGGCACTAATGACAGCACAAATCAACCAATTCGGCGTAGAGTGGAGTTTAGTCAGTCTGATGTAGTTGCTGATCCAGGAAATCGCATACCAATTGAAAGCTATCCACATGAAATTAGAGACCAAGTTAGAAGGGCATATGCTTTGAGAGGTCCGACCCAACCTCGTAATCTTACTTTTGCAAAAAAAATGGCAAAGTGGTCAATGGAGATCATTTCAGCAATCTTGGTTTGACGAGTTTGATTGGCTAGAGTATAGTGTGACCAAGGATGCAGCTTATTGCTTATATTGTTATCTGTTCTTTGATCCCGGGAAGCCTGAAAAATTTGGTAGTTCTGTCTTTGCAAAGGATGGTTATAATAACTGGAAAAAAGCTAAGGACAATCTTAATCAGCACAGCACTTGCAAGACTCACACTAATGCTATGCTAAAGTGTGATGACTTTATGAACCAAAGAACAAATGTGGCTAGAAGAATTGATGTAATTAGCAAGGAGGAAGAGAAAAGATATGGGATTCGCTTGAACTCTTCTTTAGATGTAGCAAGATTTCTCATAATGCAAGGTGAAGCTTTTCGTGGACATGATGAGTCCTCTACTTCGTACAACAAGGGTTTCTATAGAGAGATGGTTGATTGGTACAAAGATAAAGTTGAGATTGTTAAGGATGCATATGATAAAGGCGCAAAAAATTGCACAATGATTTCACATCATATACAAAAGGACCTTACAAAAGCTTGTGCACAGGAAGTCATGTCAGTGATTATGGATGAGATTGGAGATAAAAAATTCTCTTTATTGATTGATGAGTCCCGAGATGTATCAATAAAAGAACAGATGGCTGTAATTTTGAGGTTAGTAGATGACAACTCTATTTTTTCCTCGACTTTGATTTGTACACTTGTACTAACATGAAATAAAATATGGTTTGCAGGTTTGTGAATGATGAAGGGAAGGTGATGGAGAGGCTCCTTGGACTTCAGCATATTGGTAGTTGTACAGCTGCTGCATTGAAAGAAGCTCTAATGAAAATTCTTAACAGTCATAAGCTACCAATCTCTAGGCTTCGTGGGCAAGGTTATGATGGAGCTTCCAATATGAGAGGTGAATTTAATGGTGTGCAAAAATTGATTCGAGATGAAAATCCGTATGCATTCTATGTGCATTGTTTTGCTCATCAATTGCAATTAGTGGTTGTTACTGTTGCTACTTGTACTTCAGCCATTGCAGATTTCTTTAACTATGTTCCTCTAATAGTCAACACTGTCGGTGCATCATGTATGAGAAAGGATGCGTTGCTTGCAAAGCATCATGATGTGTTGTTAGAAAAGTTAGAGAGTGGGGAGATTATCACTGGAAAAGGTTTAAACCAGGAATGTAGCCTAGCAAGGCCTGGAGATACTAGATGGGGTTCACATCTTAAAACTTTACTTCGTATTTTGGTGATGTGGGAAGCTGTCATAGACATTCTTGAGATAGTCAAGAAAGACTCTGTTAAACCAACAAGTAATGGTGGAGCATTTGGTTTAATTGGTAAAATGGAGAGCTTTGATTTTGTGTTCATAATGCATTTAATGATAGAATTGTTGAGCATCACAGAGAGTCTGTCACGTGCTTTGCAAAGGAAGGATCAAGACATTGTTGAGGCAATACATTTGATCATGGATGTGAAAGAGCAGTTGCAGGATATGAGGGACAATGGATGGGATCCCTTATTCAATAGAGTGAAAACATTCTGTGTTAACTATGAGATTGAAGTGCCAGATATGGACAAGGAAACAAATGCTAGAGGGACATCTACACGAAGAAAGCAAAAGGCAACAAACAAGCACTTCTATCATGTTGAAGTTTTCCTTGCTGCCATAGATGCCATTTTATCTGAGATGAATCATCGATTTGGTGAAGTTAGTTCAGAATTATTAGTCTACATGGCTTGTCTTAACCCAAGGAATTCCTTCTCAAATTTTGATGTGGATAAGCTTGTGAGACTTGCTCAAATTTATGCTGCGGATTTTGATCTTGGTGACCTTGCTCGTTTGCCTGCTCAACTTAGAGGATTTGTCAATCGTGCTAGAAGAACTCCAGACTTTCTTGGATGTACAGAGCTTGGAAAGGTTGCTGAAATTATGGTGAAGACTAATATGAAAACATCTTATGGATTAGTTTATCGGCTCATTGAATTAACATTAATTCTTCCGGTGGCAACAGCATCAGTTGAAAGGATATTCTCTGCTATGTCTATTATAAAGACAGATTTGCGTAACAAAATGGGTGATGAATGGCTCAATGACTTGATGATATGCTACACTGAGAAGGAGATATTTAGAAACATCAAGAATGACAAAATCATAAAAAGATTTGAAGACATGAAAATACGGCGTATGTTAGTGCCTCGGAACAATTTAGTGGTATGATATATATTATCTTCTACCTCCAAAACTTTGAAGTTATATACTTGAAATTTGTGTCAATAATAATTTATTTATTTTTCTTGTATATAGATTGCTTCTAATGATTCATGAAGAATGCGGCAGCGGAACGTCGATCTTTTGTTGGTTAGTTATAAAAATTGTATCTTTTACTTTTCCGTATGCATTTTATAATGAACTTTGATTATTTATCATAGTTATCATGTAAAAGGTTTTAAACTGCTATATCTTAGCTTTGTATGAATATAATTGAGTTCAATTGTTATAGCTCTCTTTCACCCAGCCTCTCTTTCACCCAGCCCCCCCTAAATATTATTTCTAGATCCGCCACTGGAGGCAGCATCTCGGCCAGAGGAGGATCCGGGAGGGCCTTCACTTCATGTGGGCAGCGGCCTCCGCACGTGTCACGGCTAGAGGCGGAGCCAAGGGGCCAGCCACGTCGAGGAAGGTGTATGGCGGGACGCCGGTCCTGGCCGCGCGTATGCTGCCAGGGTTGAAGATGTTGCCGACGCCAGGGGCAGCCACCATGTCCTCTTCCTCGTCCTTGGTCTTCACTTGCTGGAGCATCGGCGCGGCGATGGTGTTGAAGATCCATGGATTGAGGATGCCGCCAGGCATGCCACTGTCAGCCGCCACTTGAGTCGGATCGACCGGTGTGGGCAATGGCAGCATGTAGTTGTACTCCAATGTGTGCGGCATCAGCGTGAACCCCTTGCAGAAGTCGCACCATTTAGCGAGGCGGTGCTGGTGCCGGCGACATCGGCTCCATGGGGACGTAGGCGGGTACAGCGACAGGCTCAGCAACAACTTCATCAACGGGCAGCGCCAAGGCTTCGACAGCGAGTGGTGCCGGGGCTTCCACAGCGCGCGGTGCGGCGTTGCTGGGGCCGGCACCGTCCACGCCAAGGCGAGGAGACGGTGGCTGGCTCTGCAGATGGAGATCGCGCGGAGAAGCATGGTGGCGACGCTGAACTGGACTCCATCGGCGGCAAGGAACTGTATTTCCACGGAGGCCATGAACAGCGGAGTCAAAGAGGCGGCCGAAAGGACCATGGCCATGACCATGGGCAACATTGCGGCGAACGCGAGGCCCAAGGCGCTCGAAGACGCTGCAGCGTTGTTCATGGTGGCCGTGGTGTCAGATTGGGCCACGGTGAACTCCGCTGATGTGACAAAGGGCGAAGAACAGTTGACGAACAACATGTGACGGTAAGTCAATCCTTGCCATGCTTACCGATGGGGTTTAGAGGCATGCAGAATAGATTCGGAAAAAAAAAATGTCGCCTGACGTGTAGTTAACACCAACCTGGAGCTTGAATTTGGCGTGCACAACAGGAGGTCAGGACTTTTGGAGTCCTTGTGACTTGACGAGTTGGGGCAAAGCTTAGCGTGGCCATTGGACGGCTCTGACTTCTCAACTCTGGTTGCCCGCAATTCTGATCGACTGAACCTCCTCGACGTTGATCTCTCTTTCTTTCTGGCTGGTGGTACTCCCTCCGTTTTTATTTATTTATTTATATGTGTATTAGTTTTGTCTTAAATCAAACATTTGTATCTTTGACCATTAATTTTGAAAAAAAATTATATAGTTCATGACACAAGATTTTGTTTTAAATTCACTATGAGAAATACTTTCATAATGTTTGACTATAAGGATCTTTTGAAATGGATGATAAACATAGTAATGTTTGACTTATGACGAAGCTAATATGATATGTAAAAAAATCGGAGAGAGTACTAGCGAGTACCTAGCCATGCACCACCCTGCCTAGAGAGACACGAATTAGCTCATGCAGGTTGCACATTGATATTCCCTTCCAAACTATAGGTCATTCTCTTTGACTTTGACTAAATTTTTAGAAAAAATAACTAGCATCCATAAGTTCAAAAAAATGCATATAAGTATTCTACTGAAACTAATTTGATGTCATTTTTTAAAAAAATTGTTCAAGATTAAATGAGTTTGACTTGGAACAAAAGTACAGTGAACTATAATTTAGAAAAGAGGGTTAATTCCATCATAAAACAACAAAAGTAAAGTGAATTCTAATTTTGATCGATTATGCATGGATATTGTTAATTGGTCGGATATGAATTCAAATTCGAATAATATAAAGTCTGTATTCAATTTAGTCGATAGTAATAGGAGTATTAAATTACTTTATTGATGGTTTTGGAGGAACAAAATCGTCATAGAAGAAGGATTAAAGTATGAGTGTATTGTATACAGCACATACAAGACCGAGATCAATAATTGTAAATATAATATTTATCTATAAATATTCATGTTTTAGTGGTACTAGCAAACATGTTGTGCGTTGCAACGGGAGAAAAAAAGCTATCAAACGTTCAACATGTTCGCTTCATCTTGTTGCACAACTGTAGTGTCCGTGTTGTGAGTGGTTGCTGCATCAATCTCAAATGAACAGGCTTGTTAATGGAAACAAGGATCACAATGTTACATATTTATTTACTTTTTAATCTATTTATAAAATTCAAAACCATACTTTATTTTATGATGACCATGTCATCCATAATATAAGTTAATATTGGCAATAATATGACAATTACTATGAATTATGTATTAAATTTAAATACAATCTTATTTATTATTTATCTTTTTTCTAGGGAAAACCAGAGTTACTTCATCAGAAATTTTAAAAACAAAAAAAAATAAAAACACGGAAAGGACAACACGTCAAAAAAAAAGTCATGGAAAATCACCCGGGGGGAGGGGGGGGGGGTGTCCTAACCTACAAGCGGTAGAAGAAAAAAAGAGTAAGCAGCGGGAGTAGAACAGAGACAAAAAAAAAAGAATGCGAACACAAAAGTGGTAGAAATTTTGCTTCTTTATTATTAAGGGATACAGATAAATAATTCGGATAATTCAGACTTTGATCCATTTTCTATGGACGAAGGAGTAGAAAAAGGGACTAGTATTGAGTGTGGGCTTAGTCAACTTCATATGTATTTGACAAAAAAAACATTATCATGAAAAGAAAATGACTAAAGGCAGGCTTTTACAAAGAAGTAAAAAAGAAGGATCACTGTATATATGACAAAGACACTGCAATGAGACGATCGATTCTGAAGTTTCAATCAGTACTGAATCCTTTGCACCATTGCGACGACAAAAGTGCATCCATGTGGGCCCTCTTTTAGCGACAGCGCTACACTTTCACTACATCCCTTAGAATCCCAAAGCCACAGGGCCCCATGCATGTATTCATGTGGGTCCCTTGAAGCATATCCTTACAAGTCAATCCATATCTTAATAACGTTGCCACGTCCACATCATCTCAACAGATCCCCAAATTGTTTGTTTGGTGAGTTTTGTCCAAACACCCAACCTCCTCTTGACAACCATGCATGCCAAGAGCCCATAGTTTTAAATCTCCTGCTATAGCTGTCGCTATAGCCCGCTATAGTCTTTTGAGGCAGGGTGCCGCTATTTGTGTTTATGTACAATTTAGCCGCTATATCCCGCTATAGCCCGATATAGCTCCGCTATTAGCTATTTTAGAGATATACCGCTAAACACCTTAGCCCGCTATTTAAAACATTACAAGAGCCCAAGACCAAGGAACAAGGCCAAGCAAAGCAAGCTATGCCATAGAATAGTATGCCACTCCTCTTGCTTCACTCCTCAACTTCCTTCCTCCCTCAGCTCCCCCTTTGAAATGATCTTCCCTACTCTTCCAAGAAACCTAGCCACCACCATTTGCAAACATGCATGCAGCTGCCCAATAGCCCTTGCTGGATTTCAGCTGCTCTTACACCTCATGCACAGGAGCACAAGTGGACATGGATATATAGGATTAGCCTAGAAAACAGTAGGATTTGGCCATGCATAAGCACGGGCAATTGGGCATGGGCATGAGGATAAGGTGCCGCCTCCGGCCGAGCAGTCGCCGGCGATGTCGGCTTCTCGGCGGCGACACGGCCGCCTTCTGCGCGTCGCTCGTCGAGGGCCTGGCGCACCTCGAGAGCACGCTAGAGGTTGATCATCAGTCGGGGACGGTGTCCATGCGGTGGTGCGTGGACGCCATGCGGCTCGTGAAGCGGATGCAGCGCGAGATGCTGGCCATCTTCAGGAAGGCCGACGTGCCGGTGGCCGCAGGCGCCGGCGCCGCCGGGGACTGGTTCGAGCACTACATGCAGGAGACGGCGGCGCTGCTCGACTTCTGCAACGCCTTCAAGGCCGCCGTGTCGCGGATGCACCGATACTGCATGGTCGTCGACTTCGCCGCGCAGGTCATCGTCGGACGCGCCGAGGACGGCGGCACAGCTGCTGCCTCGCTCGTCGTGGAGAGCGTCGGTGCCGCCCCTGCCACCGCGGAGCCGTGCCAGGCCCAGGCGGCGTCGTTGGCCGCCTTCCGCGACAAGATGGAGGACGCGAAGGCGGCGGTGGCCGAGGCGGAGCGGCTGGGGAGGGCGATCATCGTTTCCGGCGCCGGCAGGGACGACGCTAGCGGCATGGTCGTCGTCACGCTCATCGCCAAGATCACGACGTCCGTCTTGTCCATGTTCGTGCTCCAGGCTCTAACTGCGCCACCAGCCACCGTCGACGACAACGGCGGCGTCCAGCCCACGATCGCCTCCGCCGTGGCCGTCGACGTCGACGTCGTCCCTGAGCTGGAGCCGTGGTGCGAATCGTTGTCGCTGATCCACGCCCGGTTCCCGAGCCCCGCGGCCGTGGCAGAGCACGAGAAGGTCGCCATGGCGGTGCGAGACCTCGTCAATGGCAAGGTGGGCAGCGGCGGCCATGGAGAGCAGCAGGAAGAGCTGCTGAGGGCACGGTCAGGTGAGCTCAGGGAAGGCGTGGAGATGTTGGACTCTGTTCTTGACGAAGTATTTGATGAGGTGATCAGGGGAAGGAATGAGATGCTGGGGATCCTCAGAGACAAGGCTCTAACCTGACCATGAGGAGAGTTTTAGATTAGCCTCTGGATCAATCGATTAATTGACCTTGTGCAGGCTGGAGGTCTTCAGAACTAATGCTGGGCTTTATGCTGATTTATGTTTGATCATTTGGATTTGTTTTGTAAGTGGTGTAGAAATGTAAAAAAACTTCAGTGTTGACATGTGTATGTAGATGTGCAGATTTGTTTTCGTTTCCTTTGGTTTGTGATTTAACTTGTATTGACAGTCTTTCAGAAATGAAATTCTTTTGCATGTACAACTGAATAGTATTAAATTGTTTTGCATGTACTACTGAATACTTTGTAGAAATGAAATTCCATGTGGGACCAACTTTGTATTGACAGTCTGTCAGAAATGAATTCTTTTGCGTACAGAACGTTGCTATGTGAATAAAGTACACTTAGCAATTCAATTATTTATTCTACTACATAATGTAAATGTTACTACTTAGGTAAACACACATCGCATGTTTTATACTTCATACATAATGTTGGTTGTTCAGTGAAAAGAGGTTCAGAGATCAAACGTACACAAGAGGTTTCAGAATTTCAAAAAATTCAGGCCAAAAATCGGTGACTGTTATCCTGGAGGAAATTACATAGTGCAGTTTCCTATTGTATGGTACATTTCAGTAAGACCACAGAGAATTGCAGGAGAATCATGGCCTCACTACACAGTCCTACAGTGGTGTGGTAATAATACATTGTGTGCATGGACAATCTGGGAAGGCCATGCCCAGCCAATAGCCATAGCTTCCCCAGATCATCCATGGGCCATATTATCCAAAGACAAAGAATAAACAGAGCTTTACGGAGAACAATGAAAAACCAAACAGCTAGAAACTCCTAATCCGCCTATGTCAACTGCAAAAAATGAAAGGCGGGAACTGGCCTGCAGGACTGGAGAGTGACAAGTGTAAGATGGCTTGCATTATATAAACACCTCGACAGGGGCATAAAGTTTCAATGGACAGTCTTGTTCCCTGATCTCTCTCTCTTCTGCCCCCCCCCCCCCCCCCCCCCCCCCCCCCCATCACTTGGAAGGATGTGTCATCTTGTTAGTTGGGCACCACTGTGTCTCTCTTCTGATCGATGATGGAATAGCTTCGCTATTGATCGCCTCTCACAATCCTGAAAAATGGTAGAATAACAAAATAAATTCTCGAACAAAATCATCAAATAAATTCAAAATGATTAAGGCTTGCAATTTTCAAACTAGCTACTTTGGACAACTGTACCCACCTTAAACATATTGAGACGAAATGGTTTGTCAGGATTTATCCTTCTTAGTTTTAAGTATGTATATGCAAAGCTGAGCTGATCACGGGGTGTGAAACGATCAACCTCATTGTACCACAGGCAAGAGAATAGGTTGGACATTGGTGTGTGTTCTCTCATGATAAAAGATCCTTCAGGGACATCTGTAGAAAGTGTAAATTGTTAGGTCCACAGAACTCATACAGTAGTATATTAATACTAGCAGGTAAAAGAGCATACAGCTTGGTAGCAACTTGTTAGGATCTGATGGGTTGAACTTTGTCAGTCCATCCGCTTTGTAAAACTCAAATTGCTGATCAATTATTGTATGATTGAACTTGTTCAGCTTTTTATTTTGTGCTACTTCCTCCCAGACACAATGCCGATCATAGTGATTGGAAATAGCATATTCATAACCATGCCGCCAGAGAAAATACTCTAGGATAAGGATAGGATCAGTTTGTAGTCTCAGTTTGCTGTCTAACCAGATTGAGAACCTGAAACAAGTAACAATGTACTTAGCGAGATTGTTACAGGTGGCAAGTAAAAATAAATAAAATTAAAGAACAGATATAAGGGATCCTTGCAGGATGCAGAATTGAGCACAAGGTCTTCTATCTGAATGAGCACACTGGTACTTCCATAAAGTGAATATGTAAATTTACTCATATTTGCAGCAAAATATATAGAAAATCTTGTTGCATGTTTCTCTAGATCTCATACAATATTCATAAACATTTACAGCTTTGAGTTTAAATATCCTAAAAGTTAAATCAAGAAGATTTCTTTATAAACTTATTACTTGGATCAAATCAAAACCAGTATATTTATGCGTGCAAAAGAAAAAAACTTCTGTTGCCTGTGGATTGTAATGCAATTGGACAATATAGCATACCAGGAACAAACAAATATTATAACTGTATACATCCAGATGAGGTTAACAGACCTAGAAAGTGATAACAGTAACAGTGATAAGCTGACAACTCAAGAAAGAATGGAATACTACTTCGAGATATCAGTCATGCAGACAAGCATGTGGAGCCATGTGATGAGTTCCAGGAAGTGGGACTGTTGGAATGTGTAATGTGCACTGCAAGCAGAGAGGTGGTCACAGAGAAAGGCAAGGGGTTGCAAAACACCTTTGTTTGTTCTCTCGAAAAGATGACATGCATCATGCATGCACATAAGAAATAACGGTACTGAAAAGGTGTGTTGACCAAAAGGTAAACTTCTTTTCAAGAGTATACAAGGTCAAAATTTGAGAAACTCACTAAAATAGAATACTTCAAGAAAAAGACTACCAAGAAATTCACTATAATCAGACATGCACTGTCATAGAGAAATTCACTCTTACCTCGATGATGGGAATAGCCTGTGTGCCAAAAATTTTGGTATTTTCCCCACTCTACGCATGTCATTATACGGCATATTCTTAATCAATATGATCTTCCATATACCAATGAAACCCATGCTGTCAATTTTCTGGCCTTCAGATTCTAATGTTTGCAATGTCACTTCATCCAAAAACATAGCAAAGCAAACAGTCTTCTTTGAGAGGCTTGTAATCTGTGAAGTATAATAAGAAAGACATTTCTAAGAGATGTTAAAGGATCTACATGTCATGACATAAATCCTCAAACAGCAACTTCAGAAGCATCTTAAAATTTATGGCAACATTGGAACTATGCGAAGGAAAGATCAACAGCTATTTAACTTAGTACATATTAGAGAATGAGGTTATGGTAAAAAAAGATGCAAAAGAATGTTGATAGTGTATTATATATCCATATTAAAAGACTTAATGACAGATATAATCGGTGCAGTATTATAAGAGATGTTGCATTTCGCAGCCCTGTTATCTGCGCATGTTTCTTATGTGTTCCTGAGTTCCTCTGAAAATAGAAAGCAATAGAAATTCACTGTAAAGTGAGTGAACTAGGATATAACTATATGAGACAAGACATAACAAAATGATGATCACTTAACCTGCCAAAATATACTACGGAACCTAGAAAAAATCGATATAAGCTGCCGAATGCAATGTATGCAGGACACAGGAAACATAACAAATTTAGTCAAGAATTTACATCCAGAAAATATCATACCGTTTTGCCAAATGGGGTCCTCAGTCGATCAGAATTTCCAAAGATGCAGGATGATACAGCAATGTGGCATTTACTCATGTACTTTTGGTCATCATCAGATATATCAAAACCAGTGCTGGTACCATTTGGACCCTTAACAAAAGCACATTTCAATTGTTGGTCATGGGCTTTGTATGACTCCTCTCTTTCTTGCAGACTTTGGTGGCCGGCAAACCTCGGTTCCCAATATTCAGATTCAACAGGCCTTTCTTCAACTTCTACATACTCCAAATTAAAATCAGAGAACTTCTCATTTCTCGCAGGCTCCACAAGTTGAGCAGTTGAGTTGAGAAACTTCATTTCACAAGTTGAGCCTGTTAAATTTATCTCAACTTATTAGATAACCATCTAAAAACAATATGCTACTCGCTCATGTGACAAAAAGTGAAGTTTTAAGTCATCGGCAATCAACCTATCCAAAACTTGACTATCAACATCTTTTTACAAAGATGTTGAACATGTAGATTTGTGTTGAAATATAGTTTCATAATGTCCTATATGCATATATACTTCATACATGTGAAAAGTACATTTCAAGACTATGACGATGTTGAAGGCAACTGTCTTTTGTCATTGGAGGAACTGATTCTTTCCCTTATCAAATGTTGAAATCATATTCATACACCTCAAAATGAAGCTCATGATTACTGATTTCAAATCGACTTGCATGAACTATTAAGGCAAAAGCATCATGACCTTGTAGTGCTGCAAACATGCTCATATAACGCAGTCCAATGCATGTAAATAGTTAGCTAGAGAATCGGGAGCTGCAGAGGTTTAGAGAATCGGGCCTGGTTTCCCTTATAAACTAGGTCAATTCTATCCTTCTTAATTGAAAGGCAGAGCTCCTGCCATTACGTTAAAAAATAAGTTTTCACACAGTTATTGGGTTCCAAATCCAAGAGCAAATCACGAACATGTTGTGACGCCATAATACTAGCTGGCAGTCCAACACCAGGGGTCCAATATTCAAGTCATGCTATTCGAGTTGCAAGACACACCCTCACCAGGTACAGTAGGCATGTTGTTCAGGCTCTAATAGGTGCCGCAGCACCTGTTAGAGGATTCATAAAAGAAGAATATGTGTTTCTAAACAAAATAATGATCTTATGAGTCAGTACAGCTAAAATCAAATATGAAACAAAATTTTAACCTCATTTACAACATATAATTACCAATTAACTACAGAACAATAGTAGAGCAAAAAAGAAAAAAATGCAGAGTTTTTGAGTTATCCCAAGCTACTGCCACTGGAATCAAAATGTGTAAGAAGTTAAATTATTACATAAGGATTCAAAATTTTCAAATTGCAAGCAACTTCAAAGAGGCAAACAACTTACCAGACTTCTTACGTTTTGGTTTCTTCTTGGACACATGCTTCTTATCTCCAGTACCTGAAACCTTCTTTTTGTCTGGGCTACTAATATCATGACTATCAGCGATCCCTCCACCTGCTTCTGTGTGCCTTTCAGTGGCGACCTCGTCCTTCTTCTCAGCACTCTCATGGCTGCCACCACCAAGCTTCCTCCCACCATCAGATGAATGCATGTGAGCATCCTCTAAATCATCCTGCATATCGATGCCATCATCATACTCATCATCTGGATCAACCTCCTTCACCCCTGTTCCTGTGGCTCCCATGGCCGCAGCCTCATACTGCTCCAGCTCCTTCCTGCCACCCTCATTGTACAAGGTCCCTCCTTTCCCACCTTCAGACACCTCTGGAACATCCTTAGCGCCACTGCCAGTCTCTAGAGTCAATCCTTTATCCTCACCACTTGCCTCAGAGGTGGTACCTTTATCGCCGCTGCCGCCAGCATCGGCAGAGGTCCCACTTCCACCCGAGATCTCCTTCTCGTCCTCCGTGTAGTCCTCGTCACGGCGCCTATCGTCCCGGTCCCAGTACCTGGAGTCCCGCGCGCTCCGGCCGCCCCCGCCGTGCCCGAACTTGAGCTCCTTCCAGCTCTTGCTCTGGTTCCACTCCGGCAACGCCTCCCCGGTGCTCGAATCTTGGCTGATCTCTACGAAATCACAGAGACGACAAGGCAACCAAGCGGAGAAATTTTCAAATCAAGCGCGCAATGGGAGCTTCAACCGAACATGAAACTGGATCAAGAACTCTCGGGCGGCACCGAATCGCGCCAGGAAGAGCCCGGACGCGCCAAAGATGCGATCTGTTTATAGGGGAGAAAAGCGAGAGGAAGAAGGCCAACGGGCGCGAGGAACCCAACCTGCGGGGCTGCGCGAGATGCGGCGCGAGAGGAGGAAGACGGCGGCGAGGAGGAGGAGCGCGGCGGCGACGGCGGCGGCAGCGGCCGGCGAGCGGCGGCGCGGCGCGGGCTTCCCGGGGCGGCGGATCCGGGAGGAGGGCTTGGCGGAGGCGTGGTGGGGCCGGTGCCAGTCCGGGAGCGCCTGTTGGTTGTGGTGGCCGCGGGAGTCGGAGAAGCCGCCGCCGTACTGCTGCCTGAACTGCGCCATTAGAGGCCCCCGCAGCGGAGGTGGCGGTCGACGGCCACCAGCACCATGAACGGAGAGGAAGGGGAACGGGAAGCAAGGGGCTTTCTTGTAATTCCGACGGGGATTGGTTGGAGAGGGTTGGTTAATTGCACGTGATGGGAGCGGCGGCGAATGACTATTGGAGTCACCGTCGACGGTTTGGTGAGATGGGAAGACATGCGAGCCGACATGCTAAATCGCATTACTGCGATGACAATGCTCCAATTACACACGGTATTGGTTCTAGGCACGAAGAATTTCTGCTAAGGATAGTCTCAGCCTGAAAAGTAAAACTATGACATGATTTCTGTAGTTGTCAAGTTAAAACTCTAAAAAATTATATTTCCAATAAATAGTTTTCTTTAAAATAGAATTTTATCCCATCGTATGTCTTCTCTCCTATTATTCATCTATCATATTTTTTCTTATCTTGTTTCATAGACATAATTTTTTATAAGCTCTTCCTTAGTTCCAATGTCGCATCCAATGTACATAGAGACCATCCTAGTTTTCAGAGTGGAAGTGTCTTACCAAGTTTGATGGATGAGACAACGGGTGTCTTGGTAAAATCATGTTTGAAGTGGTAAAGTTAAGACTCTGTGTTAGAAGAATAGTGTCCTCGAATCTCAAAGACGAAAGCATGAACACATCTCATGCTATGGTAGCATATCAAATTATGGCGCTGTAAAATCAATATGGCAAGATATATAGAAAAATCAATACATCTAGAAAATCCTTAACGTAATATAATTTGGAATGGCGAAATATGAATGATTCAGAGGGCAGTCTTGAAATCATAAGCGACTTGGCAAAGATAACTAAAATCATATTTGAATATGCATGATATGGCCTCATGCACATGGATATATATTGGATCAACATATGTTTACCTTTTGAGAATGCTACAGTTCCCATTCTTGTTTTAGACAATTTTATACTATGGGCACCTATGAGCTTTGTTACTAGATATTTGCTTTATTTGAATATAAATAAATTTTCACACAAGAAATACGAAAAGGAGTGAGGTTAACGCAAAAACGGAGAAAAAGAGGGGAGTGAGGGTTAGGGAACAGAGTGAGATGGTCAAAGTGAAAGAGAGGGAGAGGAAGAGAGAGATTGGTATCGTTATAAGAATCCATCGAAGTATTTTTTTTCTAGAGGCAGAATAAAATACATATAGCACTTCATATTATAATATGGTGGATTAGAGTTTTGTTCCAATTCATCGATCGGCGATTACGCATAGAATTTTATTAGATTATTATTCTGATATACGTTTCCGTCACTAAAATGTGAGATTTCCATCGATCTCACCACGTATCTTGAATTTTCGACTAGATCCAACCAATACCATCTTTATGGATATTTTTGGGTTAATAATATTTATGTTATGTTTTGTTTGTTTATTGTAAGGTCCAACATTGTTATTAATTTTTTTTCAGACACTTACATGTCACATATGTGTGTCCACTAATATATTTAGAAATACACAAATATTTATAATTGACATTAAATGGAATATATATTTTCATAATACATATATTTAAAAATATAAATATTAATATTTTTTATAAACTTAGTTAAATATTATTTTTTGACTCAACGAAAAACAGGATTTATATTATTTTTAGGACGGAGACCGTGCCTATGGACACCGTGGAAATAAAAGCTCGAAATTGCTGGAAAGAGTAAGGGGGTGTTTAGTTCCCATGGGAGCTACTAAACTTAGTCACCTTTAGTCATATTTAGTCACTTTGATCTAAACACATTGACTAAACGTGACTAAAATGCAGTTGCAGCAACTAGTAGCCCAAACCTTGCTAAAAGTGACTAGAAGCCCATCTGGACCCCCATGCCCTTCATCATATTGCCCCTGTTCGAACCCACACAAACCTTATCCCTCACACTCTCGCTCATCACTCCCCGCCGCCGCCGCCGCCGCCCAACTCGACGTCGCTGCCCCTGCTCCTCCCACCAACTTCAGCGTCAGATCCGCTCCTCCACCTGCCGCATTCGCCATGGATGGCCACGGGAGCGGCTTTCCCCGTAATCCCCCATTCTTGTCGCAGTCTTCGTCGCAGTTCGATCCTACCACCTCCACTCCATCCTTCTTCCCCAGCGCTAGCGAGTTTAGTGTGTTTCCTCCGGCGGCATCCAACATTGTTGGCTCCTCGGCTCGGCGCGACATGGAGGGGATGGATCTGAACAACGACGCCGCCGCCTATCCCTTCCTCGGCGCGTATCAGGGGATCCACCAAGGTGACGGTGTTCCCGACGGCCAAGGGCTGCCTCCTCTTCGCTTTGGCGCCAGATCTGAAGGAGGCCAGTTTGTTCCTCATCGCTCGGCGGATGGAGGGAGCGGATCCGGGAAACGCATGGTGTCGTGCCGCTCCAAGTCCGGTGCGGGCGGTTCCCGTGCTTGATCTCGCACCAACCGCGCATCCGGTAGCTCGTGTCTCCAATAGGAAGCAATGGAGCTACCAGACGAGCCCGAGGAAGTGGGTGAGGTGAGGTTTTGCAAATGTGTTCTGTTGTTTTCTTAAGATTTGATTGTTATATATGTGATTTGTTTACATACAATTGTTCGATCTATGCATTCACGTGATGTATTGTTTGTATGTTTAATGCATATTATTTTGTACTAGTTTGACAAGGGAAATTGGACAGAACCCAATACACTTGTCTTTGCTTCCCTTGCTGTTGATGAAATGCAAAAGGGCAATACAAGTAATGGTACAATGTCAAGGATAGGTTATGATAACATTCGAGAGTTGTATGAGCAACAGATTGGCTTGAGACATGATCGCAGATGTGTGAAAAACAAATACGCTCAGCTGAAGACTTTGTACACCTACAAATGGGCATGTACCCAAACAGGGGTTGGCCGAAAGGCAAATGGAGGGCTGGATGCTCCCACTGCTTGGTGGCAAAGGCACACCAAGGTAATTTTCGTACTTATTTTTGTTTTGGTTTGATGTATTGTTGACATGGACTAACAGTAGTATTTTCTAACTTCTCAGAAAAGGCCAGACTGCAAGAAATTCATGTGGGGCTGCCAAGATACTTTCCTCACATGGAATTTCTTTTCCAGACCACTTTAGTAGATGGAACTACAGCTACCATACCTTGCCTGTCTGAGTTTGAGGAACCTGCTAAGGAAGATGAAGAAGAGAATGAGGACATTGCTACTCCACCAAGGTCTCCAATCTATAGTTCTCCAAGTATCAGCAACAGCCGCAAGAGGGGAAGCAGCACCACTGACACATCCACTAGCCCTAACAAGTTTCATGGTAACAAAAAAGTACCAGTCAGTGTCATTATGCAAGGTCTGGTGACTCAACTGGAGATTGCTGCTGACAAAGAAGCTGAAGCTCTGAAACAAATAGCACAAACTAAGAAAGGGGAAGCTGATCAAGCAAAGTAAGCCAGAAATAAAGATGTTCAGAATTGCATGAGGATGGTTGTTGAAGCTACTGCTGAGCATTAGGTTGCTGGTCAGCTGTTCAAAAGCAGCTACAACAGGTTGATCTTCAAAGGGCTAGATACAAATGAGCAGAGGATGACATGACTGGATTTCGCAAAACAGGGCATGTCCAACAAGCAAGGTTGATCTTCAAAGGAGGGCTTGGCATGGCTGCAGAAGACTTGGCACCTTTTAATTTTATTTTGCTTAGGACCTTAATGAACCATGTAATATTAATGAACCATGTTATGTGTGTGGACCTTATATTGTCTATTGAACAATGTTAATTTCTGTGGGTGCCATAATTATTATCTATGTTAATGACTATGAGATGTTGCTGTTCTTTACTGTTTAATAACCTGTTGTTTGGCATACAATTGTTTGATCATCAGGTTGATCCAGATGTGGGAGGAGGTGTAGTTGGTGGAGTACCTGATGAGGGCTAGACTACAACAGATGATGGTGCAAGTACTGATGACCCAGATGACAAGTGGACTTCTGAAGATGACAAGTGGTCTGATGTTGATGATGAAGGGAAACCTTCTGAAGATGAAGCTTTGCTAATGCATGTGTTGAGATGTCGGCGCCAGAGGAAGAGGATTGCTACTGCTGTGATACTACTAGGTATGTATCACTGTGACAAATACATGGACAAGTCTACTTATAGAATACCTGTTGAAAGTGGATATGATTGGACTATGAGAACCTTAGGACATAGAACTCAATGCTATAGGATGTTCAAAATGCACAATGATGTTTTCTATAGCTTGCACACTTTGCTAAGGCAGAAGTATGGGCTACAGTCCACTAGAAAAATGTCATCTATTGAGGCTCTAGCAATGTTTCTGTGGATGTGTGGTGCTCCTCAGTCCATGAGGCAAGCTGATAATAGATTTGAGAGGTCAATAGCAACATGTAGCAGGAAGTTTGACAAGGTCCTTTCTAGTGTGATGAAGCTAGCTGTTGATATTATTAGGCCCAAGGATCCAAATTTTAGTACTACTCATAGCAGGTTGCAATCAGATAGTTTTGCTCCATACTTTAATAATTGCATTGGAGCTATAGATGGGACACATGTACCTGTGATTGTGCCAACTGATAAGGTAGTGCAGTACACTGGAAGGAAAGGATTCACTAGTCAGAATTTGTTGGCAGTGTGTGACTTCGATATGAGATTTACTTTTGTTCTAGCTGGATGGCTTGGCTCTGTTGATGATATGAGAGTTTTCAATGATGCACTTGACAAGTTTGGTGACAAGTTCCCACATCCACCAGAAGGTAAGCATTTGCTTGTCATTTATCTTAGTTGTAATATTTGTTATTTATCTTACCCATGTTTTGTGTTGCATAGGTAAATTTTACCTTGTTGATTCGGGATACCCTAATAGACCAGGATATTTTGCATCGTACAAAGCCACAAGATACCATGTACCAGAATGGAGAGAAGGCCCTGGACCTAGAGGTAAAAAGAGCTGTTCAATTACTCCCATTCTTCACTTAGGAATGTCATAGAGAGGTCATTTGGAGTGCTCAAGCAGATGTGGAGAATTTTGAATGATTTACCAAGCTTTCCCATGGCAAAGCAAAGCAAAATCATCATGGCATGCATGGCACTGCATAATTTCATTAGGCAAAGTGGTTTATTAAATGACCTCTTTAATTTATGTGATGAAGATGAGAATTATGATCCAGCTGAGGGTCTTCCAAATCAAACTCAATGTTCTGGAGCCAACACAGAGTATGGAGACGAAGACCCAAACATGAATGAATTTCGTGATTGGATAGCCAATGGTTTATTTGCTAGGTCGTAGATGTGCCATGGTTTGTAATAATGAAGATTTTTGAACCAATTTTGAACATTGTTTGTGAGTGTATGAACATAATAGCTTCCAGCTATCAGAGCACCCAGGCACAGCAGGAGAGCGCTCTGGCGCGCGCGGGGGAGCCAGGGGCGCGACATGTTGGCACCAAATGCCAGGGCCGTGTCTCCTTGGTGCAAAATGACAAGGGTGTTTTGGTCATTCTTAGCATCACATGTCAGGTTTAGTCACAATTAGTCATGGGAACTAAACACCCCCTGACTAAACTTTAAGAGGCAGTTTAGTCGACCAACTTCAGGAGCTGGGAACTAAACACCCCTAAAGCGTGACCGACTAGTCAACCACAGTAAATTCGCACTGTACCAAAGGAATTCCGACTCTGAGCTTGCTCGCAGCCACCGCCGCCGTCGTCGCCGCTCTTGTGCCCGCGGGGCCACCATTGCCCCCATGCCCGAGCCCAAGCCGCCTCACTCTGCTCGAGCAAACCGCTTGCCGCCCCACGCCTGAGCAGCCGCCGCTCTAAGCTAGCAAGCCGCCCGCCCCTTGGGGGCCGCCCTCGCTGCTTCTCGCAGTTTGGGGGCTGCCGCCGCCGCTCCTCCCTTGGGACCTTGGGGGGCCGCCACTGCTGCCCGCCCCTTGTAGGTTCTCACGGATCTGAGGAGAAGTGGACATAGGTGGACGGGAGAGAGAAGGGCAGAGCTGAGCGGAAGCGAATCGTCTTGTGCGGCCCCCGCCCCCGCCGCCGTTTATCTCTCTCTCAGGTGAGTAATGCAGATGTGTATCCATCTCCTCGTCTGCCTCCGTGGATCGATCTGCTAGCTGTTTCAATGTAGCTAACCTCTTGTGTTCTTTGACTGTTTCTTTTGTCCCGCACCCACAGTGCGGTGGCATCCTCGAACGGCCGACGGGCAGGATGCTTCCGTGGAAAGCGCCCAAAAATGTGTCTGCCACCGCGGTAGCTCCGGTCGACGGTCTGGACCACATCAGCAACCTGCAGCACATACTCTCCTTCCTGCCGACGCAGGACGTCATGCGGACATGTGTGCTCGCCAAGCGCTGGCACCACGAATTGAAGTCTTTGCTCCTTGATGAATACTGATGACAGCCTGCTGATTTCAGTGCCCTAGCTTGCCTACTTAAACTTTCACCAGTGTTAGTGTTATGACGGGCGTGCACTATGCAAGGCGAAGGCCTACTCGTGGCTAGAGGGCCACGCCCAGAGGGGGCGCCCAAAGCCCAAGTGCAGCCCTTAGTAGCATTATTAGAATTATTAAGAGTATTTTCCTATTATTAGATGAGAAGAGTTATAAATACCATGTAAGACTATTTTGGGAATTTTAAGCAGAAACATAATATTGTTTCCGACTTCCTTAGGGAGCCGAGAGAAACCCTAGCCTCCACCCTAGCTGCCGCTGCATCCTGCTTGTGCGCGTCTAGCACCATGGCGCCTGAGCGCCGCCGCCAAGCGTACAAGCCGCGACCTCCTCTCTCCCATCCCTACAACCTCCGTTCCGTCTCTAGTAGGATCCGTGATCCTAACAGCCTGGTATCGGAGATGTCAGGACCTCCGCTGTCCTCCATGATCCCGCCATCAACCACGTCGTCCCTGCCAGTGCCGTCGTCGCCAGCGCTGTCCTCTTCGTCAGGGCTGTCATCCGCGTCCTCCGGCGGGACGCTCACGCTAGAATCATTGGCTGCGGTGGTTGATCAGATTGGCCAAAACATGGCGGCCATGCAGATGCAGTTGGCCAGCCTGGTCTAGCCGCCCTTCCCACCCCAACACCCTATGCCGCCACCACCACCACCTCTACCCTTCGCGCCACCACCTCCACTGCCTTTCGCGGCGCCGCCCATGCAGCCGGCGCTATTCTTCTACGGCATGCCGACAAACAGCCGGACGGGGGTGCCTCTCCACCAGTTACAGTGGCCGCCCTCTCCGTCCCCTATTCCGTCGTGGGCGCTAGGGTCGGTACCAGCACCGATCTACACCACAGCGATGTTGATCACACCAGCCGCTGCGATCAGCTCGCCGGTTCCTTCGGGTCCAGCATCAGTGACCCTCTATGGCACGCCGGACGGCTCCCTGTACTACAGCGGGGGCCCATCTTCCACCGTGCCCATGGCCTTTGGGGGCAGTAGCTACTCGGGCGCGAACGATGGCGCGCCGCCACCGGGCGCACTCCACGGCACCCCTGCTCCCCCGAAATTCTACAAGCTGGAATTTCTAACTTTCGACGGCAGCGAAGATCCCCTCAACTGGTTCAACCACTGCGAACAATTTTTCTACGGCCAACGCACTTTGGCTTTGGATCGCACGTGGCTTGCGTCATACCACCTCCGCAGCGCTGCACAGACGTGGTACTATGCACTAGAACAGGATGAAGGCATGCCCGTGTGGGAGCGTTTCCGGGAGCTGTGTCAGCTGCGTTTTGGACCACCGACGCAGGGCACGCGTCTTGCTGAACTTGCTCGGCTACCTTTCCACTCCACGGTCTAGGAGTACTCGGACTGCTACAACGCCTTGCTTTGCCATGAGCGTGACCTCAACCCGCGCCAGAAGGCCGAACTCTATGTCGGCGGCCTTCCCGAGCACATCAAGGTCGATGTTGAGCTGCACCACCCGCCTACCCTATAGACGGCCATGTACTACGCGTGGGCGTACGAGCGCCGCACAGTGGCCTTCCTTCCTGCGCAGCAGCCGCAGCAGCAGTGGGGCGCACGGCCGCCAGCACGCCCCAACCCACGGCCAGGAGGCGCACCTTCGGCGGGGTCCAGCGTGGCCGTTCCTTAGGCGCCCTCGTCTTCGGTGACTGGCCAACAACGGTTCTTCCACCGCCTCTCCTCGGTGGCGCAGCTCGAACACCGCCAAAAAGGGCTTTGCTTCAATTGTGATGAGCCGTATGTCCGAGTCCATGTGTGTCAGCGCTTATTTTACCTCGAGAACGACGACTACATCGATGACGCCGTTGAAAGGTCTTGATGGCTAGAGGAGGGGTGAATAGCCTTTTAAAAATTTCTACAAAGACAAGCTAAACAAGTTTATCAATATAACAAGTAGCGAGATGCGAGTTTTGCTTAGCCTACGGGGTGTTTGCAAGCCACCTAACCAATTCACAATTCTAGTATATTTGCACTCAACTGCACAAGTCAAACTAAGAAGGTAACTACAACTACACCTAGCAAGCTACACAAAGGAGCTACTCTAGCAAAGCTAACTAGCTAGCAAAGATAACTAAGAAGGTAATGCGGAGTTGAGTTAGGGAGTTTCACCGAGGGGCGAAGTATTGAGCCAACCAATATGATCAACAATGAATACCAAGATAACCGAACACCAGGATCAATCAATCACAATATGAAAGTGATGACACGAAGATTTATCCCGAGGTTCACGTGCTTGTCGGCACGCTAGTCCCCGTTGTGTCCCTCTTCACCACGTGGTTCGGTGGCTAATCGGCCTCACACCGAGCCTCTCAAAAGGCGCCACAAGAACCTACCAAATGGCAAAATGTTGCAATGACACGAGCAATTTACTAACGTTGCCTTTGGCGCTTCGCCGAGGTAGGCACAAACCCCTCATAATCACCGGAGGTGGCCAAGAACAATCACCAACTCTTGCCAACTCCTCCAAGCTGCTCCAAGCCATCTAGGTGGCGGCAACCACCAAGAGAAATAAGAATGTCGTAGCAAATCAACCACCAAGTGCCAACTAGATGCAATCTCACAATGCAAATGCACTTGGATCACTCAATCTCACTTCGAATATGCAAAGAAGCAAGAGAGATAAGTGAGAGGGGAGTTGCTTGAGCCGGCCAACGAGTATATATAGACGTACCCCTTCGAATATAGCCGTTAGAAACTTAAACAACCGAAATCACGTTGACCGGACGCGCTGGTCCAACTGACCGGACGCGCCAGTCGCCCAACGGCTAACTCGTGAAGCACTGACCGAATGCGCTGGTCCAAACGACCGGACGCGCTGGTCGCACAACGGCTAAGTCATGAAGCACTGACCGGACGCGCTTGACACGCTGACCGGACGCGCTGGTCCCGTGACTGACCGAACGCGCTGGTCAAGCCTGAGCAGCGTTCAACAACACAATGACCGAACGCGCTGGAGAAATGACCGAACACCACAGTGTCAGTGTCCGGTTTGAGTCCAGTAAGCTCCCTGAACGACCGGACGCGTCCGGTCGACAGTGACCGGACGCGCTGCACGTCCGATCATCAAGCTGAAACACGCGCAGATGTTGAACACTGACCGGACGCGTCCGGTCAAACAAAGACCGCGTCCGGTTTAGCGTCCGGTCACCTCTGTGACCTCCGTTCGCCTCCGTTTCTTTTCCGACTTCCAGCGTAGTGGAAAATAGTCGTTTCAACTCCTCGAAAACGCCTGAATCCCGTCTCGCAAGCTCGACGGGAGGGAGAGAGGACCCCAAACCCTCTCTACCGCTCAAACTCCACCGCCTTCGCAAACGTGCTAACACCACCAAGTGATCTCGTCATGTGTGAGTGTGTTAGTATTTTTACAATCATTTTTCGAGACGATATTAGTTCTATCGAAATGCATATGATTATGAAATGCACATCTAGAGGCACTTAGGAGTTCAATAGCCGTGTCATTCCCCTCTTTATAGTACGGCTATCTATCCTATAATGTAACCACACCCACTAGGTGTCTTGGTTACTAAAACACAACCCTTAAGCATATACCTTTGCCTTGATCACATAGGGTTGCGTCCAAATCCAAGTGTGGCCATCATGGTCACCATGTCCATCTTGCCACCAACCTTGGAATGTACTAATCCTCATATGCTACATACAACTTAGGCATAGGATTAGTACTTAGGCATTGTCACTAATTACCAACACCAAACATAGGACTTTCACCCATCCCCACAGAGGTCGCAGCTGCGGCGGCGTTCCAGCAGGAGCCCGTGGCCGTGTCCGCTGCCCAGGAATCCATGGGGGAGGCGCCGACCACCATAGGGCTGCCACCTATGGTGTCCCTCTATGCCCTCACGAGGGTGCGCACGGAGAATGCCATGCTGCTGTCCGTGATAGTGCATGGTCACCGGCTGGTGGCACTCCTCGACTCTGGCTCCACAACAAACTTCATCAACGCCGACCTCTTTAGTTGTCTTCGGCTTGCTACTGCCCCGCATCCCACGTTGCGGCTGCTCGTGGCCAATGGCGACCGCGTTCCATGCCAAGGGGTCACCCGCAACGTCGCGCTCGCCATTGGCACCGAGGAATTCTCCATTGACTGTTTCGGCATCAATTTAGGAGAATTTGACCTCATCCTCAGGGTCGAGTTCCTTCGGACCCTCGGACCCATATTATGGGATTTTGAGGATCTCTACATGGCCTTCACTCACGGCGGCCGCCGCATCCTATGGAAGGGGATGGGCTCTCCTCGCGACGACATCCGGGAGCCCGCGGTCTGGACGGTCAACGCCGTGCCCGGCCAACCTCTACTAGACCGGATTCTTCTACAGTTCGCCATAAATATTCGAGGAGCCACGTGGCTTGCCTCCAGCGTGCCCCTATGACCATAGGATCCACCTCCTACCGGGCACTACACCGATAGCTGTCCGGCCCTACCGCTACCCCCAACTGTAGAAGGACGAGCTTGAGCGACAATGCGCCGCGATGCTAGAGCAAGGGCTCATACGCCCTAGCACTTTGCCGTTCTCTGCTCCGGTCCTCCTGGTTCACAAGGCGGACAACTCTTGGAGGTTCTACATCGACTATCGCGCCCTAAACGCGAAGACCTCCAAGGATAAGTTTCCCATACCGGTGGTGGACGAGCTCATCGACGAGCTCCATGGTGCCTGCTTTTTCACGAAGCTAGACCTGCGTTCCGGCTATCATCAGGTGCGGATGCACCCTGACGACATCTGCAAGATGGCGTTCCACACGCACCAGGGGCACTACGAGTTTTTGGTGATGCCTTTCGGCCTCTCCAACGCCCCGGCCACTTTCTAGGCATTGATGAATGACGTCCTCTGCCCGTATCTCCGCAGGTTTGTGTTGGTGTTTTTTGATGACATACTGATCTATAGCTCCTCGTGGGCAGAGCACCTACAGCACGTCAGCATCGTCCTCAACGCCCTCCGCGCCCATCGTCTTCACCTCAAACGTTCCAAGTGTTTGTTTGGGGCCTCTACGGTGGCCTACCTAGGCCATGTCATCTCCGCCGAGGGAGTTGCCATGGACGCCGATAAGATCGTGGCGGTCGCCTCATGGCCCGCTCCGCGTTCTGCTCGCGCCTTGCGGGGCTTCTTGGGCCTTGCCGGGTACTACCGGAAGTTCATCCGTGATTTCGGCATCATCGCGGCGCCACTGACGCGTCTCTTGCGGCGAGACACGTTCGCTTGGGACGACGAGGCCGACGTGGCCTTCCTCGTGTTGAAGGGCGCCCTCACTACGGGGCCTGTCCTTCAGATGCCAGATTTTGACAGGGTCTTCACGGTGGACAACGACACCTCGGGTGCGGGGTTCGGCGCCGTCCTACACCAGGGCGCGTGACCTCTTGCTTTCTTCAGCAGGCCATTCGCCGCGCGTCACCTCAAACTCGCCGCGTATGAGCGGGAGCTCATTGGGTTGGTGCAGGCTGTGTGGCACTGGCGATCGTAATTGTGGGGACGCCACTTCCTCGTGCGGACAGATCACTACAGTCTCAAGTACCTGCTAGACCAACGCTTGTCGACGGTGCCCCAGCACCAGTGGGTCAGCAAGCTGTTTGGTTTTGATTTCTCCGTGGAGTACCATCCGGGCCGCCTCAACACGGTGGCTGATGCTCTGTCCCGTCATGACAGTGAGGCTTCCCTCGAGCTAGGCGATACCGCTGCCGCGGTGACCATCTCCAGGCCATCCTTCACCTACATCGATGACGTACGACGCGCGACTGCTACTGCACCGGACGCTGCGCTGCTGCAGGAGCGCCTGCGCGCGGGTGAGCTGACTGCTCCCTAGCGCCAGGATGTTGGTCTCCTGCTCCATGGCCACCGCATCTTCATCCCCGACGTCGGCGACCTACGTCATCAGGCCATCTAGCTCGCTCATGGGGCTGGCCATGAAGGCGTTCAAAAGACTCTGCACCGCCTTCGTTCGGATTTCTATATTCCGGGCGACCGCATGTTGGTGCAGGACTAGGTGCGCACCTGTGCGGTTTGTCAGCGCAACAAGACTGACGCTCTTCGACCGGCGGGGCTCCTGCAGCCCTTGGAGGTGCCGTCCTAGGTGTGGACGGACATCTCCATGGACTTCATCGAAGGGCTGCCCAAGGTCGGCAGCAAGTCGGTCATCCTCACCGTCGTCGATCGCTTCTCCAAGTATGCACATTTCATTGCGCTCGGTCACCCCTACACCGCCGCTTCCATCGCCCGCGCCTTCTTCAACGGCATCGTCCGCCTTCACGGGTTTCCATCGTCCATCGTCAGCGATCGGGACCCCGTGTTCATCGGTCATGTGTGGCGCGACCTCTTCAAGATGGCGGGCGTGACTCTACGCATGAGTACGGCATTCCACCCCCAGACAGATGGGCAGTCGGAGGTGGTGAACAAGGTCATCACAATGTATTTGCGCTGTGTTACGGGTGACCGGCCTCGCGCTTGGGTGGATTGGCTCTCGTGGGCGGAGTATTGCTATAATACTTCCTTCCACACCGCCCTTCGCGCGACGCCCTTTGAGGTGGTGTATGGCCGTCCCCTGCCGCCAATCCTGCCCTATCAGCGGGGGACAACGCGTACTGAGACCGCGGATGCTCTTCTCCGCAGCCATGACGACATGCTGGCTGAGGTCCGTCAATGCCTTATTCAAGCTCAGTAGCTTGCGAAGAAGTACTACGACGCCAATCACAGGGAGCTGGAGTTCGACGTCGGCGCCTGGGTCTGGCTGCGCCTCCTCCATCGCACGGCGCAGTCGCTGGATCCACGTGCCAAGTACAAGCTGGGGCGACGTTGGGCTGGCCCCTTCCGAGTGCTGGAACGCATCGGCCGCGTCGCTTATCGCCTTCAGCTGCCTGACAGAGCGCGCTTGCATGATGTCTTTCATGTCAGCCTACTGAAGCAGCACCGCGGTGATCCTCCAGCTGCGTCTGGTGTTCTGCCCCCAACACTGGACGGCTGCATCCTGCCAGCCCCGGAACGCGCGTTGCAGGCGCAGCAACGCCGGGGTACCTGGAAGGTGTTGATCAAGTGGCGTGGGTTGCCTGCAGAAGATGCCACCTGGGAACGCGCCGGACGACTTCAAGGCCGCCTACCCCGACTTCCAGCTCGAGGACGAGCTGTTTTCGTAGGCGGGGAGAGATGTTATGACGGCGTGCACTATGCAAGGCGAAGGCCTACTCATGGCTAGAGGGCCACGCCCAGAGGGGGCGCCCAAAGCCCAAGTGCATCCCTTAGTAGCATTATTAGAATTATTAAGAGTATTTTTGCTATTATTAGATGAGAAGAGTTATAAATACCATGTAAGACTATTTTGGGAATTTTAAGCAGAAACATAATATTGTTTCCGGCTTCCTCAGGGAGCCGGGAGAAACCCTAGCCTCCACCCTAGCCGCCACTGCCTCCTGCTTGTGCGCGTCCAGCACCTCGGCGCCTGAGCGCCGCCGCCGAGCATACAAGCTGCGACCTCCTCTCTCCCATCCCTACAACCTCCGTTCCGTCTCCAGTAGGATCCGTGATCCTAACAGTTAGAGAAGCTCACTCTTCAACTATATTCAGAGGTATATAATTTCAAATGCAACTTCTTCGTTGTCAAAACTAGAACAAATTATTATTCTAGTTTGTCGATTGATCTTGGCAAAATCACTATATTTACTACAGGGACCTAAACATAAAGTGGAGATTAAACTGAGCTGCAAACCATTGGAGATGTCAGCGGCAATATCACAACACCTTAAGACGCTTGAAGTCAAATGTGAAGTGTATGATGACAGAGTTCACAATGTTTTGACGTTTCTTAGTAAACAACTTAACATATGTAAGTTAACTCTGTCACATTTTCCTTATTTTTACAGTATGGTTCCAAATTATATGAATGGAAGTATCTGGATTTATAGCATTAGTTCTGAACCATAGTGTTATCTTGCTTATTGCTTATGAACGAAACACAAATGCTTGTTTTTTTATTCTTGTTAATCAATTTACTTTTGCTTCGTGACAATCATTTGGTACATTTTGTTTCGTTATCTTATCATCACCACCAGCTTAGAACGTTGTATTGCAGTAAAGTTAGTTCAATCATATCATTCCATTTTTCTTTCTGCGAAATTCATAAAATGATGACCATTACCATTAGCTTTTTTAGAGTATGTAATGGATGAAATGTCATACCAGAATACATTTTCTTTTAAAAAAATGAGAATGTAACATTGATGTAATTTCCTTTGCATACTGAGTGGCTAGCTTTTGTGCCAACATTTAATACTGCATGTTCCTTTTTTTTTAAAAAAAATTGGTACCACTTCCTCAGGAATTTTCTGACACTTCAGAACAGCACAACCATTATTTTTTGTGGTTCTTTTAAATATAATAAAACAACAAGTGTTCTGAATATATAATACAATAACAACAACAAAACATTTTAGTCCCAAGCAAGTTGGGGTAGGCTAGAGTTAAAACCCAACATGAGCCCATAGTCACGGTTCAGGCACGTCAATAGCTGTTTTCCAAGCACTCCTATCAAACAAAGATCTCTAGTTATATCCTAACCCTTTAAATCTCTTTTAATTGTCTCCTTCCATGTCAGTTTTGGTCTTCATCTACCTCTTCTCACATTGATATGTCGATTTAGAACTCCACAACACACTGGTGCTTCTGAAGATCTCCTTTGGACATGGCCACAAACCACCTCAACCGATGTTGGACAAGCTTTTCTTCAATTGGTGCTACTCCTGGATGGTCACGTATATCATCGTTCCGAACACGATCCATCCTTGTGTGACCACAAATCCAACACAACATACACATTTTCGCGACAGTTCTGAATATATAATACTAATACAATTAGTATGTAACATATTTATTTAAACGGTGATGACCTACTATTCTACATAAACTTCTGTCAAGCCTCGGGACAAATTGTTTTACTGTGCTGTTTGGTTATTTTCTTATGTGCAGAAGTCTATTCCTGTCTAAATCTTGTTACCATTTCTATATGTTTCTCATGTGTTCTTTTCATGCTCAACTTATGGCATGCCTTTGGTTATGTGAAGGGTTTCAGTTCAGCGGATAGGCTATGCATGAGAATGGACCTACTGTCACTTAATTAAGTCAAGGTTAAGCTCGAATCAACTAAAGCAGGCACAAGTATATATTAAGGATGTCGCCTTTGTCTGTAATCAGGTAGTCGGCGTGGTACCATGCTATGCAGATGAGGCTACCTTCTTGCTCAATAGCTTGCTCAAGCTAAATCTAATTTGTACCTGTTCATTTGCTTTATATTGATGTATCAGAAACCTAGTAGCACATGTTTGCTTGCTATGTTGAACCAGCGCCTAACTTATGTTTCTCAAAGTGAGATTTTCTAGCTTGTCCTGTTATGTGGGTTGTTGGGATCGAGAGGAGAGAGTTAAGGGATAGGCAGGCGACGGGCGTGCTACAATACCCGTGGTGCTACAGTGCCCATGGGTATTGTTCATGAGCTAGGGCTGTGAGGGTGAGAGAGGGCCGGCCACGGGGCCTTTGCCCACGGTCGGGCAAGAGGGAAGGGTTGTCCTTCTTAATTCTTGCCTGATTAGATTGATACATCCCCTCTCCTTATTAGAGAGGTTTACTTGACTCACAAGCAAGGCTTACTTAACCCTTAAGTAAATGACCCTTATGTCTAATTAACCCTAATGGGCTATATCGCTTGCCCAAGCCCAATAAGCCCCTAACGTACTCTAACACTACACCCCACCTGCACATGGAGCTTGTCCTTGAGCTGCAACCTAACCAACTCGGCGCAAACCTAACACATAGAAATAAGCTTTTTATATCTCGGCTTATTTTATTATTTTCAACCTGAAATGGACTATGACTCCTAATTTTTTTTACTCCTGAACATAAGGTGGACACCATCCACACGTCAGCCCAATAGGTGTACAACCTCCTAGATCCCATGGAGGCCATCTCAATGAAAGGGGTGCATGTGTTTGGCCACCTAGAAGTGGTAGCGACTAGCAGAGGCGCCCTCGTAGCGGCCGGTGGCGAAATGTGGTGGCGCTAGGCAGTGCACTCCCGCCGGTGACCCCAAGCCTTCTCCCCGACGAACGGTTGCTGATCTACACCGCACAGAGAAGAGTGGAGGACTTTGGATGGAGAACGACAAGGAGGGGAACACATCCCAAACCGCCACCGCCGTAGACTTTGGGTTTGCCGCCCGCGGGGAGAACAACATGCCCACCTCCCCTGGGGGAAACCACATGCCGAAGATCCCTGACACAATGGACGAGATTGAAGTCCTCGCGGTGAAGCACAACTTGGTGGAGCTACGAAGAGATGCAGGGCTAAATTAGCTGCAGATCGCGCATCTCCTGCACCCGCCAACGAAGCCGCGTGCTCAGCCTGCAGCCGCACAGCCGCCGACACTTGGTGGGTAAGCATCTTCCCCACCGGCTCCGTCACGATGTTCGTCGGCTGCTCGATCTGCTGCAACTTCTCACCCTCATCTTGGATCTATTGGTGCTGGTGGCTCAGCCCACCAGTCACGGCGCTAGTGGTTGCCGCCGCAGCTGTCGGGGCGACCATCGTGGCCATGGAGGGTTGAGCGCCCGCCGTGGTGAACACCGGTCCTGTCATCAATGCCATGACATATGATAGAATCGGCGAGGGGGAAGGCAGCATCCACAGCTGATGGATGGGAACTGGGCCGGTGGCCTGCACGCCCTGGAATGGTAGCACCATTGGTTATACGCCCTGGAACGGCAGCATCATCATGCCGTACCTGGGAATCTCGTAGGGGAAGGCCAATGGCAAGGGAGCCAAGGCCGATGGTGGGCGTTGCCACTATGCATCCATGACGACGAGGCGTGAGTAGATGTTCGCAATGAATCAAGCAAGATCGGCGACAGCCTTGACCAATTGGTCCAGCGCCGATGATGAAGGTACAGCCGGCGCTGAAGTCATAGGTAGCGGGGAAGTGGTGACCACCAACGCAGAGGTGGTGGCATGTTAGTGGTGGGAGGAGGACCTGACATCTCTAATACCAGATGTTATGTGGCTGCTAGGGTTGAGGGGAGAGAGCTGATGGAGCGATGGCGGCTGTCGGGCTACAGTACCGTGGGGGTACTTTTTCATGGGCTAGGGCTGTGAGGGCGAGAGAGAGCCGGAGTGTTAGAGGACATCAGGGGCCTATTGGGCCTGGGCTGGCGATATAGCCCGTTAGGGTTAATTAGAGATAAGGATCGCTTACTTAAGGGTGAAGTAAGCCTTGCCTGTGAGTCAAGTAAACCTCTCTATATAAGGAGAGGAGATGTATCAATCTAATCAGGCAAGAATTAAGAAGGACAACCCTTTTCTCTTGCCCGGCCGTGGGCAAAGGCCCTGCAGCTGGTCCTCTCTCGCCCTCATAGCCCTAGCTCATGAACAATACCCGTGGGTACTGTAGCACCAGGGGTACTGTAGCAAGCACGTCGTCGCCACTACCTTAACTCTCTCCTCTCGATCCCAACAGCCCACATGACATTTGGTATCAGAGATGCCAGGTCCCGATTCCTCATCGACGCCTCACCCCTTGGTCCAGGCTGTCGCCGATCTTGCTCGATCCGTCACCGACATGTGCTCATGCCTCTCCAACATGGATGCATAGGGAGGCAGCAGCCATCGGCCCTAGCTTTCCTGCCATGAGTCTTCGCCTACGGGATACCCTGTTACAGCACGACGGTGTTGCCGTTCCTGGGCGTCCAGTCAATGGCGCTGCCATTCCAGGGTGTGCAGCCCATGGTGCTACCATTCCAGGGCATGCAGCCATCTGCCCTGGTTTAGCTGACTGCCCCAGTTCCCATCCATCTGCTGCAGATGTCGCCTTCTCCTTTGCTGGTTTTGTCTTATGCTCTGGCATCAACGATGGGGCCAGTGTACACAATGGCGAGCACCTCGGCGGCCACGACGATGGTTGCTCCAGCGCCCACCACCGGTGATGTTGTCCTTCCCGGTGGGTCGAGCCTCTAGCACCCATTCCCCGATGGGATCTTCTATAGGGGCATCGGCGTCCAGCAAATCCATGACGAGGGCGAGAAGTCGCACCAGATCGAGCAACCGACGGACATCGTGATGGAGCCGGTAGGGAAGATGCTTACCTGCTAGGTGTCAGTGGCAGTGCGGCTGCAGGCTGCTGTGCGTGGCCTCCTTGCACGTCAGCGGGTGCGGGAGATGCATGATTTGCAGCTGATTTAGCCCTGCACGCCTTCGCAGCTCCTCCAAGTTGTGCTCCACCGCATGGATGACTTCAATCTTGTCCGCTGTGTCGGGGATCTTCGGCATGCATTTTCCCCCATGATGGCGGGCATGTTGTTTTCCCCACGGGCGGCGAACTCAAACTCTACGGTGACGACGGTTGGAGAGGTGCTCCCCTCCTCGTTGTTCTCCATCTAAAGCCCTCTGCTCTTCCCTGTGCGGAGCAGACCAGCGGCCATTTGACGGGGAGAAGGCATGGGGGCACCGGTGGGAGCACACCATGTAGCGTTGCCGCATTCTGCCACCGGCCGACGCGATGGCGCCTTTGCTGGTCGCTGTTGCGATCACTTCCTGGTGGCCTTACACATGCACCCCTTTCGTCTAGATGGTGTCCATGGGATCCTGGAGGTTGTCCACATGCAGGTCTGGCGTGCAGATGGTGTTCACCTTATGTTCAAGAGTAAAAAAACATAAAGAGTCCTAGTTCATTTTAGGTTGAGAATAATAAAATAAGCTGAGATGTAAAAGACTTATTTTTAGACGTTAGGTTTGTGTTGCGTCGAGTCATTGTTATAAGTTGGTTAGGTTGCGGCTCGAGGACGAGTTGCTTGTCCAAGTGGGGTGTAGTGTTTGAGTACGTCATGGGCCTATTGGGCCTGAACTGGCGATATAGCCCGTTAGGGTTAATTAGAGATAAGGGTCGGTTACTTAGGGGTCAAGTAAGCCTTGCTTGTGAGTCAAGTAAACCTCTCTATATAAGGAGAGGAGATGTATGAATCTAATCAAACAAGAATTAAGAAGGAAATCCCTTCCCTCTTGCCCGACCATGGGCAAAGGCCCCATGGCTAGCTCTCTTTTGCCCTCGCAGCCCTACCCTGTAAACAGTACCAACAACACTATAGCACCATGGGTACTGTAGCGCGGCAGCCGCCATTGCTCCGTCAGCTCTCTCCCCTCAACCCTAGCAGCCACATAACATGTCCATTGTTTCCTAGAGATGTAGTGGATAAAAATGTTCAGGTGTCACTGCATTTGGGACATGTGAAACTATAGAATGCTGAAGTCAGTAAAGGTATTCTGAGTTTCCATGCTAGATAAATCTAAAACTTATCATTGTCCAGATGTGTTGCTAAAGACGTTTGGTTAAATCGTTGTTCATTCTTTCACAAAGACAAGGGTTTGAAAATGTATCATTATTTCTTTTGCCATGGTGTTTGCATTGGTTTTAAGGGTTGTAGCTTCTAGATGCTATTTACACCTTCCTAAGCCTAGTAACCACGTGGGTCCAATATTTACTCCTTCCTAAGCCTACTAACCAGATTTTCTATTTGTCCACAGTCCTCGCCTGTAACAAGATTTTCCTTCCTAGATGCTTTCCGGTAGCAAGGACGGTCGTGGCGGGCTGGTTGCTCTAGATCCAGGCCCGCTGGCCACGGATCCGACGACCGCTTCCACGGATCCGGCACGTAGCGGGTCAAAGGCCGTGTCCACCGGCGTGCGTGTTGGCTAATGACGTGATGCCATTGACGGCCGGGGCCTGCCTTGTCTGTCCACTGGCGCTCGATCCCGGCCGGTTGCTGCACCACGACACACCCTTGGGCCCAAACGCTACTGGTCCTAGAGGATGCGGCGATGTGGCCGAACTCATTGATCTGGTGGCCGGTGGTCGCCACATCCCTGGCTTGCTCCTGCTTCTCCAGGTGGGACCGTGGCAGGGCAAGGGCCAGCGGCCAGATCTGGCTGGCCAGAGGTTCAGCCGACGGCTGTGCCTTGGTGCCCATTCTGATGGTGAGGTGCCGCCATTGTGGGTGCCATGGGGCTTGCTCTCGTGGATGTACAAAGTTGGGGTGAAAACCTTGCTCGGTTCCTTCGTGGAATCAGGCCAACGACGATGACGCAACCTTCTCCATTTACCTTCCTGAAGGCGTCATCGATGATTTTGTTGTTCTAGGGCAGTTAGGGTTGAAAGACCTACTCGAGTGCTTCTCCAGCGATGTTGGCGTCTGTGGATGTCAATATCCTTCTTGAAGGCATCGCTGGTGCACTTCTACAGCACGCCTTACACTACTCTTGCCAGAGCCGCTCCATCATGTGCTATGCCTCTGTGTGCTTCAAGCTCATCTTCGCTTTGGTCTGTCTACCTCAGGTGTTGGTGTTGCTACAGTCGTGTATGTCTTCGCAGTGGCTACCTGGCTGCTGGTGGATACGTCACCTTCTTCGCAGCGGCTACCTAGTCGCTGGCGGATACTGTTGTTCTTCTTCGCAGCGGCTACTTGATCGCTGATGGATACGATCACCTTCTTCTTCGCAGCGGCTACCTGGTCACTGGCAGACATTGTAGCCTTCACCTTCACAGCGGCTACTTGGTCGCTTGTGGATGGATGTTGTGCTCTCCCCAACGGCTACCTGGTTGCTTGCGGATGGATGTTGTGCTTTCTACCGGTGGATACTTCGCCACCACGGCTTCACCCACCCTCTGTTGGCGACCATTGCGCGGATGTATTTTTCTTGGTAGGCATAGTCAGTTGGTCTGTTGAGGTGGAGGTTCCACCCACCCCCCTTCCCCTCATTGTTGACGAGATGTGGTCGGTAGTCTACCGAGGGGTATACCCACTTAGTCGATTATTGGTGGAGGTGCGCAAGACAACAAACTAGATGGTGACGCAACTTGAACATGAGATTTATCTAGGTTCGGGCCACGTATTGCGTAATACCCTACATCTTGCGTCTTTGTGGATTGTATTGATGCGTAATGGGATGTTTTGAGGGAGGGTCCTTGCCCGCCTTATATAGTACGGAGGGCAAGGTTACAGATCTAAGAAATCTAATCCTAGCCAATTACAACTCCTGTATCCACGGAGGACACGATGTCTATCCTAACCAACTAGGTTTCCTTGACCGTCAAGTAGTCTCTGCTTGCTCCGCACGGTTCACCGAGCAGTTCGGAGATCCACGTGGCCCTTTCTAGCGAATTGGGCCACCTCGCCTGGCGCGGCCCATGTGGAGCCATGAGGGTATGCGGGTCTATACCCCCACAGCTAGTCCCCGAGCACTATGTATTTTGAAGCGATACGCCATCTTGTCCTTCTTCGACCAGTGAGGCTTGAAGCCCTAAAGCCCCTGACCAGAAGAATGGTCTGCCGAGGAATATTTCCATCCTTCCGACCAGTTCAGTTGATAGCCGACCATCGCACTGGTCGAAAAAACTCCTTGTCGGAAAAAATGCATGGTGCTCTGAGAAAAAGAAAAAAACAGTTCATCCTTGGTGAAGTGTGCCCACGTAAGTTTCATTGGGGAAAGTGAATGATGTGTGGCATCATTGGCTCTACCATAATGTCAAGAGATGTGATCCTCAGGATTGAGTCATGTGAAGGTAGGGGTCATGCCTCTGGCACTATGCAACAAATCATGTTTGCAAAAAAGTTAAGCACAGTCACCACAAGGTGAAGTGTGCCCACTTAGTCCCTGAGCCTAACAGCAGGTGACTAGATCATGTGGTGCCAGGGTCTAAAAGTAAAATAGTACAAAGCCAAATAAGCACATTCATCACAAGGTGAAGTGTTCCCACTTAGTCCTCGAGCCTGACAGCAGGTGACTGGATCATGTGGTGCCAGGGTCCAAAGAGCATGTTCCAACTCAGCTGAGAACTATGCACCGTGACTCCATCACGGCATAGTCCCCAACTCTACTGTGGGGCTGGTCCCTAGCTCTGTTGTAGACCCAATCCACAGCTCTGTCGTGGATAAAAACCCATGGCTCGGCCATGTGGCAACTCTCAGCTTTGCTGTGAGACGTCCCCCAACTCAGTTGCAGGCCCTAAAAAACATCCTATGGCTCTGCCACAGGCTAGCCCCTAGCTCTGCTGTGAGGCAACCCGCAACTCAATTGTGGGCCCAGTCCGCAGCTCCGCTGCAGATTTAGTCCCCAGCTCAGCTGTGGGGCCATAACATGAACTGGCACGCTAGAATTGGACCATATGTAGCAAAACATGCCCACTCTAGGGTTGTTACCATAGTCAAGGCCCACGTACGACCCGCTTGGAGATAATGATTGAGGGAGTAGAAGCGGCGCATCGGGTGCAGTTACCCAAAAACCCTGGAAGTCAAAGGGTCATTCCGCTCTTATAAATACCTGCACGGCGGTGCCTCACTTCTCCCACTACATCCATTTCACGTCAGTTTGTCTTCCACACAGTTCGCTTCGCCTTCTCTGCTAGTTCCATCGTCGCCGTGTCCGCAAGCCAAACCCTAGATCCAATCGCCACCAGATCCAGCCACTCTAGCACCACCCCTCACACCGCAACCACATTCTATGACCGAAGAAGGAAAGGAGGATGGCGCGCGAGAGCCATGGAGCAAGAGCGTAGCTGATGGCGGCGGATTGGAGCAAGTCGATGAGCACGGAGGCCACCGTTACAAAGCTCATCACCGCCGGAGTGATGGCTGAGGCCGCAATCGACGGATGGAGGACGTCAGACGGTGAGAGCTATCTAGACCCCCGTCCTGGTGAAATAGTTGTTTTTAAGGATTTTTACTAGCATGGATTTGGGAATCTGTGCCATCCTTTCCTTCGTAAGTTATGCGACTACTATAGGATTTGCATCTGCAACCTCCACCCGAACTCTGTTCTTTCTTTGTCGGTTTTTATCGCCCTCTACGAATCGTTTCTCGGCATCCAACCCCACTTCAATCTATGGAGGCAATTTTTCTGCCTGAAGAAGAAAGGAGGCACGGGAGGATCCAAGGTAGCTGGGGGAGCTGTGATGGAATGAAGGCCGAGTACCTCAATGTACCCCTTAGCTCGTACATGAGAGATTGGTACAAGAAGTGGTTCTATGTACAACAACAACAAGAGCCATTCATCGCCTGTGACGTCGTGCAGATCCTCGAGCAGCAGGAGAGCTGGTCGGTAAGGACTTGATCGGTATGGAACTGAAAGAGGGGCCAACCGACCAGCCAGTCCTACCAGAGGCCATCATCGAAAAATGCTAGAGCTCCTAGGCCTGCTTCAAGCAATACATCTACGATGTTGGCGAGTACGTGGCTACCCACATGCTGGTTGTGGTGCGGTCACGTCATCCCAGGGTGGACCTCAAAAGGCTTGAAGCCGGCGTGTTGAGCAACACCAACCTGGTGAAGGCAGAGCAGCTCAGAGCCACCTCCCAGACGATGGTCGCAAAGATGATCAGCGATGTAGACCTGTATGGCAAGATTAGGTAGACCAGTCAATAGATTAGAGCTAGAGAAAAACTTATATTTTGCAGTTTAAGTTATAACGAAACAGTTGGTGCTTTTGTAAATACATGGAGCACTCGGTGCCCATGCAGACCTATTATTATATCTCTATATAATACATAGTTGTGAGTTTAGTTGTGGAATCTCTATTTTTATCGTGTTTTATGGTAAGCACGAGTAGTTATTTCGTCCTAGAATTACTCCAGCCCATGCCTAATCAACACTCCGGAGCATGAGGCACGAAGCCTAGGCACATGCAAGACTGCCGACCACGGCAGGGAGCGACTGTCGACCGCCTGGAATGTAGTGAACGGATCTCATGCACGTGTGGGGAGAAGTCAGAGACAGTGCCAGCTCTGGGAAACTCAAGTAGGAGAAAAAATTTATCGGCAAACCACTGAACGAAAATTTAGGAGATGATGTGATGCACAGAAGAGATGGGCACAAAAACAGGATGAAACATTTATTGAACGCTTGAGGTATAAAAAGAGTACATATCTTTCTTAGTAGCGGATTAAGCGTAGAAGCGCCTAAGGTGATCAATATGCCATGAATTTGGGACATCGACTCCGTCGAGATCACATAGCCTATAAGAAGTAGGCCGAGTGACCTGCTTTACCATATAAGGGCCCTCCCAATGTGATGCTAGCTTATGCAATCCTTTTGTCTTCTACTTCTTTCGCAGAACCAAATCGCCGACCCCGAAGAATCTATCCTTGACATTGCGGTTATAATACCTGCGCAATCCCTCTAGATATTTAGCTGTGCGCGCGCAGGTGTCCAGGAGGTGTTCCTCGGCACAATTAACCTGGAGCTCTCTAGCCTCGGACAACCTCTCCTCGTCATGGTTCTCGACCCGTGGTGATTGGGAAGCGATGTTAGCTGGCAGCACAGCCCCAGAGCCGAAGACCATGAAGTACGGGGAGACACCGGTATTGCAACTAGGTTGGGCCCTCAGTCCCCAAACCACGGTCGACAGCTCTATCAACCATCTCCTAGGATGCTTATCGTTTGTCCTACACAACCTTTTCTTCAGAGCATCAAGGATCATACCGTTTCCTCGCTCAGCCTGCCTATTAGCCCTTGGGTGTGCCACTAAAACATACTTGACTACTATGCCTCTATCATCATTGCCGGTGAATGTGGACCCCAGGTCGGTAATGATGCTGTTAGGTAGGCTAAAGCGGTGGATAATTTTGTTGAGCAGCTCAGCTGCCTTCTTTGCAGTCCCCGAAACTAAGGGCTTGTACTCAATCCACTTGAAGAATTTGTCAATAATGACATAAACCCAGCGGTAACCTCCCAGAGCCGGCTTGAAAGGCCCGATCATATCCAGTCCCCAGCATGTAAAAAGCCAGGACGCTGGAATGGTCTAGAGTTTGTGGGCTGGAACATGAGTCTGCTTGGCAAAGAATTGGCACCCCTTATAATGATGGACTAGCTTCTCAGCATCGGCGATAGCTGAAGGCCAATAAAAACCTGCTCGGAAAGCCTTACCGACCAGTGTGCGCGAAGCGGCATGGTTGCCACAAGTGCCAGCACGGATCTCTTCCAAAATCTTCAATCCGTGTTCATGGGACATACATTTTTGCAATAATTCCTCCTTTGTACTTTTGTGCATAAGGTTCCCCTCAACCAACACATAATGTTTGCTACGCCGTATGAGGCGTTCCATCTTGGTTTTGTCCTAAGGAACCTCCGCAGAGGTAAGATACCTGATGAACGGTTCTCTCCCGTCTATGGCGGTGGTCGGAATTGTAGTGATCAACTAGTCTATAGACGGTTGTTCGGCCATGGGCTTCTCTTCTTCCTCGATGGATGACTTGACAAGGTCATGAACAAAAACTCTATGGGGAATCGCTGTCCGGGTTGATCCTAGCTTTGATAGCTTAAAAAATGCCTCATTGTTAGCCCGGACCACGTGATGGAACTCGAGACCATAGAATTTGTTCTCCAGCTTTTTGATCTGCGCACAGTAAGCATCCATCCGTTCATGGTACAGTCCTAGTCCTTGTTCACCTAGTTTATGATAAGGGCAGAATCACTGAAGACCATGAACCTTTTTATGCTGAGCTCGACGGTGATACGAAGGCCGTGCAAAGCCGCTTCATACTCGGCGGCATTATTAGAGGCCTTGAAGTGGATACGGAGGACATAGCTCAGCCTATCCCTAGACGGTAAGATAAAGTACACCCTTGCCCCGACACCATCAATATTGAGGGAGCCATCAAAATACATCTTTCTAGTGCTCGAGGGAGCTGTCGGAGACATGTGTATTCATATCTATCCATTCGACAATAAAGTCGAACAGCGCTTGTGACTTGATTGTAGTGCGCCTTCGAAATTCTAGAGAATATGGGCTAAGATCCAATGCCCATTTGATGATGCGCCCGTTGGCGTCTTTATTGCACAAGATGTCCCCCAGCAAAAACTCAGTGATCACTTTGATGGGGTAAGTATCAAAATAATAGTGCAGTTTGCGAGAGGTAATCAGGACAGCATAGAGCAACTTCTGGACCTGGGGGTAACGGGTCTTAGACTTGTTGAGTACCTCGCTGATGAAGTACACTGGTCACTGGACCTTGTACACATGCCTAACCTCCTCACGCTCGACGACGATGGCAGTACTGACTACTTGATTGGTGGCCGCAATGTAGAGCAACAAAGTCTCGCCTTCCTTGGGTACTATCAGGACCAGAGGAGATGTGAGAAACTACTTGAGCTCTGCAAAAGTAGTGTTAGCTTCCTTCAACCACTCAAACTTCTCCTTTGCCTTGAGGAGTTTGAAGAATGGCAGGCCCTTTTCGCCGAGCCATGATATAAATCGACTCAGAGCGGCCATGCACCCGGTTAGCTTCTGGATGTCCTTGATGCACTTGGGCGGTTTCATCTTCATGACTGCTTTGACTTTTTCTGGGTTAGGCCGTATGCCCTCACGGCTAACTATGTTGCCGAGCAATATGCCCGACGGCACACCAAATATGCACTTCTTGGGATTCAGCTTCCATTGAAACTTATTAAGTGCCTTGAAGGTCTAGTCGAAGTCATCAACCAGGGTAGAGGCTACTTTAGTCTTGACCACTACATCATCAACATATGCCTCAATGAGCTGATCTCTTATCTGGTCCTTGAGGCACACTGCTGGATGGCCTGTTGGTAGGTTGTGCCTGCGTTTTTGAGCCCAAATGACATGGTCGTGTAGCAGTAAGCACCGAAGGGCATAATAAATGACGTCTTGATCTAGTCCTCCTCTCTCAAAGAGATATGATGATAACTAGAGTAGCAATCTAGGAAAGATAAGAGTTCACAGCCAGCAGTAGAATCTATGACCTCGTCTATACGAGGCAAACCGAAGGGGTCCTTAAGGCAGTGTTTGTTGAGATCGGTGTAATAAACGCACATCCTCAATTCATTATTCTTTTTTCTTACTAGAACCGGGTTGGCAAGCCATTCTGAGTAATACACCTCTTTGATAAAGCCGGCAGCTAAGAGCTGGTTTACTTCTACCCTAATTGCCTCCTTTTTGTCCCGTGTGAACTGTTGTAGCTTCTGTTTAATTGGCTTGGCGGTCTTCGAAACATCCAAGGAGTGCTTGATCAACTCCCGAGGTACTCCAGGCATGTCTGTAGGTTTCCAAGCAAACACGCTAACGTTCTCCCTCAGGAAGTTGACCAGTGCGTCTTCCTATTTGGGGTCCAGGGCGGCCCCGATGCGAGTCATCTTGGACTTGTCGCCTAGGACCAGTTCTACCTCTTTGGTCTCCTTGGACTTCGCAGCAACACGGGTGGCTTCTTTGCTTAGAATCTCTAGATCAATGAGAGGAATCTTCTTAGCGTCGGTGATGGACTGCTGCATGCGGATCGAAAGCTCGAGGGCTTCAGCAGTTGCATAACCCTCCTTCTTGCAGTTGTAAGCGATGAGAACATTGCCCCTGAGAGAGTACGCCCTTCTCGGTTGGCATCTTCATGAGCAGGTAGATGTAGTGCGGTATCGCCATAAACTTGGCTAGAGCTGGTCAGCTGAGTATGGCGTGGTATGTTCCTTCGAAGTCCGCTACGATGAAATTGACATAGTCGATACGAAAGTGGTCGGCGGTGCCGAACTGGACTGCCAGTGTGATCTATCCTAAAGGTTGAGAGGTCTGCCCCGGGAGCACTCCCTAGAAAGGTGTGTCATAAGGCTCAAGGTCTTTCGGTAATGTCTAACTTGGTTAGAGCATTGCGGAAGAGGATGTCAAGGGCGCTACCGCCATCGATGAGCACCTTCTCAAATCGTACGTTCCTAATGACAGGGTCTAAAACAAGGGGGAAGTGCCCTGGCTCCGGAATATTGGCCCACTAGTCTGCTCTGCTGAACGTAATGGGTTGGTGCGACCAGTTTTGATACTTGGGGTCGGCAACTCTTCTGTCGAGGTTGTTGAGGGCCATAACAGCTCGGGCGGTAAGCTTCCTCTGTCACCCGTTCTCCAGGGCAACTTTCCCACCAAAGATGCTGCAGACGCTTCTATCAGGATCCTTGTAGGCATGACGAGGGTCCTTATCATGTTCCTCTTTGGTCTTGTCCTCCTCATCAGGCCTCTTGTCATCTTGGCGGTCATTTTTGTCGCCATCTTTGTCGCCACCGCACTACCTTTTGCGGCCGTCCGAGCGGTAGATAGACTTTAGACCTCTGTAATCCCCCATTGTATGGCCGGAGTCCGAATGAGCCAGGCAGGGACCCTAAAGGACCTTGGAATAGGCATCCTCATAGTTGCACTTGGGCACTGGCTTGACGGTGTTGACGGCGTTGTTAGCTGATCAGTTGCGGCTCTGCCACCCCCTAAAGTCGTCTTGCCGACGCCAATTACGATTGTCATTGCGGCGGTCGCGGTTATCGTTGTGCCGATCATCGTGACATTTGTCATGACGTCGATCATCGCGTCGGTCGTCTAGGCAGTGATTTTGCTGGTCGGGGTGGGGAGCCCGACCAACGTCTTCCTTGATCTGCTAGTCGGCCTCATCAGCATCTGCCCACTTCTTCGCCACCGTGAGAAGGTCCTGAACTAAGTCAGACCTCTTGCGGAGAAGTTTGGTCCTAAGAGCATCATGGTGGCAGAGGCCTCTGATAAACGCGAAGATAGCCTCATCACTGTTAATGTTAGGGATGGATATCCGCGTCTCTGAGAAGCGGCGAATGTAGTCGCGCAATGGTTCGTTTGGATAGTCTCTTCTCCAAATCATACTTGTTGCCGGGCTGCTGACAAGTGGCCATATAATTGTCAATAAAGGCCCTTCTAAGCTAGGCCCAGGTGTCGATGGAGCCTTCCCTCAGGCTAAGAAGCCATTGGTTCACAAATTGGTTGATGACCACAGGTAAATAATTGGCCATCATGTCTTCATCGCCATGTGTTGCTTGGATAGCAATTTCGTAGAGCGTTATCTACTGTTCTGGATTGGCCTTCCCATCATAGGTGTCAAGATCATGGAGCTTGAAGTTTTTTGGCCAGACGACAGCACGGAGCCAATTAGTGAATGGTCGGAGGCCGAGGATATGGCCAGCACGAGGTGCATAGCCGCGGCCGGGTACGCCATGTGCTTCATCGTATTCTCGCCTGCGCTACATCTCAGATGCATGACGCTCTTCTTGATTGTTTTTTATGCGATCCCTCAAATTCATATTGGCACTGAGATGGTCACGGAGGTCACCTCTATGCTGCTCTACTTCCTGGTCGGCACCGCGTTGTCTACCACGACCACCACCGCGGTTTGCAGTACGCTCTCCTTCATGACGTGCTCCACGCCCGCTTTGCTGATTATGTTCGCCCCCTTGATCGACGTCATGCTCACCTCGCTGGTCGGCATTGCGCCTTTCGCCTTGATCTCGGGGACAATGCACCTCATAGTTTATGTCATGTCCCTAGTCAAGATAAGGACCTCCTCGTTGCCAGGAGCCTCGTTGGCGATGACTTCGGGTGGTGGACGCCGATGGAGTAGGTGTACGCCTCTCATTGACCTAGACTATGGCCGCCTTCAAATAAGCCTTGACAGCGTCAAGTGCCGAGGATTCAGGGAGCTTGTTGAGTTCGTTCATGGCGACATCAATGTTGGCGCTTGGCGTCTTGAACACCTGCTGGTTGTCGCACATGTCGAAAGCGTCAGTCAGATCACGGCGGATATCGCGCTGGCCACCCACGGCTGCGTCAGCCGCATCTTCTTCAGCATTCTCCAGGTTGACTCTCCGAGCCCTACGACCGGCATTTCTTTCCTCCTGAGCAACCCTTTCTTGATCGGTCTCCCCGTCGCGAGGGGGCTCGTCGTTGCTAACGGCGAAGATAGCTTCTCCAAAGCTGGGTGGAAAGGCTGGGAACTCCTGCCCATATGGATCGATGAGGGTATGGGTATAGCTAGTCCCGTGAGATTCGGTGGACCCTGGTACATTCTTCTAGGATTTTTGAGAGTGAATCTTCTCTGATCTGCCTAATCTCCACCACATTAACGGTAGGCGCAGGGAGGTCTGGTTTAGGCAGGTCTATCAAACAAAGATCCAGGGCGTGGTCACACTTAGCAGGATCCACGAACAGGTGTGGTATGCGGGCGACGTACTCGGATGCCGCGTTCACTAGCCCGTATGGGTAGAGAAAATGACAATTTTGCCATCATCAAAACTGGGCTTCGCTCTTTTGCCATCGTGCAAAATGGATTCGCCAGAATACCATTATCAAACTAGTTACACAATCTAAAATGCCATTATGGTCATTTCCTCTAACATTTAATTATTTTTTTATTCCATCCAATATTTATTTCCTCTTTTACCCCTGCCTCTGATCCTTATCCCTTCGTCCTTCCTCTTCACGTACGCACGCATACCAGCAGCCGCTGCCGCCGCCACCCAAACACGAGCTCGCCTCCTGTCGCCACCGGGGGCGTCAGGACCTATTGCGCGCGGCTACGGAACACCACCACGTGAGCCACTACCACGCCGCCGGGTTCACCGGTGCTCACGCTGCCGCCGCACTCCAACCACGATGATGCCGATGAGCCTAAGAAGCAACGGAGCGCCTCCGTGTCTAGCTCCATGACACATCACACCAACTCGAGCCACTCCCATGCGTACATGGAGGAGGCCGGCAGCGGCATGCAAGAAACCATCGGGTACATCGTGCCCGAGTGCTTCCACACCGAGAAGGCGACGCGCGAGTCCAACATCTACGCGTTCGGCGTCGTGGTCCTCGAGGTGGTGTGCGGCCGCCGCCCGCGCTTCGACATCAAGGGCTTCCACTTCCTTGTGGACTGGGTATGGCGCCCGCACCGTGACTGATCCTGCTAGGGCTCGCGTGCAGCCACCCGACCCCCGCCGAGCGGCTAAAGACGTTGGCCATCCTGCAGATCCTGCTCGCATCCATGCCGTCGCCGGAGGTGCCAGTTGTCCGTTCATCTCAACACTTCTCCGATGTCCAACTTACTCGGCCATGGCTAGAGCTCACCTACTCGGCCATGGAGCAGCATCTGGGGGATGGTGCTGGGCGGCACGCCGTCGGGCTGGCGTTGGCCAGTGGTGGTGGGCGAACCGCTCTTGTCCGTGCTTGTGTGTCCGATGAGAAAGAGATACGACAGGGATAAAACAGGAATGAGAAAATGGGTGGAATTAAGAAATCATTATATTTTGATAGAAATTAGTATAAGGGCATTTTAGCTTGTGTAACTAGTTTGATAATGGTGTTTTGGCGAATCCATCTTGCATGATGGCAAAAGGGTGAAGCCAAGTTTTGATGATGGCAAAATTGCCATTTTCTTGTATGGGTAGGTGTTAGGTGAGTGCTCCATTAGGGCTTCGTAATCCCCTGACCTTAGGCCGATTGCGGGATGTGGCCGGTAACGAACCGTCCACCCTTCTAGAGTCACCATGATCATGAGATCGGGGTCAAGGCGCCTCTGGCGGCTAGCCCGAGCTGGTTGGGAACAGTGATCCTCACTAGACCGATCTCTGATCGAATCTACTAAGGTTAGGGTTTCGGCCAAACCCGTGGTGACCCGATCGATGGACTCGACTAGATCAGTATTGTCAAGACGCTCCCTTGATAGTGGGGAAGCAGTCGATGGGTGGTCGAAGGAGACGACCCCGAGACTGGTCCCGAGATCGAATCCGCCGATGTCAATGTAGATTCGGTTGGCACAGGAGGAGCATGCACCACCTCCACGGCTTCAGCGGGGTCGTCAGCACCGGTGGTCTAGGTGAATGTCCCGATTGTGAACATCAGTCCCACCAAAAGGACCATGGAAGCAGGGAAGTTGACCATCTGGTTCACCATAGAGTCTGCACGCACACCCCCTACCTGGCGCGCCACTGTCAATGAGATGTGGTCAGCAGTCTACCGAGGGGTATGCCCACGGTAGTAGATTATCGGTGGAAGTGCGCAAGACAACGAACTAGATGGTGATGCAAGATGAACACGAGATTTATCCAGGTTCAGGCCGCGTATTGCGTAATACCCTACGTCCTGCGTCTTTGTGGATTGTATTGATGCGTAATGAGATGTTTTGAGGGGGGGTCCTTGCCCGCCTTATATAGTACAGGGGCAAGGTTACAAATCTAAGGAATCTAATCCCAACTGATTACAACTCCTGTATCCACTGAGGACATGATATCTATCCTAACCGACTAGGTTTCCTTGACCGTCAAGTAGTCTCTACTTGCTCCACACGATTCGCCGAGCAGTTCAGAAATCCGCGCGGCCCTTTCTAGCGAATTGGGCCACCTCGCCTGGTGCGGCCCATATGGAGCCATGAGGGTATACGGGTCTATACCCCCACACTCGTGTATTCTTGTTGTTCGTTTGTGTCTTTGAGATTCCGCTGGTAATCCTAGGATTACTTGGGAGTCCTTTGTATCAGTATTCTGGCCTTTCTTATGGCCTTTCCTCTTAATGAAAAACGGGTAAAAGACCCAATTGAGAAAAAAAAACATTGCCCAACACTGAAACCTTGGAACGATATGGTGCTTGTGCTAGCTTTGAGCTGAATGAAATGTCGAAAGTAATCGTGCAATGTTCCTCGTCCTACTGGATGGGCATGCGAACGAGTCTCATGCGTATTTGAACTCTTGCTGAAACCTTGAAACTGTTACGAAGGATAATCCCACACAGTATTGCTAATGACTATTTGAGTGGTGGCGAATGACTATTGGAGTCACCGTCGATGGTCATATGGGGGTTTGGTGAGATGGGAAGACATACGAGCTGACATACTATAAATCGCATCACTGCAATGGCTACGCTCAATTACACACAATATTGCTAAGGATAATCGCACTCCAAGAACTACAAAATGGCCTCTATACTTACCAAGTCAAAACTATACAAAATATATTCAGTTTCCAATGAATAGTTTTCTTCATAATAGAATTTTATCTGATCACATATCTTCTCTTCTATCATACATCTATCACATCTTATAAGAAATCAATTTCTTCTCTCCTTTCCTTACTTCCAATGCTACATTATCATTTTTCTTAGTTGACACCCTAACTAATATACATTAATGAGATCATTCTAGATTTTGTATTAGAACTGACCTAAGAAGTTCTATGGATGATAAAATTGGTGTCTTGGTAAAATCATGTGTGAAGTAGTAAACTTAAGACTCTGTGTTAGAAGAATGGTGTCCTCAGATCTCAAAGATGAAAGAATAAATGCATCTCTTGCTATGGCAGCCTATCAAATTATGACCCTATTTGGGAGGGATCCACCAATTTTAGATCTACAAAAAAAGTTCCACTTCATGAAATGTAAGTCAAACGCTTAAGGCCATGAAATATAGATAAAAACATGGAACTAAGGACCAGATTCATGAATTTTATAGACCTCCTCATGGGGTGCCCAACAACGCTGGTTACATACCTTCTTGTGTAGTTGGATGGCAATTATCCATAATGCCATTGATTACAAACCCAAACCCCTGGTACCTGTCTATTTTGTTTTATGTCCATCCCCTCCTCTCCTCTAGCATGATTGTTCATCTCCCGAAGCTCCTATGCCACCCCAGCCATAGTAGCCATTGCATCCGCTAAAATCCACTGGTTGAACACCTCAGATGACCGTCAAAATGAGTTGATCTGGCCATCCTTCACCTTTTGGCCCCACCAATTTCCTCATCAATTTCCACATAACAAGGAGCTCGTAGGGTTGCGCGACCGTCAGCCAACAACATCTGCATTGGCCCTAGATCCTACGCAGTAACACCCCAGGCCACAATACCCTAGAATGCTACCAACTACCATGACTGAATTCAACCAGAACATTCAGCAGTACCTCCTTTGAAAATAGAAGCAATACGGAAGCATGGCATAGATAAAACTGTAGGGTCGAGATAGCGGACTAGAGGGGGGGTCAATAGTCCTTTCTAAAAATTAATCACATCGGCTAACCGAAACAAATGCGAAATTAAAACTATCGGTCTAGCCAAGAATACACCCCTCTATCTATATTCTCAAGCACCTTACAAAAGATTCTAACTATTAAGCAACTAAGGTGTCAGGCTAGTTAGAGCTCACCTAAATAATTCTAGTAGTAAGGTCACACAAACCTATGCAACTAGTATTGAAGCAACCGGGGAGCTCCTACACATGCTAGTATGCAAAAAAGCAAAACCTAAGCTCACTAGCAATGCTCAATAACAAGGCCGCACAAGCCAAATTAGAGAGCTCAAATAACTTAGCTACACAAACTAAGCAATGTAACTAGCAAGGCTACTCAAGCCAACTAGTTACGCAAGAGAGCAACTAATATGCTACAAAAGCGAACTAGCTACACTGAGCAACAACACATGCACAATATATGAATGAATAAATACAAGCTTGTATTTGGAGATTGCAAACCAACTGGATAAACAATGTTGACACGATGATTTCTATCCCAAGGTTCACTTGCTTGTTGGCAAGCTAGTACCCGTTGTGTCGACCGGTTCACCTGGGGGTTCATGCGCTAATAGGCACCACGCCTAGCCCAACACTTGGGCACCGTAAGAACCTCCACAAATGAGGGCACTCAATGACACGAGCAATTTAGTAGAGTTTCCTTTGGTGCTTCGCCTAGAAAGGCACAACACCCCTCACAATCACTTCTCTGAAGCTCCGCATAATCTTCTCGCGGGCTTCACAATGGAGACACACCACCAAGACATCTAGGAGGCGGCAACCTCCAAGATTAACAAGCACCACCAGCTTACAACTCGATCACCTAGTGCCACTCGATGCAATCTTGCAATGCACCACACTAGGAATCACACACTCACTATCAGAGATGAATCATATCGATCACAAGTGAGTTAGAGGCTTTTGTGTGATCATTACACAAGGGCAACACATCCCTATGGTGCTCAACCTCTCGGATGGCTGGCCACCATCTCCTTTTATATATAGCCCCCAAGGGCCAACTAGCTGTTGCTCAAAAATCCAGTTGACAGGCCTCTAGGCTAAGCTCAAGACCATGCTCTAATAGGGTCTAGAGCACAAGACTGTGCCATGTGTAATGACTGTTTGAATATGACCATTGGAGCTCAACGGCTACTTCACGCACGCTTAGCACTACCTCCAGGTTGAGCTATGAACTCACCCTCAGGACCATCGTGCACCTCAGTCCTGAGCTCCAGACTCACCCTGAGGACCATTGCACACCTTGGTCCTAAGGTCTCCACTAAGCATCTAGAGAGCACAATTTGCTCTGGACTTGGTTGAAAGGTCCTAATATGGCTAGAGTGGGGTGAATAGCCTAATAAAATTCTACAAATACACTAGAGCAAAGTGGTTAGTAAAGTAAATGGCGAAATGCTTTTTGCCTAGCTCTAGTGTTGTGTTGCAAGCCACCTATCTAACAATTCTTGTCACTTATGATCTCTATGCACTCAATAGCTAAGTTACTACTTCTACACTAGTGAGCTAGCAAGAACTAAAACAAATACTTTTCTAGCTACACAAGGCAACAACTACAAGCTCTACACAAGAAATGCTATGAAATGTAAAGCAAGAGAGGGGAGATTCTTATACCGATGTTGTAGAGAGGATGAAGCCAATCATCAAGATGATATCCAATCAATCACAAGATAATCAATGAACCCAATCAATGAATCAATCACCGAGAGACAAGATGACACAAGAATTTTCTCCTGAGGTTCACTTACTTGCCGGCAAGCTAGTCCCTAATGTGTCGACCAACACTTGGTGGTTCGGTGGTCTAATTGGCGTTCACTAGCCAAGCTCACCACGAGCGCCGCAAGAACCTACCCAAAGTGAGGTAGCTCAATGACACAAGCAATCCACTAGAGTTGCCTTGAGTGCTCTGCCAGGGAAGGCACAAGAACCCCTCACAATCACCGGGAGGGGGCCAAGAACAATCACCAATCTTGCCACAATTCCTCAACTTCTCCAAGTCGGCTAGGTGATGGCAATCACCAAGAGTAACAAGAAATCCACCGGCAAAACGATCTCCAGTGCCATTAGATGCAATAACTCAAGCAATTGCACTTGGATCACTCAATCTCACTTTGATTTTGCAAACAAGAAAGGGAGATGAGTGGGAGGGAGTTGCTTTAGCTCACAAGGATGTTTCACAAATCAAAATGGCCAAGCGAGTGAGCTAGAGTTGGCCAAGTCCTTTAAATAGCTCCCCAAGGGCTCACTAGCCATTAGAGCCACGAACCAATCGTCGGATGCTTGGCTCACAAGGACTGTTCGACGCTGCGTTCGATGCCCTGTCCTATCCATTGCTATGCTGCCACAGTCCTAATTTGAAAAGCCTACCATTGCCGTGCGCGTGGAGCCCTGGACGCGTTGTCAGACGCGGACCGTCGGACGCACACAGTGCCATTCGACGCTCTCGTCCGACGTGGTCTAAAGAGCATCCAGAGAGGGTAAAACACGTCAGACACTGACCGTCGGACGTGTAAAGCGGTCTGACACCACCACGTGTCACCACTACGTTCAAACGCTCATGCGCCACACCATCGGACACTGAGGAACAGTAACCCAATAGTGTCCGATGCCCTCGCCGTGCATCGTTCGACGCTCGTGCGTCCACTACCTCTCTACTACAGGGCCATCAGACACTGCCGAGATGGTCCAACGCCATCTAGCGCAACCATAGTCCGACGTTCCCGCTCACACTCGCACAGTTAGGGTTAGCCATCAGATGCATGGACGCCAGGGTCCGACGCCCATTTTCATTATTTTTCAAGCGCGTTTTAGATTCCTTGCTCTCATGTGCAAGCACCAAGGTGTCCCAAACACTTGTGCATGTGTGTTAGCATTTTTCAAATCATTTTGCAAGGATTTTAGGTTAGCTCACTAGGTCCTAATGCACATGATTGAATGACATCACCTAGTGGCACTTGATAACCATAATTCTGATGAATTGCCCCTCTTTATAGTATGACTATCGATCCTATATGTACTCACACCCTCTATGATGTCTTGAGTACCAAAACAAAAGATCTTATCAAGTTATACCTTTGTCTTGATCCATCTTTTGTTTTTCTCTTTCTTCTTTTACAAAATTATGGAGCACTTGATCATCTCTTTTGGATCATCACCATCCACCATGATCATCATCTAGCTTCACCACTTGGATTGGACTACCTTGTCTAGTTCACACTTAGCACAAAGGTTAGTCCTAGGGTGTCATTAATTATCCAAAACTGAACTAGGACTTTCATCGGTCCTCAGCCTACCTCCGAACCATTACTTAGAGTCCTGAGCTCCCTGTCTTTCTCTGCAGTGCACCAACCGGACCCAGAGGACATAGTCCTAAGCTGCAATCGGACTGAGTCCTGAGCCAAAGTCCCAAGTCTGAGTCCTGAGCTCAGGACCCAGAGCCCATGGTCTTGTGCTTCTGCCAACCAGGGTCCTGAGCTTGTTTTTCATCTATTTCAAGCCCAACTTCAACACCCTTGCTTCCATGTGCTAACACCATTGTGTCCCAACATATGTGCATGCATATTAGCATTTTCCAAAGCATTTTCAAGGGTTAGCACTCTTTTCACCACGCCACTTGATCCTAGCAACGCATGCAATGTTAGATCACTCAAGTGGCACTAGATGACTGATATGCAAACAAGTTTGCCCCTCTTGATAGTATGACCATCTATCCTAAATCTGGTCATGCACTTCTCTACACAACCTTTGACCGGCAAAATAAAATGCCCTACAAATATACCTTTGCCTTGCGCATTCCATTTCATATCCTCTAATGTTGATGCTACCCAAGCACCAACCTTGATCAACGAATGATATGATCCACCTCATATCATCATGTGACTTTATTGGTTCATCGATCTTTGACCTCACTTGCTCTTCACCGTTGCTTTGGTCCATCGGCGCCAAGTCTTTGCTCAAGCTTCCCCGCCATGCGGTTTATCGTTTTAAAGCCTCTGACTTTCCCTTCACGCTTGCAATCGGTCCATCAAGCCAAGCCTCATCTTGATTTTCTCCACCTAGTCATATGACTCCATGCCATGTTTCATATGCAATGAGCTCCTTCATCACATGCATGAGCATTGCAACATATCCAAGCCATTTTCACCTCCATGACATGTGTTGCTCACACTAGTGCACATGTAGACTAATTAACTATATATCTCACATAAACACGTACATGTTAGTCCACCTAGGTTGTCACTCAATTACCAAAATCAAACAAGGACCTTTCAAAAACAAAACAAGGTGATGTTTAGTGACATAACTAATGATAAGCAAGATCATTGGAATTCCAATGATGGAATGGAGGACAAGCAACCCATTGGTGGTAACAATGCTTTTGATGCTGGAGATTAGGTTGAGTAGGTTTGTCCTACCATTGACAATGCTAAGAAAAGGGCTTATGTAATCCTTAAAGGATCAAGATGACCAATCAACTGATTTACTTCAGAATGAGGAAAATGGTCTTGACTTAGGGATGAGCCTGCAACAAAAAAGTAAAGTACCCCTCAGTTCTAGTTATAAGATGTTTTCGCTTTTCTAGATTCATGGCTTTTGCTATGCATTTAGATATACACTATGGCAAGATACATAGTAAAATCAATAAATCTAGAAAAGTCTTAATGTCTTATAATTTGGAATGGGAGAATATGAATGATCCAGAGGGCAGTCTTGTAATGATAAGCGACATGGCAAAGACAACTTAAGTCTATATGCATGATGTGGCCTCATGTACATGTATATATATTGGATCAACATATGTTTATCTTTTGAGAATGCTACAGTTCCGGTTCTTGTTTGAGACAATTTTATACTATGGGCACCTATGAGCTTTGTTACTAGATATATATTTTATTTGAATATAAATAATTTTTCACCCAAGAAATATGAAAAGGAGTGAGGTTAATGCAAAAACGGAGAAAGAGAGGTGAGTGAGGGTAAAGGAATAGAGTGAGAAGGTCAGAAGTGAAGGAGAGGAAGAGGAAGAGCCGGAGAGATTGTTATCATTATAAGAATCCATCAAAGTATTTTTCTAGAGGTAGAATAAAATACATGTAGCACTTCATATTATCATATGGCGGAATAGAGTTTTGTTCCAACTCAGTGATTGGCGATTGCACATAGAATTTTATTAGATTACTCTGATATGTTTCGCCACTATAATATGGGGCTTCCACCAATGTCACCGTGTATCTTGAATTTTCGTCTAGATCAGGTCAATACCACATTTATGGATACTTTTTGCTTGATAATATTTATGTATTGATTTATTTGATTATTGCAAGGTCCAACATTGTCATTCTTCGCCACATATTATTCTTTTTTCAGACATTTACATGTCGCATGTGCGTGTCCACTAATATATTTATAAACACACAAATTATCTATAGTTGTAATAGATATCATTAACTGGAATATATTTTACAATAAATATATTTAAAAATAAAAATATTAATATTTTTTTTATAAACTTAGTTAAATATTATTTTTTGACTCAACAAAAAATAGAATTTATACTATTTTTAGGACAGAGGTTGTGCGTATGGACACCATGGAAATAAAAGCTCGAAATTGCTGGAAGATACACTCTTCGCCCCTTTGCCGCCATCCCCTTCCCCTCCCCGACCACCCTCTGCCTCCCGCCGACCGCGCCCTCAAGCTGCAGTAGGCAGGCCCAGCCACCTGACAGCTAGGGTTTTTGCTGGGTCCCAGGAAGAAGGCACGGCGCTGTCCTGCAGTGGCTGATGCCATGATTCCCTTTGAGGTTCCTCTAGGGTAAGGCACAATCCTCGATCCTTCTTCAGTTTGCTCTCTATTTCACAGTTAGTAGATTTTGGGGGCACAAGCTTATCATGTCTCTCTTTTATTTTTTTTTGTTGATATACGGTAGAATCGATGCGGAAGCTGCATTTAGATTGTGTGTTCAGATTTCTGAGTTTACCGCAAAGCTCAATGATGCTGCTCTGTTAATGTGCCACAAAAATACGATGAATGGACTGTGGATTGTCAATGTTACACTTTAGACATGCTAGAAAAGTATTTGGCAGCTAGGATAAACGGGGTAACAGCCAGAGCTGCCAGTATCTGAATTTGACATGAGTAGAGTTGAAGAAAGGAAATTGTTGAAGGATACAGATCTGTCTCTTGCTTTTGCTGAAAGAAAGAATGAAAGAAGATGTTTTTACTTGTTGCTATTGTGGACAAACCCATAGAAATCGATTGAGACAGTTTGGAGATAACTCCTCTAACTGCTGATCAGATTGGCTGAAATCCTTTAAATTGAAACAATACGTACCCTCAGGGTGTGTTCACTTCGCGAAAAGTAGGTGAAAAGTTACTGTAGCATCTTTCGTTGTTATTTGGTAAAATTTGTCCAATCATAGACTAACTATGCTCAAAAGATTCGTCCCGACATTTACAGATAAACTATGCAACTAGTTATCTGAATTTAATGCTTCATGCATGCGTTGAAAGATTTGATATGATGGGTGGAAGAGAAAATATTTTGGGTTTGCATGCCATCTAAACAGGGCCTCAATGTCATATTTTGAAAGGGTGACGATTTGGATGTCAAAATGTTGCGAGGCTGACGAATTCCAATGTCAAATATTGAAATTTCTCGTACCAAAGGACGGCGAGACATTCCGACTCTGAGCTGGCTCGCCGCCGCCGCCGCCGCTCTTGCGCCCGCCGGGGCACCGTTGCCCCCATGCCCGAGCCCGAGCCGCCTCGCTCTGCTCCAGCAAACCGCAAGCCGCCCCACGCCTGAACCGCCGCCGCTCTAAGCTAGCAAGCCGCCCGCCCCTCGGGGGCCGCCCTCGCTGCTTCTCACAGTTTGGGGGCCGCCGCCACCGCTCCTCCCTTGGGGGCCGCCGCTGCTGCCCGCCCCTTGGAGGTTGTCACGGATCTGAGAAGTGGACGGAGGTGGACGGAGAGAGAAGGGGATAGGGCAGAGCCGAGCCGAAGCGAATCGTCTTGCGCGGCCACCGCCGCTGCTGCCTCTCTCAGGTGATTGATGCAGATGCATATCCATCCATCTCCTCATCTTCCTCCGCAGATCGATCTGGCTGTTTCAATGTAGCTAACCTCTTGTCTTCTTTGACTGTTTCTTTTGTCCCACAACCACAGTGCCTGGTGGCATCCTCGATCGGAGGACGGGCAGGATGCTTCCGCGGAAAGCGCCCAAAATTGCGTCTGCCGCCGCCGCAGCTCCGGTCGAAGTCCCCGACCACATCAGCAACCTCCCGGACGGCGTGCTGCAGCACATATTCTCCTTCCTACCGGCGCAGGACGTCGTGCGGACATCTGTGCTCGCCAAGCGCTGGCGATACATGTGGAAGTCCACCACCGTCTTGCGTTTCCAGTGCGGCGGAAAGGAGGAACCAAAGTCCATGAAGGAGATTCAGGATTTCGTGGACCAACTGCTACGGCTGCGAATCAGCGGAGGCACGCGGCTCGACACGTGCGAGTTCCGTCTCGGCGAGACTGATGACTACGACATGGGTCGTGTGAACCTTTGGATCCGTATAGCTCTCCAGTGCAAAGTCCGGGTGCTCCAGTTCATCTTTGTGGGCGATAATTGTCAGGACATTAGTCCTCAAGATGGCCATCCCTTCTTTATCTCCCAATACTTGAAGAAGCTAAAGCTTGAAAATTTCAACGATATGGTGCCCAGATTCCTTGACTTCTCCTGCCCATTTTTGGAAGACCTTGAGATTGTTTACTGTGCCCTAGCTGGTCTTGAACTCATCTCGTCACAATCCCTCAAGAGTCTAACCATCAAGTGTGGTTATTTTAGTTATGAATCGCGCTTGCCTATCTGTGCCCCGAATCTTGTTTCACTATGGCTTGAAGTCGATGACGGCAGGACTCCATCGCTTCAGAGGATGCCATCCTTACAAACAGCAGTGGTCAAAATCTGCGGTTATGATATCGGTACCCTTGACTCTGATGACAGCAACCAAAGTATTCTCTTGCAAGGTTTATCGGAAGTTCAGAACTTGGTGCTAATATCTCCTTACACCGACATGGTATTCTTACACACTGAGTCATAATGTTCATGCCTACAGCCTACATTTCGATTTACTGATGTTTCTTTGTTTTGCATTGTCTAGTTTATTTTCAGAAGGGACTTGACATTTTGCTATAGTTTCAACGAATTGAAGTCTTTGCTCCTTGATGAATACTGGTGCCAGCCTGCTGATTTCAGTGCCCTAGCTTGCCTCCTTAAACTTTCACCAGTGTTAGAGAAGCTCACTCTTCAACTATATTCAACGGTATATAATTTCAAATGCAACTTCTTCGTTGTAGAAACTAGAACAAATTATTATTCTAGTTTGTGGATTGATCTTGGCAAAATCATTATATTTAACACAGGGACCTAAACATAAAGTGGAGATTAAACTGAGATGCAAACCATTGGAGATGTCAGCGGCAATATCACAGCACCTTAAGGTGCTTGAAGTCAAATGTGAAGTGTATGATGACAGAGTTCACAATGTTTTGACGTTTCTTAGTAAACAACTTAACATATGTAAGTTAACTGATATTACTGTCACATTTTCCTTATTTTTACAGTATGGTTCCAAATTATATGAATGGAAGTGTCTGGATTTATAGTATTAGCTCTGAACCATGGTGTCATCTTGCTTATTGCTTCTGAGCGAAACACAAATGCTTGCTTTTTATTCTTGTTAATCAATTTACTATTTTCTTTATGATAATCATTTGGTACATTTTGTTTCCTTGTCTTATCATCACCACCAGCTTTGACATTGTATTGCAGTAAAGTAAGTTCAATCATATCATTCCATTTTTCTGCCACATTCATAAAAAGATGACCATTAGCCTTTTACGTGAGTATGTAATAGATGAAATGTCATACCAGAATTCAAAATTGTTTTTTAAAATGAGAATGTAACATTGATGTGATTTCCTTTGCTTCCTGAGTTGCTAGCTTTTGTGCCAACATTTATTACTGCATGTTCCTTTTTTATTTTTTGAAATTGGTGTCACTTCCTCTGGAATTTTCTGACACTTCAGAACAGCACAACCGTTATTGTTCTAATTCTATTGTGCTGTTTGGTTATTTTCTTATGTGCAGAAGTCTATTCCTGTCTAAATATTGTTACCATTTCTCTATGTTTCTCATGTATTTTTTCATGCTCCTCAACTTATGGCATGACTTTGATATATGTGAAGGGTTTCAGTTCAGCGGATAGAAGGCTATGCATGAGGATGGACCTACTATCACTTAATTAAGTCAAGGTTAAGCTCGAATCAACTAAAGCAGCACAAGTATTAAGGATGTCGTCTTTGTCTGTAATCAGGTAGCCGGCGTGGTACCACGCTATGTAGTTCAGGCTACCTTCTTGATTAATAGCTTGTTCAAGCTAAATCTACTTCGTACCTGTCCATTTACTATATATTGATGTGTCAGAAACCTAATAGCACATGTTTGCTTGCTATGTTGAACCAGCGCCTAAGGAACTTGCACTTATGTTTCTCGAAGTCAAGTTTCTAGACTGTCCATTGTTTCCTAGCATTTGTTGTAGTGGAGAACATGTTCAGATGTCACTGCGTTTTGGACATGTGAAGCTATAGATCGCTGAAATCAGTAAAGGCATTCTGAGTTTCCATGCTAGGTAAATCTGAAATTTCTCATTGTCCAGATGTGTTGCTGAAGATGTTTGGTTAAATCGTTGTTCATTCTTTCACAGAAACAAGGGTTTGAAAATGTTTCGTATTTCTTTTGCCATGGTGTTTGCATTGGTTTAAGGGATGTAACTTCTAGATAAAGAATCGGAAAGCGCATGCAGTACTGTGTGTTTTTCTATTTAGTACCAAAGTATCAAGGACCCACGTTCTAATATGTAACCACGTGGGTCCAATATTTACTCCTTCCTAAGGAGCCTTTTGGATTTAGACTTCGGTGATATGCCATCCCACAATGGGGTTTCGTCAACTTGCCACTATGAAACGCGACCCACCCGCTAGAATGTCATCAGGTGGTTTTGGGAGCCTTTTATTCCCCTTCTGCCCCTGCCCCTTATCTCTTTTATTTCACAGAGCTGTGCGCTGGGGACGTAACGGAGCGACGCAAACGGATCGAGCCGGGGTCGCTGCTTCTTCTCCGACGCCGAGCTCCGCCACACCCGCCCACCTGCCCCCCACGGCTAGCTTCCCCACGCCCGCTCGCTCCCCCAAAGCCGCCCGCTCCCCCACGCCTGGCCGCCTCCCCACACCTGCCCGCCCAGCGTCGCCTGCTCGCCATGGCCGGCCACAGCTCGCCTTGGCGTGCCTGCAGCGCCTCCACGCTGGCCATGGAGCACAGCACAGCAGTGACGCCCCCAAGGCCAGCCATGCAGAACTTGTGTTGGTTAGCAATTTGTACGCAATTGTGAGGAGTTGGTGAATCTCGTGTACTTGCTATCAAAATGTATCACCTGTGCCAATGAATCAATGAAAATGACATGTTATGTTCTCAAGTGACAAATTATTTTCTTCTGAAATGGCACAGGGTTCATAAGAAAGCATTCAACATACAATTTAGTTTGACAAACACACAAGTCTGGTAGCACACATGTTTTCAAATGGAAAAGGTTCACAAACCACACAAACTCATATTGTTAAGTTCATATAGGACACAGGTTCATCAAACACACATGATATGAAAATGACACAGGTTCTCAGATTTTTTTTTATTTTCCTCAGGACCAACTTAGAAGGGCAGACTTGGTGCAGTTGGTGAGAAGCTCACCCACTGAGCACCAGGTCCTGGGTTCGACGCCACCTCCCCGCATATTTGCGGGCTAAAGGCTGGCCTCGGTTAAACCCTTCCCCAGAACTCCACTCAAGTGAGAGCCACCTGGCACTGGGTCTGCCCTTTTTTTTTCCTCAGGACCAACTTCTTCGGTGTCGTTCTCTTCTTTCCAGCTGTTCTTCCTTGAGTGGTGCTAGGCGACCCATGAGCAGGCTGGCCATCTGTGCCTTCGTCTCCCATCAAGAATGCCAAGTGGCTGAAAAAAATGAATAAAATTAAGTAACTGAACATCGCAATTTTTAAGAAGTATAGATGGCTGACATTACTGTCTTTACCTTCTTGTCAGCCTATTTGGGCTCTCTTGCAAGATTGTTTCTTTGGTCGGTTTGGTGGGGCTGGTTACTACAATTGAATTTTCAGGAATAAATGGGACTATAGCAGTATCATTTTCAGCTTGCACAACTTGCACAGGTTGCACACTTGCATTTTCAGTTTGCACAGATTGCACAGATTCATTTTCAGCTTACAATATCATTATCAGCTTGCACAGTAGGGTTCTCAGGCTGCTTATCTCGCTTCTTTGCCCTTTTTGTTGGGATTTTATCATTTGGCCCATATTTAGTAGTATTTTTCCTAGACTTCCTTTTCCTGCAGGGAGGAAAACAGTAAAAATTATTTAAAACAACATGGTGCAATCAATCAATAAATAAAATAAAGAACAAAAGATGTTGTCTTTTCTTTGTCCCATTAAACTTGCACTTGTAGCTGGTTTCTCCATGACCCAATTCACCGCACCGCTTGCACTTCCTTTTTCCCATAATTAGTTGCCTCTTTCCCATAGCAGCTTCCTCAGCTTCCATTTCTGTATCCTTATCGGCCTGATTGGCAGCATCCTTTGCATCTTTTTTTGCTCATGCCACCTTTTTCCCCTCCAAACATCCTTTGATTCACAGTTTTCTAGGCTTTCCAGCAGATCTTTTACCTAATGGTGCATTAAATGCAAAGTCAAGCTCAACTTCAGGCCACTGGTTCTTATCTGGAAGAGGCTCTATCAGTCTCTTATAAGCATTCTTGAACCAAAAGCAAGTGGATACATCCAATTATGACCATCTATAGCAGTAGCTGCAGCCATATGCCCATTCCATCTACCATTTAGTGATGTTGAGTCTATGCTAACATAAGGCCTACAATCCTCTAAAAAACCTCAATGCAAGGACTTAATGCAAAAAAAAATCTGTGGAAGTACAATTGCCCATCTATCTGCTTTATGTCAATTTCAATGATACTTCCAGGTGATCGCTGCAGTACCTCTGCCCTCCAATTGAACAACAGTGTCATAGTGAATCTCACACTTGTGCTCATCTTCTAGCAGTTTCTTCATGCTTATGGTGCCTATGGTGGAATCATTCCTGAGGTGATGAATGGCCTTTGATGCCACCCAGGCACTTGATGGTGGAGTGGTGGTCCTCCTTGCGCTAGAAGTACAAGTATGCGAGCAATCAAAGCTAAAACCTGCAACAAGCCAATAGCCAAGATATTAGATATTTACAAACAAAAAAATGGTGACATACAGTTAGCAAATAGTTAAACACCTTCACGGTCGACCCATCAGGTTTTGTTCGCCTATTAATATGCCATGGACAATCATCATCTTTGCAATCATCAATGTACCTCTTCTGATGCGTTTTGACTAAGTGAAATTCAAACTCCTTATTTATTGCAAATTGTTTCATGGCTAATCTAAACTCCTTCATGTTTGGATACACGGTGCCAATATCCATACAAGGCTTGTTAGGATCATAAGCATAGAGTCCTTCCCCTAGTACATGATCATCAACAGGAATTGCAACAGTAGTTGTGTCAATATCAATGCCAGCAATTCTATTTTCAGCTGTGATGTCCCTCTCAGCAACAGTTTGAGCCTCAGCATCACTAGGCTTATCAAGCTGATCATCATCAATTCTCAAACCTGAAAGACAGAATAACTGATCCTCATCAATTATATCTAGCACAGAATAACTGATCCTCATCAATTATATCTAGCACACCCTCACCCTCTTCATCAACTGTATCAGCAATCTGCAGTCTGTCCCAATCAACACCTCGATAACACTCTACAGCCCGTGAACTGCCAAGGAAATCACATGCTTCCTGTGAACTGCCAAGGAAATCACAAGCTTACTCTTCTACAACCTGTTCTATAGGCTTATCATTGCTACCAACATCTCCAATTTTTTCTACTGCATCTAAACTAACCTCAGGCTCCGGATCGAGCCTTGAGAAATTAGAAAAATTATACTGTGTTAGAAACCTATTGGGCAAGGTCACTGTATTGGCTTTCCAAACTGAGTAAGAGGAATACAAACACCGGAAGAAAGAGGAATCATACCGAATGAGGTCTCTCCATCTGCAGTCCATGGGGAAGGTCACTGCATTGGCATTCAGAGAAGTAGCAGCAGCTGCTGGAAGAGGAGAGGGAGCGCAGGGAGGGGCGGCACCGTGGGGGAGCTAACTAGAGGGGGGCGCTGAGAGGGGGGCTGCTTGCCGTGGGGGTGCTCACCGTGGGCATGGAGGGTGCTCGCGGACAGTAGCACCGCGCCTCGCTCGATCCATTCTGGCCGCCCCCGTTCCATCCCGGTAGCAGCTCATGAAAGAAAGAGATAAAGGGCAAGGGTAGAAGGGGAATAAAGGGTCCCAAATCCACTGGATGGCATTCTAGCGGGTGGGTCGCATTTCATAATGGCAAGCTGGCGAAGCCCGTTGCGGGATGGCATATCACCGAATCCCGCTTCCCATAATGGTCTAAATCCAAAAGGCTCCTTCCTAAGCCTACTAACTAGATTTTCTATATGTCCACAGATGTAGCGACTTCTAGGTTTAAAAATGGAAGGCTGCCGACACTAAAACTTTGAAGCGATATGGTGTTTGTGCTAGCTTTGAGCTGAATGAAATATCAGAAGCAATCGGGCAATGGTACCTCGTCCTGCTGGATGCATGCGAACAAGTCTCGTGCGTATTTGAACTCTCGGTGGAATGTTGAAATTGTTACAATGCAATCCGTTGAAGAAGAAAATGGATCAATAGAAATTCAGTGAACTCATTCCTAGTGATAAATCTTAGGGATCCAACCTACTAATTAGTGGGTATGCTGGCCTATTTGGATCCCTTCTTATAAACTTTAAAGCTCTAAAAACTTCAGAGCACTTTTAGGTCAGTTTTGATATCTAAAGCTATGTGAGGTGGGCTAAAGCATAACTACCTTTAAACCATCTGTTTGGAGATTTTCTAAAGTTTAGAGGTCTAATGTTTAGAGAAGCACTTTCTTCTCTTTTGTTTGATCCCCACTCAGAGCTTTCTCCAGATTTAGGCGCACCGACTTCTTTGGATTTTCCCTTCTCTGCAGGGTCATAAACCTCTTTAGTGAGCTCATCACCTCCTATTCCTCCCTGTTCTATCCTCCATACACACCCGTCCTATCTCCCTCCTTTCTCAAGGTTAGGGAGTCACATTTTTGTTAGACCATAGCGCCTAGTGTGGAACCCTCCGCTTCCTCTATCATCCTCTCCACAACTACCCATTCATCAAGAACCACTTCTCCTATTGCTTCCCACCGGAGCTGCATACCCCTTATCCTATCTTCTCTTTCAAGAAAACCCTCAACTTCTTTGTGTACTGATGCACTCGCCCCTCCGCCAGCTCCGCTACACATGATTTATCTGTATGTCCTATGATGCAACAATTTTTAGTGGAACTCTAGGACAAATTCATATACTATGGGGCACCATAGGGGCTTGTCATCTTCATCCACTACCAAAGAAACTCTCCACATCAGTGACTTGTTGATGTTCAGCTTCACCTTGATTCATAGGTATTGGCCGACTGCCGATCCGTCCTCCTCCAAATCCATGTCCACAAACACCCCCACCTCATTGCCGATCGCTTTCCCTGTCACCTTGTTCAATATCCCAAGTGGTATTCCCGAAGCCCTAAGCCAAATTGGGACGCACTCAAACCACCAAACTTATTGTCTTCTAGCCTTTTCTTCCCATCAAAATCAACTACAACGATCAGATTCTTCCTGAACACAACGGCTCATCCTCTAGCATCCTTCTATTTCTCATCGTCTGATGGAACATGAATAGAAAGTAATTGTATTTGAGGTCCTTATAGTTGATGCCCCGGATCGCACACCAGACCTTCCCTAGAGCTTGCCATAAGCCCTCCTTGTTGACAGGTAATCTGCTAGAACCTTCCCAATCACATGTGGTTTTGCCGACTTTGATCCACCTCCACCCCCTATCGCCGCCTAGATCCCTCTCTTTTCTACCTTTGAGAGTTCCATCTTCTCCATCAATCCTGCCACTGCATCCATTGTTGAGGTTTCAAGGTTCTCACGTTAGGCAACTTTGATGTGCCGAACCCTAAGAACATGCTAAAAAGGTGTACCTACACTGTCAGCAGAGAAGGCTTGGCTTCATCACGAAGAGGGTTTCGTGGACACAATGGATGGATGGGGCGTGGACTCTAATTCATATCTTGTGGGAAGATTAGAACATGAACGGGGGAGCGAAGGAATCCTAACAAACCGCACCAGGAACGCTACTCGAGTCGCCCTAGAGCGTTGAGACATGCTATCAGATACTATAATTAACCTTGTAAGAGCTAATTTTTAGCTAGCTAATAATTAGAGCATCTCTAAGAGGGAAGCTATACTTGCTCTATGGTCTACATTTGGCTATTTTTGGATCTGATGATGTTCTAAAATAAAAGCGATACATCTCGGAATCCTCGCTCGCTACATAAAGCATGTCATCACAGCTCGCCATCCACCTCCCCTGCGCCTATTCCTGCGTGCTTGGCTCATCCCATGCATGTGTTGACATTTCTTAGCATCACTTAATACTAGGTTATCATCACCAGCATGATGCCAGAAATGCTTTGTTGGTATTTATGAATATGCCACTTGTAACTTAAAGATAATACATGAATGAAAGTATCTGCAAGCGCACCGATAAAATACCATTGTAGCACTTCATCTAGGAGTATTCCATGTATCATTATTTATATTTTTACCACAGGGAAGGACATGCACTAGGAATATGATAACCACTTATACTTGTGATGGAGAGACAAACCATATACAATCTATCCACTCATAATAGGGATAAGTCATGAGACAAATATATGATAAATGATAAATGATAAGTCATAAATAATATTGATCACGTAGAGTACTCCATTCTATAGCATTAGCATGACTAGGTAGAACTAAGAAGAATATTCCTAAGTCATTCTTAATTATAAGTCAAAGCATACAATGATTAGTGCAATTATACTTAATAATCATGGCTAAGATCACTTCATATCTATATATAAGGGATATTACTAAGGAGGATTAAGAACAGAGCATAACTCTCCTTCTCAACCAGATCCTACTTGTCCTACATTCAAGGAGTGGACTATAAAGGACTCAACGGGAGTGTCACATCTGCGATCTACCACATGGCCTGGAATATAGGGTGCATTCGCAGGTAAACAACGTATAAGCACCATGCTTACACAATATCGACCACTCACCCTAGATATCTTACAGCGAGCGCTATACGAACTTATGCTTGAACATAAAGATAAACTAGCTATACTAAGCATATAATCAAAGTAGATGATGAACATAATAAACAAGAACATGAGTATTATGTATAACAATGTTGAATCAAATGTAGCAAACATATAAATAATGAAAGATACAAGAGAGAGGTTACAGAAGGCTTTACCAAGATGCGCTCGTGACACAATCAAGAATCCAAGCGAAGCTTGCCTCCCTCTAGATCTAACCTAGCTAGCTATGCCCTAGAATATGGTGGAGCTCTGAGGAGATTAGGGTTTTTGACTTCTCAAATGACTTGCTTCAATGAGTTATTCCTCAGGGGGTAGAGCCTAATATATATAGGGCAGAGCATCAATCCTAGACCCTTAGATCAAACGACCTTGAGCAACAGCGGAGATGCCAACCCTAAGGCGGTGGAGGAACCGACGTAACAGAGCAGAGGCTGACAGCAGGACCCATAGGCCGGTCGGTCTGCAGGTGGGGCCGACCGGCCCCACATTGTGGCCTCCTCCCCTCTGCTTCGTTGTGGTGTCCTCTAGAACCTTCTCAAGTTGGTGCTCATGCGGGATATGCTCTTTAACCTAACATGTGGGTCCTTCTTTGCTCTTTTCCTGATTAATCCATACAGAAACACAGTTTCACCAAAACCTATGGAATTCTGTTAGTTTAACCCCTAAGTCTATGTTGGTGATTGATTTCATGCCTTTATTCATGTTTCATTGACGGTTTATAATGGTTGTTAACTACCGTCAACAACACCCATCCCAGAGCAATGCTAAACTTGGCGATGGATCAGGAGTTGCTACAATGCTTTCACGCCTCAAAAGTACACATGCGTTCAAACAAGAATTCTCCTTCGGATTAGAGTAAACTGATCTGACTTTCAAACTTACCCATATTACCTTCAACCATGGGCTTCTTGCCTTTACTTGGGTCTTAAGGAATTAAAAGACAGAACGATCAAGTCATGCACTATGTCTCGAGCTCTTCGATCAACCATTGTCCTAGAGTTTTTGTAAGTTTTCAAAATAAAACTCAGAGCTTTCTTTGTATGACCCTCTCAAGTCTCTCAATATGTGGTATTTGTGGATCCTTACCAGGGCAATAATGATGTTATGCCCTCTCTCTTTATTCAGAATATGTGGTATTTTTGGATTAAGGCAGAATAACATTGTGCCTTCTCTCTCATCCTACAACTAAGGCTTATGTGGAGCTCATAGGTGTAGAGACAGCGCATATAGAGACAACGCATACATACTTGCAAAACATATATTATAAAGTCAAACAATGGATCCAGAGAAATGAGTCATACAATCAAATCAAGAAGTGCATGTGTGTGGATATATGTGTATGGTGAAAGTGATTATGGATGGTGTAAATGGTGGTAAGGGTGAAAGCATAATTCTACTTTGCTCCTTGAAGAAACATATCTCTCTTTTAGAATTTGGAAATATTTGAGAGAACCTGGGCTGCACACATTCTTTGCTTCTCTTTTTTTTCCTCGGACACTTGTCCTTTCTTTGTTTTCTTTCTCTCTCTCTTTGTTTTTATATAGCCCAAGCCTCTTTGTACAATAGAATTCTGAGAGATAACAACAAGAACATTAGAGCTTTATTGGATGGCATTGGGGTGATTGGCTGGGTAGATGAAAAAACCTATCAAACATGTTTTTGGTGTTTACTCCCAGTGTAGGAGTAAAACATTTTTTGTGGTTCTAAATGAAAAGCATGTTGTTGCCTACTTCTAGTGTAGAAGCAGCATATTTGGGTGGAGTGTATGTGATCTTGATTTTAAAAGCATAACAAGTCTCTAAGGTCAACAAAGCTCGTCATCACTCAATACAATAACAAGCAGCATATTTATATGGAAGTTTTCCTAATCTAAGTAACATGTATGGTTGTGGTAGTAATTCAAGCTCTGTCATACAGGAACTCATCATGTAGCATTTTAAGTTTTTTAAAAGATAAATCTCCGGAACTCTAGTATCACCAGGAACAAGATAAACAGCAGCTCAAACCTTCTCATATCATACCCGTCAATTACCTAGACTTAGATCAAGCATTCGCTACCCATGAGTTTCAAGTTCAGAGTAAATCTTCTGGTCAAAACAATTTTATTCAAAACTCGGGAGAATTCAAGGATAAAAACTAGGTACTTGAAAGGAATTTCAAGAGAGCAACTATTCATCATTTCCATACTCAGAAATCATCTTTAGAGTTCATTTTATTTTACTTTCAAACTTTAAAATAACACATTATTAATATATAGATATATGACCCAAACTTTTTATTTTGTTTTTAGTTATGCATTTTTTTAGATACTAATAATTATATAAAGCTGATATTAAAAAGTAAATAAGATAAAGGAAAAGAAATACTTATCTAGATATATGAGGGATGCCCTTCCCCCAACCTAGATATTGACGTAGTCATTCGATCTTACGGTGTGATATGAGCCAGACTAACAGCGGGAGTGTACTCCCTTCCAGTGAAACATTGATTGATGTTGATGACTGTTGAGGCAGTGCTCTAACATGAGTTAGAACACCTTCCATCCTGTCATGCCTTACTCCTTTCGATCTTCCAAATCTTGTTGAACTCAAAATAGACAGCAAAGCTTGTGGAACAGATTAAGTATTAGTGGTTGGCCACTTAAGCCTCAGTAGCCTAGAGCTTCTAAGTTTAGTTATGATTTTTCTTCTAAGCAGGATTTCAGCAGGATTTCTTTCTTCAATATTTTTGGATTTTTTATATGATGCAAGGAATTATAATAAGATGATTGCATATTTATTTTTATTTTTAGGCCACCACGGTGAATATTCTTGCGTGTTTTCAACACCACAAAATTAGTCATATGGGGCTTAGGATTTTTAATGTAGTGTAACAAACAATATTTTTATTTTCTTTTTTAATGTAGATATAATAAAATAATTATGCTAAAGGAAAATGATTATGCAATGCGGGAAAATAAATATGTTATGTAGTGCTAAAAATTAAACATGGATAACTATTGATTTTATCTCCTAGCGAGGGTTCAGGGTTTTAAGTCCTCCAAACAGGACTTCTTTTCATGTTCTTCATTCTTCTCAGGGTGCATCAGATGGTCGAAATAGAGACCCTGATGGCTGCACCTCTTGTGATGGTGAACTTGATGATGGTGTCACCTTCTCCTTCCACACTTGCTTGGTCAGCAGACTTGACTATGTAGGTGATTCTTCCTTTACTGTTTCTACTTCTTTGTTCTTTGGGAGTTGATTCTTTTGGCGTTGGGATGATTAATGTTTCCTCCTAGAGCGGTTCTTCCTTGGCTGTTCATAAGTTGCATAATTATTGAAATAATAACGTACCTTTTCTCTAGGGAATTAGAAGTGGATTTCTCCTGATCGGATGTAGATGATTGCACTAGTGGTGTTGAGGAACGGTCTTCCAAGGATGATGGGTGTGTCGTCTTCTTCTTCTCCCATATCTAAGACCATGAAGTCGGAGGGAATATAGTAGTCTCGAATCTTGACCATGATGTCTTTTTCTATTCCCTCCGAAAATCAAAATATTTGGTCCGCCATCTACAGCTACACATATGTAGAGTACAGAGGTTTGTTACTAAATAAATATTTTTATGTTACCTTAGACATTATGTTGATGTCTGATCCAATGTCGCAAAAGGTCTTATAGAAGATTCTTTCTTCAATTGTGCACTTGATCGTCAGTACTCCCGGATCATCCTTCTTGACAAGGAAGGGTGAAGTGAGCCAATGGTCGTACTCTAATCTGACTGTGTTAATCATCTTGACTGATTCTTCTTGTGGCTGCCTGGTCTTGTTCCTCCTACGGTTGTTCTTCTTCTCTGTTGTCTTATCCTCGTATATGTTTGCTTTTTGTGGATGAGCAGGAGATTCTAATGTACGATTCTTGAAAGTGAACTTCTCCTTTCTATCCTTGATTGTGAAACAGATCTTAGCACTGTCTGCATAGATGATGGCTTTGGTGGTACTCAGGAATGGTCAACCCAAAATGATGGATACCCTCTCATCTCCACCTGTTTCTACAACCACAAAACGTGCAAGTACATATGAGCTCCCAACTCACACATAGATGTCTTTAAGAATTCTATTGGGGTAGCAGAGTGACTGATCTGCAAGTTGCAAACGCATGATTGTGTACAACAAAGATCTCCATGAATTTTCTCATAAATTACCTTCGGTATGATGTTGACGCTTGCTCCAAAGTCACAAATAGCTTCTTTGAATATGTGTGGTCCAATGGTGATGGGGATGATAGGTCTTTCTGGATCTCCCTTCTTGACAGGCAAGGAATCGTCTATCCACCCTCCATATGATGGTGCCACAAAGTGGTATCCTGCATTGTGAATATCTATAAGATTTGCAATTTCTAGCTCTTCTGGTTACCCCAGAATCTTACCTTTATCGGCTGAAGGAACGGTAGCTGCCAGCTAAGCTATTTGTGATTCTATCATTTTATTAAAGCTATGCTAGTTCTTAATGGCAGAAGAAAAACTATACATTATATTATTTATAGTTTCTAGCATTTTATCATTGGAAGCTAACTTTATAGATAATCCCTCCATAATTTTACCTTGACCAAGGACTAAATCTCTCAAAGGTGGTGGATTGAAATTATTAAAATTATTACCTTGATAGTTACCTTGGTAATTAAATAAGTAGTTCGGCCTTTGTTGCTGATTCTATCCTTGATTCAGTTGAAGACGATAGTTGTTGTTGATGTAATTTACATCCTCTTGAATTTTAAGGTAATTGTTGCCTGAATGCCTAGTGTTTCCACATTTTTCACATGTTATGCAGGAATAGGAAATGTCATGACTTCTCATTGGCTCGCTCATCGAGCCTCTTCATTAATAGGCCCATCTTGGCTGATAGCATGTCTACCTCCTTGAGCTAGTGCATACCTCCACCTCTCTCACGTGGTTGAAGATATTCTTCATTCCAACCTTGGTTGGAAGCCATCTTCTCCACAAGAGCTGTGGCTTGTGTGATTGTGAGTGATAGAAATGCACCTCCAGCAGCAGCATCCATATTCTCACTGGTGTTATTGGTGAGACCGTGATAGAAAGTCTGCATGAGTAGCCAATTCTCTATCCCATGATGAGGACACTCTAATATGTAGTCTTAGAAGCGTTCCTATGCCTCAGTGATAGATTCATCATGTTGCTGTAGAAAACTTGAAATTTTCCCACGCAGAGCATTTGTCTTGCCCATGGGAAAGAACTTTGCTAGGAAAGCGGTGAGCAAAGTGCCCATATAGTGTTTTTCTCTTTGTTGGCATAGAACCACTTCTTTGCCTTCCCCAAGAGTGAAAATGGGAAGAGACAAAGTAGTATGGCGTCTCTAGGGACTCCTTTGATGGTGAAAGTGCTACAGATCTCCAGGAAGTGTTGGAGATGCGTACTTGCATCTTCGTGTGCCTTTCCACAGAACTGGCTAGCCTGCACCATGTTGATGAGAGATGGCTTGAGCTCAAAAGCATTGTCTCCAATGTCGACTACTGGTCCAGTACGGATGGTGGGCGTAGTTGGAGCAAAGAAGTCACTGAGTGTCTTATTAGCCATGGCTTCAAATTCTGGTGTTAAGCTACGCCTGATTTGGTTGTCTTCCGAAGTAGAAGCTAGAACTTTCTTGAGCTTGGCTCTTGTTCTTCTAATCAATGCTTCTGGATCTTCAATTTAGTTTGTCGGAAGATCAAAACCGGTCATACATTACCCTGCATAAGATACACAAGTAGACAAAATAAGGGTAATTTTATTTTTGACTCCGTTGCTCACATTATTGTCAAATGATACTATAATCCGACATTGATATTGTCACCGTTAGTTGTAACAAATAATTTGTAGCGATAATAAATTATGACTGCATAGTGATAGATCGACTCAACGATGTAGTCGGCAATGATAGACACTTTCTTTAGCAGTGTATACATTTTGATTAGGATCTATTCTAGAGTTATGACTACAAGCATCATTATTTGTTAGGACACAAATATGCCAGACTGCTGTAAGGAATCGTTTGATTATTCCTACAATATATACTAAGAGATATAGAGCCACTGCAGTCCCTAAATCCCTTTCTTACTTTTCTTTTTAAATTCAGAATTAAAACAATACTACCACACAACGATTTTCACCAATGGTAAAAATAATTTTAGGATCAGGGTTACCAACACTGTTACTATATCATCGATGGTAACAATAAATCATTTTCAGGGGCAGTTTACTTAAGATAACGGTCCCATTTTTTTTAAAAAAAATGTTTAGAAGTCATAGAAAACAAGAAAAATACTTTTATGTGGCCAAAGGTCTACAAAATTGATCACTAATCACAAGTGCAGGGATTCAAAGTCCACGACCTCTCGCCTCACATGTACCACCTCCTACTATCACATGACATAATCACTTTAACTAATATATGATGTTATCCTTCTATACTAACACGTATGAATCTTACAATAAAAATTTTGATTTGTAAATGCTACTAAATGGAAAAAAATTCAACTTCAAAGATTTGGATCTCGTTAAGTACTACAACTTTGATATAGGGCGTGTCTCCATCCAACGTCATTTGAAAAAGTTGAAAATTTAAAATTCAAAATCTGAAAACTTAATGTATATATGTGTACCAATAAACGATCTCAAATAAAAATTTCATCAACTATAGAGTTTTAGACCTCGCCGAGCTCTACCATTTTGATATAAATTTTGTCTTCATCTAACTTCATTTGAAAAAGTTATGATTATTTTTGTGATGTAGTTATTTTAAGGGCGGTTGACATAAGGAACCATTTGGAAAATCATATTTTCAGATAGTTCTCTCACGGTTTACTTAACTGACTCGCCCCTAAAATGTATTTTAGGAATGGTTTGTAAGCTAAAGCTATAGTGCTCCCGGACCTGATTAGAGAAGGTTTGCTATGTAAATCGCCTTTGAAGAAAATAAGAGGTGTCTGTTGAAAATCATTTATGTAGTAGTGAAAATTGAGAAAAAAATATTTTCTTCCTCTACTTCCTCTATCCCAAAATAGCTAGCATTATAGGATTTAAATTTTGTCCCAAAACACTTATACTTCTCACTTCCCAACGCACCTTTATCTTCTCTCAATATACCTTTTCTCTTCCCGGTACATTTCTATCTCTATTTCTCTCTTTGTTTTCTATGCACCACACCTTTTCACTCCTAAATTCTCGTGTCTAAATCTAAAATGTCCTATTTTAGGACTAAGAGAGTATGCATATAATCTACAATACAGGACCATAATAGTAGGTGGAGTCGTTAAATCAAAAGTAGAGGCCTTGATTTGAGAGATGGAGTGGCTTTAACAGACCATGATGATGGACATGTGACATCCTAAAGGCGGTTGGCTTAGTGGGGTCTGAGGTGACACACTATAGGGCTGTTGAATCACCGGCTGCCTCTATTCTAAATATCATTTTTCGTAGCAGTGAGATCTATGATTAAAAAAAAACATGTTACCCAGCAGGGTCATGAAAAGATCATAGGAATTGAAGGGGTCGTGTAATAAATGCTCTGGTGTTTGACTCATTGGGAGTTGGGACTTGGATCTTGTAGTCGCAGAAAAATTGTTTTGGGACCAAGCCATCACATCTAGCGGCGCCTCCCTTCCTCCCTGCTTCGGTGCTCCCTTGGGCCAGAGGGACCTCCCCCCCCCCCCCCCCCCCTCCCTTCTCCGGAGTTCCCTTGGGCCAATGACGCCTCCCTCCCTCCCTGCTCTGATGCTCGTTGCCAGCGGTGGGGCTCCCTTGGGCCGGCGACATAGCTACCTCGGGCCAATGGATGACGAAGAAGAAGAGAGAGAGAGATTGACAAGTGGGGTCAGTTGACACCATGAGACCCGCTGATAGCTGTTTTTCCAAAAAGCTACAACGGTGCAACCAAACGACTTTGAGCTTTTTCAAAAGCCCACAAGCCATAGCTACTTTTCAAAAGTCCACAGCTCACAACAGCTTTTTTAAAAACCACGGCCCAACCAAATAGGGCCTTAGTGCATGCATGCATTCAGATAGACGTCGGAGAGTACACTACAAATAGGGGGGTTGATTTACACGTATATTACCTCTGTTCCCCAACAAGAAATATAATTCTAGATATATTCTTGATTAAAGTGCCTAAACTTTGATCAAACGTAATGGTAAGTATTTAGTACGATAAATATCAGTATTTTTTATGTAATTTTAATTAAACTTGACATATTTTTATTATATAAGCACTACTCAGATCTCGGAGAGGAAGCGGAACGTCTTGGGCAGCCGCCGCCGCTCGTCTCTCCCTGTCAGGTGATTGATGCAGATGCAAATCCATCTCCTCGTCTTCCTTCGTGGATCGATCTGCTGCTAGCTGTTTCAACGCTTGACGCTAACCTCGTCATCTTTGAGTGTTTCTTTTGTCGCACAGATCCTGGTTGCATCCTCGACCACCGGCAGGATGCTTCCTCTAAAAGGGACCAAGAACGCGTCTGCCGCCGCCGCAGCTCCGGCCGGCGGCCGCGACCACATGAGCAACCTCCCTGATTTCGTGCTGCAGCACATGCTGTCCTTCCTACCGGCGCAGGACGCCGTGCGGACATGTGTGTGCTCGCCAAGCGCTGGCGCCACATGTGGAAGTCCACCACCGTCCTGCGCTTCGTGTGCGGCGGTATGGAGGAACCGAAGTCCATGAAGGAGATTCAGGATTTCGTGGACCAACTGCTACGCCTGCGAATCAGCGGAGGCACGCCGCTCGACACGTGCGAGTTCCGTCTCGGCGAGACTGATGAGAACGACATGAGTCGCATCGACCTTTGGATCCGTATAGCTCTCCAGTGCAAAGTCCGGGTGCTCCAGCTCAACTGCGCGGGCATTAACCATCCTATCTTCGTCTCCCAATACCTGAAGAAGCTAGAGCTTGAAGGACTCGACGACGTGGTGCCCAGCAGATTGCTTGACTTCTCCTGCTGCCCCAATTTGGAAGACCTTGAGATTGTTGACTGCTGCATAGGGGGTGCCTTACTCATCTCGTCACAATCCCTAAAGCGTCTAACCATTGAGTACGGTATTTTTGCTAATGATGACTGCCACATGCCTATCTCTGCCCCGAATCTTATTTCACTACGGCTTGAAGTCTGTATCGGCAGGACTCCATTGCTTCAGAGGATGCCATCCTTACTAACAGCATTTGTCAACATTCACGGTTATTATGATCGTGTTAGCCTTGATTCTGATAATGACAGCAACCAAAGTATTCTTTTTCAAGGTTTATCAGAAGTTCGGAACTTGGTGCTCATATCTCATGACACCAACATGGTATCCTTATACACTTGAGTCGTAATGTTCATGCTTACATTTAAGTTTTATTGATGTTTCTTTGTTTGCATTGGCTAGTTTATTTTCAGAAGGGACTTGAAATTTTGGTCTAGTTTCAACAAGTTGAAGTCTTTGCTCCTTGATGAATACTGGTGTGAGCCTGCTGATTTCAGCACCCTTTCTTGCATCCTCAAACTTTCACCGGTATTAGAGAAACTCACTCTTCAACTATATTCGATGGTATATTTGCAAATATAACTGCTTCATTGTAGAAACTAGAACATATTATTATTGTTGTTTGTGGAATATGTGGATTGATCGATCTTGGCAAAATCATTACATTTACTACAGGGACCTAAACATAAAGTGGAGATTAAACTGAGCTGCAAACCATTGGAGATGTCAGCTGCAATATCACAACACCTTAAGACAATCGAAGTCAAATGTGAAGTGTATTATGAGAGAGTTTGCAATATTTTGACGTTTCTTAGTAAATTTAACATATGTAAGTTAACTGACATTACTGTTCATGTTTCCTTATTTTTACAGTATGGTTCCAAATTATATGATTGGAAGTGTCTGGATTTTGCTGTACGTATGTGATAATATTAGTTTTGACTTTTGAACCACAGTGTCATCTTTCTTATTGCTTAATTATGAAGGAAAACACAAGTGTTTGTTTTTTATTCTTGTTAATCATCAGTTTACCTTTGCTTTGTGGCAACCGTTTGGTACATTTTGGTACTTTGTCTTAGCGTCTCCACCCCCCCCCCCCCCCCCCCCCCCAGCTTAGAATGTATATATTGTATTAAATACGTAAAAAGATGACCATACTAACTTTTTATTGAGTACGTAGTAGATGACAACTGTCATACCAGAATACAAACTTGTTTTTTTAAAAAAAACGAGAATGTAACATTGATTTGATTCATCTCTGGATGGCCAACTGTATCAGTATTTTCTGACAGTTCAGAACAGCACGACCATTAATTCTTGTGGTTATGTTAACACCTTATGCTTGTGTGTGCTGATGACCTACTAGTCTAAATAAATTCTGTCAAGCCTTGAGACAAATGTCTTATGGTGTGGTTTCGTCATTTTTCTATGTGCAGAAGTCTGTTCCTGTTTAAATATTGTGATTAATTTCTATGTGTTTCTCATCTATTTGTTGATTCTTCTCAACTTATGGCATGCCTTTGATGTATGTGAAGGGTTTCAGTTCAGTGGACAGAAGGCTCTGCATGAAGATGGACCTACTATCACTTAATTAAGTCAAGGTTAAGGAAGCAGCACTAGTATTAACGATGTAGTCTTGTGTCCATAATCAGATAGCTGGCGTGGTACCACGCCATGCAGTTCTGGCTACCCTATTTTGTTTAATAGCTTGCTCAAGCTATACCTTTTCATTTCCTATATTGATGTCTCATAAACCTTTTTTTTTGATAAGTCGATGGGAGGGGAGAGAATCCCCCACCTGATTTAAATTATAGTGTGGCTCCAAAAGCCAGATGTTTGGGAAACATTACAATGTTTTACTAAGCTTTTACATTGCGTTAACTAAGACTGAACACCATTTTTCAGCAATTTCCTTGTCCTTCTTTGGTAGACGCACTCTCCAGAGCTGAGCTTGTCTTGCAGGCCATCAGCGCCCCTTGAACTGTAGTTCGATCGTTCCTGAAGACAATGTTGTTCCTCCTCTTCCAAATATGCCAGTAGCATAGCAGCAAGAAAGTTTGGAAGTGTTTTGCTGGGATATGTACTGGTGCCGTGATCTCTTGCAGTTTCAGCACCATCCAGGAGGGGTCAGTTGTGATCTGAATGGACTCCCAGAACTCTCTCGCTGCAGTGCAGCCGAAGATGACATGCGCTGGTGTTTCCTCAGCTCCATGACAGACGTCGCATTCCGAGCTATCAACGATTCCTTTTCTAACCAAGTTAGTTTTGCATTGTATCCTCCCTTGTGATAACAGCCAGTCAAAAAAATTGCACTCTAGGCGGTGCCTTGTTCTTCCAGATGAACTTGTTCCAGTGGTCCGGGTGGAGTCTGATGTCTCAGAAACCTAATATTCGCTTGCTGCTATATGTTGAACATGTGCTAAGTAACGAGCACTTATATTTCTCGCAGTGAAGTATTCTAGTCTCTGTAGTTTCCTAGAATTGTAGCAGTGGAGAAAATGTTCAGAAGTCACTGCATTTTTGGACATGTGAAACTATAGTACAACGAAGTTAGTAAATTAATAGAGGTATTCCGAATTTCCATACCAGATATAAATCTGAAATTTCTCATTATCTAGATGTATGGATGAAGATGTTTGGTTAAATGCTTGTTCATTCTTTCGCAAAAATGTAAAGGGTTTGAAATTGTATTGGATGTTTTTGGCCGTGGTGTTTGGTTCACTACTGGATTCGAGTAGTTTGCCGAGTGCCTGGGACACTCGGCAAAGCCCCAAAAACACTCGGCACATGCTTTGCCGAGTGCCGCACTCGGCAAACTGGACTCGGCACAGATTTGGTCGGCAAAGCACGTTTTGCCGAGTGTAAAATGTCGGGCACTCGGCAAAGCGTTTGCCGAGTGTCAAAGATGTCACACGGCAAAGGAAGGAGCTAGCGGACGAAATCCTAACGGTCGGTTTGCCGAGTGTCAAACGTTAGACACTCGGCAAAACGTGCACAGTTTGCCGAGTGTCATATGTTTGACACTCGGCAAAGTTTACATAATTTGCCGAGTGTCAAACATATAACACTCGGCAAACTGTGCATACTTTGCCGAGTGTCAAACATATGACACTCGGCAAACTGTGCACACTTTGCCGAGTGTCAGAGAGCTAACACTCGGCAAACTGTGCATACTTTTGCTGAGTGTCAGCTCTCTGACACTCGGCAAAGTGTGTTCCCAGGCATGCCACGTGTGGTCAGTTTGCCGAGTGTCATGGAGTTGACACTCGGCAAACTGACCAGAATCTGTATTTTTTTTGTTTGTTCCATTTGCGACACAATACACAAATATAATATATATCGTATTAAATCATCAAAAATTTATCACAGGAATCATAAATCACAATCACAATAAGCTCACAAGTTCAAATATGCCACAAACACACATGTTCACATATATGATATGTTCATAACCAAAAGTCCAAATATGCCACAATTTCACAAGTTGACAAGTCTGCAACCAAATATCTTAACCAAAGTTCACAACAAGCTGCTCACGGCGATTGTAGGGGGTGAGAAGGCCCGAGATTTGATGCCGGTGACCCTCCTAGTCAATTTGGCGCAATTTGTGATGTCGGTGACCCTTCGAGCTCATTTGGCGTAACTTGTGATACCGGCGACCCTCCAAACTGTGATGCCGATGACCCACCAATGTGATTCGATGCCGTAGCCGATTGATGCTGCAAAAAAATGAAAAGAATGTCGTCAATTAAAAATTTCGACAGAACCTCCCCTGCACGGTGAGGTTTCTAAACCCTGCAAGAAAACAAACGGCACGATGGCCGTCAAACACATATATATCAATACACCGCCACCAACACCACCCAAACACCACAATCACCACCGCTAGAACAACAACCGCCACCACCACCACATTGCATGTTTGAGATTGTTTGCCCTATGTTAGGTCGAAACAAAGTAACTAATATATTGGTACTCACCGGAGTAGTTGGCAGATGAGCAACACTAAAGTATGGCCTGTACTACTCCGAAGATGTCATCTTAAATAAAAAATAAAGGGGGTGGGGAGTAGACAGCTAGTGATGCATACCGATCCTTAACCTTATTCAGGGTAATTGTGATTTCCTTGGAGGCTAGCCCTCAAGGAAATTCTTGCTGCCAAAAAAAAGCTTGCCATAATCATCAATTTTCATGATTCTAGTCGCTAGCACATGACATTAATATAAACATTTTATTATCAACTACAACCATGATATTTGTTGTGATATATCCACAAGAATATTACAAGTCAATTCATCATGCATGCTTATTATGTTAGTAGTATATTATGGTAGTAGTATATTATGTTAATCAGCTGCCAACATAGATATGGTTCAGCAAAAAAAACTATCAATATATATTAGTCTAGGTCTTAATACTTGCAGGATTCAATGAGATTCAGGCCTCCATTGTCTAACGGCTATACTCAATTAACAAGAAAGGATCCTGAAATTCAGGAATTTTACTTCCACACAGGGGATAAACACATGCCTAAGAACATAACTAACAAGTGCTTACCTTGGCTAAGCAGCTATTTCTCCGGCAGCAGTAGTCATGGTGTTCCCCGGCATGTCGAGCTCATCAGCTTCTGTGTGAAACCCTCCACCACAATCCTTTTTCCCAAGTCACAGATTTGGTGCCTGCATAACTGCATCAGAAAATAGAGCAAATGAAACAATTGCTAAGGTCTATGGATCTTGAATGGGAATTTTTTTAGTGAGTCTAGTCACTACTTCTAGTTTGCTCCAACTTGAAATGGAAAATTCATCAACTACTATGAGCAAACATGTCAAAACAATACCACAGTGTTAGTTCAGCAATTTTTCGAAATGGTTAATATCATCAAACTTAACTATCCTCAAGATGAAACAGGCAAACTAAAAAACAGGTGGAATTCTCAAGAACTTATTTTATAGTGTCTAACTTGATCAGGTAATAGATGGTGAGTACCTTAGGTGAAACAACTCTACTGCTATCTAGTATTGTGTATTGTAATGGCTTCTCTGAAAATTTGGAATGGTAGTATAGTGCCTGTTGCCAAGCTAGAGGAGGTATGGGTTCAGGTTAAAGGGATGCCACCTAAATGGTGTGATTGGGAAACATTCAGACAAGTAGCTTCAACATTAGGTAAGTTGGTGGAGGTGGACTGGCAATCACTATTTGGAAGCTTCTTTGCCATGCTAAGATAGGATATAAGTGGAAGATAGGTAATGGTAGGAAAGTCAAGTTCTGGGTGGATAATTGGTTAGGTCCATCAAGTCTGGCTATACAATATTGGGATAAGATCCTGTTTGAACAAGCGCTGAACTGGGAAGGCCCTAAGCTTCCAGAAGAGGCAAAGAAGAAGCTTTCTGGTGCTTTGGAGAGTTCTGGAGTTGGAGGAGTTTCCTGGATTAGCCTCTAGGGTGAGGTGGTGTGAAGAAATAGATGTGTTGATTTTCTTTGGTGCTTTTAGTTGGGGGTATGGAACTCGGAGCTGTGAGCGTTTGAGGATGTTTGCTGTAAACTTTTGATGGGTGTTTCGCACCTGAATGCTGTAACGAATGCTTTTTGTCTTTGCAATGCTAAGACAGGGGCAATGCCCTAAAATTCTAAAAAAAAGTATTGTGTATTGTAGCAGCATACAACCACAACAACAGGTAGAACCCATGTAGAACCCATGTAGAACTCATATGTGCTAGTACCATATGGAAGGAGTGATAATCAGCACCTGTTCCTAGACACACAGCCTCTACACTTGGGACAGTACATCGATCTAAATCCCGATAACCGAAATTCAGTTTCCTGATTTATCAACTTATTACTGACAGCACAGGTCGCAGCAAACAAAATGGACACATCACAGCAAACAAAATGGACACCAAGCTACGAGAATCAACTTCATGGAAGAGAAAACAGATACGTACTACATAGCAGAGGAATCAATCAGGTACCTGCCGTCCTGGTCGAGGGAAGGATGTTGCAGCTCGACGGAAGGCTTCAGGAGCCGGCTCCTCTTAGTGGGGAAGCTGGCTGCAGAGCACCAGAGGAGGCAGCGTCCTCAGATCTGCGCCCGTTGGTGCCTGATCCGCGGAGGACACGCAGTCTGGGGACGAGATCGGCGATGCGCAGGTGGGGGCAGCCTGCACCGTGGGAGGGGCGTGCCGCGGAGGCCAGTGCCAGCGGAGGGGCCGCGGTCTGCCCGAGCGCCGCCGGAGGGGCTCGCCCTTGAGCTGCACGCGCCGCTGTAGCCCAGAGGAGCCACGCTCTGCCCGCGCGCCGATGGATTGGCTCACCCCTGTCCCACGCGCGATGCCGGAGGGGCTCGCCCCTGTCCCACGCGCGATGCCAGAGGGGCTCGCCCCTGTCCCACGCACGATGCCGGATAGCTCACCCCGGAGGTGGCGTCGTCCGGACTTGGGAGAGGGAGACGAATTGGAACCGAGAGAGAGAGTGGCTGGGGACGGTGGCATCTGAGAGAGGCGTCAGAAATATTTTCCTAATCTGAGGGGTATTTTTTTCGATTTGACGAGTGTCCCAGATCTGACACTCGGCAAAGTTTTCAATTTTTTTAAAAAAACAAAAAAAATATTTAATTACACTTTGCCGAGTGTCTAGGTTCTGGCACTCGGCAAAATACAGATAAGCCAACTTTGCCGAGTGTCAACCAAAAACACTCGGCAAAGTGTACTGTTTGCCGAGTGTTTCTTTGGGACACCCGGCAAAATAATTTTTTTTTTGTTTTTGGCTTCCAATTTTTTCTGTAGGCTTCCTACGTTACCTTGACCAACATGTTGGAATTTGACACAATTTTAAGACATTTAGCTATATTTCTTTAGTTTATTTCTTTTCATTGATTTTTTTGGAAAATGCAAGTTTGAACTGCAAGTGCATCGAATAATGATATTTCATAAATGCAAAAATGATATTCATGTAACTGACTGTTGTTTGAGGTCGTATCCAGGAAGAGACCCGAAATTTCGCACATCTTCTTCACGAAACATGACCATGAACTTGTGGACGAATAGTTTTAAAATTGTATAAAATCCAAGCGGAGTCCGAAATTCATGAAACTTGTCTACAAGTCATGATATCACATGTGGATGCGGTGATAAAAATTTGAGAAGATTTCGAGCACGTCGTCACGTACACTGCTTACAAACCCTAACATGTTAGACTTGCTCCCACTATATCACATGCGGAGATGTGAGAGTTTCTAAGCAGTGTACGTGACGACATGCTCGAAATCTTCTCAAATTTTTATCACCACATCCACATGTGATATCATGACTTTTCAACAAGTTTCATGAATTTCGGACTTCGTTTGGATTTTATAAAATTTTAAAACTATTCGTCCACAAGTTCATGGTCATGTTTCGTGAAGAAGATGTGCGAAATTTCGGGTCTCTTCCTGGATAAGGCCTCAAACAACAGTCAGTTACATGATTATCATTTTTGCATTCATGAAATATCATTATTCGATGCACTTGCAGTTCAAACTTGCATTTCCAAAAAAAATCAATGAAAAGAAATAAACTAAATAAATATAGCTAAATGTCTTAAAATTATGTTAAATTCCAACATGTTGGTCAAGGTAACGTAGGAAGCCTACAGAAAAAAAAATTGGAAGCCAAAAGCAAAAAAAAATAAATTTATTTTGCCGAGTGTCCTAGAGAAACACTCGGCAAACAGTACACTTTGCCGAGTGTTTTTGGTTGACACTCGGCAAACTAGCCATTTTGCCGAGTGCTAACGGACCACACTCGGCAAACCGCTGACGGTGGCTAACCCCCAACCTTTGCCGTGTGTATACGTTTGCCGAGTGTTAACACTCGGCAAAGTGAAGCGTTTGCCGTATGTTTTTATTTGCCGAGTGTTGACACTCGGCAAAGTGATACGTTTGCCGTGTGTGTTTTTTTGCCGAGTGTTAACACTCGGCAAAGCAGTTTTTTACCGAGTGTGAGGATTTTGCCGTGTGTTTCCACTCTAACACTCGGCAAATGAGGTTGTTGCCGAGTGTCCGCGTTTTGACACTCGGCAAAATATAAAACACTCGGTAAATCTCGGTTTTCCAGTAGTGGTTTAAGGGTTGTAGCTTAGCTACATAAACAAATAAAAAAGCTAGCATGTAGTACCATTTTTTTTTCATATTTCAAGAGCGATTGATAACCGACCTTGTCCTCAGTACAATAAAAAGAAAGGCAGCATGTGATTCTCCATGGCAATGTTCTACTCCCATTTGTTTGATTCAGCTAACTCCAAAGTTCTAATACTAAGTTCCAAAGCCCTAGTAACCACATTTTCTCTATGTCCGTGGATGCAATGACTTCTGGGTTTAAAAGTGGGATACACACTGCTTGGCAAGTTGGAAACGAGATCTTTTCGTGGGCAGCCGTTATAATTGTGTTATATTATATATGGTGCTTATTGCACTTTGTTGCCATCATCCCTTTTTGTTGGACAACGCAGTGTGTTGAGTCGTGTGAATGCAAGTGAGCGTGATGTTGTTTTCAAAAAAGAATACTGTGTCCGCTCTATTACAAGTAGCACTATCTGTAGCGCCAGAATCACAGTAGGTGGACAAAAATATCCCTACCCCTAAGCTAGATTCCAAGCATATCTCTTAAATCATAGGAGTGTTTGGTCCTTTTGGTGTGAATAAGTACAAGAGTACAAATTGGGTCTTGTCCTCCATGGTCGACGGTCATCTTGCTACCTTCACGCCTTCCCCAAAGCCACACCCTCCCGCTAGGATGAAGGGCTCTAGGCAGCCACCTAAATTCTCCTAAAGACCTGTGTGTTTGGGCCACTCCCCGATGATAGCTTCGCGTGCACCATCCAAAGGCTAGCGATGTCATGTGTTCTTCGGAGTGGTCCTGAAGGTGACTTCACAGAGGTTGTCATGTTGTCATTCTGGATGCCTGCAAATGGACATTTCAGCTCGCACTGTTGGTTAGATCATTTCTAGTGATGGGACAGGGGATGCTGCGAGGGGTATGGACCCCAATAGTAGCCCCTCGCAGATGACATTCTGCTCCTGTGAAGAGAGGGTGCAAAAAACACATTGTTTGGCCAATATCTCTGAGTGTCACCCCCTTACACGCTTGCAAAATGTTGGTTCCGTGATCATCAGATTAAAAATTAGGTTAAATTATTTTTTTTACTTTTTGCATAATTTTTGGGGTGTTTGATACATGTTCTCCTACAACTGCGGGATTGGATATGGTGTTTTTTTTTACCATTATTGTGTGCGTGACGTGGGTTTTGGGGTTGCAAACAGGCTGCCCCCGGTTGTGTGCTTGAGTTTGCAAACTTGCCTTCGAGGCTCTCCTTGGCATTTGCCTTTTGGATGGACATCCTGGAGATCATCTTCCCATTGTCTTCGTGAGCGCAGCCTTCAACTTTCTAAAGGTTTTGTTTTAACATGTTTTGCTATTTCGCTTATGCAATCTTTTTTGCTTACTGTGTTTACATAGTTGTACTGTTCTTGATTTCGTGTATGCGCATAGATGTCTTCCACCATAGTTGCAACAAAGTCTTCTAGCTCATCATCTTCTGAAGATAAGAGCTCGAGCTCCTCGCAGACCATGAGTGTGTCGAAGCAGGGAGAGAGCAGCACCGCAAAGCAATCTTCTAACAGTTTTGCTACTGGTAGCTCTATCCTTGCTCCACAGTTTCATGAACGTGGAAGAAAGATTCCAAAACTTGACAGGCATGGAGTCTTGAGCAAGCAGGGAGAGACCAACTTCCACAGTATGGTGATGTTCTTTTGCGAGTAAAGAGAGAGCTTTATTAGCTAGACATGCACAATATTACAATCAGCATTTAGGGGACTTTGAGCACACGCAGGAGCTCTCCCCAGCCAGGCCGCAGAATGATTACATTGTCTAGCTAATATTGCTAAAGTATTTGCTACATGCTTACCATCTCTCTTCTCATGGGAAATTCTCCAGCAATTTAGCAAACGAGCGAGCCCCTTTGCCTCAGTAATGATCGGGCTTAGCTCTGATCTGTCTTCAGATGCACTCCCAAACTTCGATACAATTTGTGCTCAGTCAGACTCCAAAATCGCCTGTGGCATTCCCCATTGGGTGGCCCAATGCAGACCCTCCACACATGCCAATGCCTTGGCCTCCGCCGCACTAGCAAACCTTTCGAAATAACGCTAGGCCAGAAGAGTACTTGGCCGGTGCCGTCTCTCGCAATTGCGCCCACGCCCGCCTCTCCTGTCTGCTCTGAGAAAGACCCGTCGAAGTTCAGCTTGACCAAGTCCTCCGGAGGGGGCTCCCAGCAACGCGTGGGTACAGACTACAGGCGCTTCTCTCGTCCAGGGTCCTCAAGTTCTCTTTGTTGTTGCTGGTTGCTTCCTTTTGTCATCATCATACAAGGCCATCTCCTTGCTGCTTGATAGATTTTCCTGCATGTTCAGAAGGACACCGACAGTCAGACACCGCCGTAGGACCTGCTGCATGCATTATATTGTTGTGGATGTTCCACTATCTCCACATAAGAAGCAGAATGAGGTCTCGTTGAACCTTTGGAGAGCTGTCAAGGAGTAACAGAAACCAATCCTTGCCAGTGTATTTCAAATGTTCGGCAATTGGCAATGCCCACTGATGTCTCATAGTATCCCATAGAGCCTTCGCATGCGGGCACTCAATAACAGCTTGGTGGCTACTTTCAGGCTCTGCGCCGCATAGATCACAAATTGGCGTAACATCCAAGCGACACTTGAATTTGTTCAGCTTTGTTGGAAGTATATCCAAGCTCAATTTCCAGGCAAAAATATTCACTTTGGGAGACACCTGCGAGTTCCAAATATTTCCCCAAATTTTCATGTCACCCTATGTAACACCCTAACATTTGCATTATTTTAAAATAGGAGGATTTGATTTATTTACGCAATTTTGTGAGCATTTTAACCTAGAAAAATAATAATTTTCATGAAATTAAAATCAACTATAAGGTTAGACACATGTTTGCTCATACATGTTGTTGCATATTTTTGTTTTGTATTGAATGTTGTTTGAGAATTTCAAAAGAGAATTCAAATTCTATTCAAATCTTTATTTGAAAATGCATTTGGAAAATTAGAAATGAAAAAGGAAAAGCAAATCTTCTCCCTTCTCAGCTTTTGGCCCGAAGGGCCAGCTTTCCCTCCCCTCTCTGGCTTTCAGCCCGCAACACAAGTCGCTGGCCCGTTCGACATCCACCCGGCAGCCCAGCAAGCCTCTTTTCCCCTTTTTCTCTTGGACCGAGCCTAGCTCACTAATTCGGCCCAGCTGGTCCAAGTAGTGAGCCCGCCCCCTCTTCTCTCTTTGTCTCGCTGTCATCCCAGGCCCGCGTGGCACCGTCTTCCTCCTCTTGCTCGTGTTCGAGCAGGAGTCCACTGAAGGAGTCGAGTCCGCCTCTGCCCCGACGCACTTGGCTTGATCCGCAAGAACTTCGCCCCTCATAAAAGGTAGCGACATTTGCCGCCCTATTCTCAGCCCTAACCCGAAGCCACTGTCCTCGAATCGAGCCGCAGTGGTTGCAAGCCCTAATCCGCCGCTGTCGAGCTCAAATCGTTGTTTCCGTCGCTTCAACGTCACCGTAAGCAAGTCGTCGAGATTCGCAACATGATTGCGAAGCCTCCAAGCCTCTTCTTCCTTCTTCTCTCATCTCGGTTCGCTCACTGTGCGTCGCCATTGTTCACAGGATCACCGTTGCCGCCATCTCGAGCCGTGCATCGTCCCCGATCCATTCTCGCCCACGTTTTCATCCCCGGTGAGTTTGCCTTGAGCTTCTCTCTCTTTCTATGCTTTTCCCGAGCTCGATAGTGGTCTCTAGAGCCGGATTCAAGAACGCTGGCGAGGTTTCTCGCCGCCGGCCATGGCCTCCATCGTGCTGGAACAGTGTCGGCCAGTTAGCCCTTCCTCTTCACTTCTCATCTTCTGATCTCGGCCATCCAAATAAGATCCAACGATCTAGATCGCGTGATACCTCTACGCGTGTCACTTTTTCTAAAGAGTCCCTCAGTTATTCTATAATTATGCCCGCTGTCCTCAAATCAGATTAAAAACCCGGTTTTTATTTATTTTAAATCGTAATTAAGTTTAGTTTATTTACAATTTTGTCACTGTCTTTAATTGCTTATAAAATCTACGTTTTAACTCCGATTTGACCCGTTCAAGTTGCGTTAGGTTCATAATTTCATAATCTACATGTTAGTGCTACTGTTTAGTAGGTTTTCAATTTTTAAATTTTGAGATTAGATTTAATCTATTACTTTAACAAAGTAAATCTTGTTTAAATCATAACTTTTTCGTTTTAGCTCCGATTTACGTGTAATTCGCGTCTGTGTGATCCTAGTGAGATGTAGATTCGTTTTACAAACTTTTCATCTTATTTTACTACTGTTGGTGTACTATTCTAATTGTAGCTTTGTTTGCTTTGCATGATTGCTCTTGGATGATTATTGTTGATGTGTTAATCGAGAATAGACGGTGAGCAGTTCGTTGGTGATCAAGAGTACTATTACGAACCGGATCAACAGGACCAGTTAGATCAAGGCAAGTATAACATGGGATTATCCTTGTTACCTATTCACTTTAATTCACTTAATTCATTATGCATGTGTTTCATTGTTAAGGATGCCTTAGTATTGATCTTGTTCCTTGAATCCTATGGTTACATCATTGGGTAGTTTGCTAGTGCTCACATAAACAATGATCTTTTAATTTGACTAATGATATATGCAATAACACTAAAAGGTGACTTTAGCAACAGGGAACAAGAGGGCTAGAGTTTTCTCTAGATTCCTCTTCGTAAGGACTTATCTGTAAGCGAACATCCGGGACTTACAGTACACCTGTGAGGGCTACATGGCTCTGGCTTTAGTCATATAAGGGGACCTTTTCTAGCGTGTTAGTGGTTACCTTTATGGCACAAAAGGGGTGTGTTCCGGGTTGGGTGTAGTGCGGCTTCTGTCCTTATGAGTATAGGCTGCGTGTCATTATGCCATACGGAAGGGGAGCTCTACATTTGCAGGGCACAGAAATCTAGCGGCCCTAACTTGTTAGACGAACCTTAGAAAGACTTCATAGTGAAACTTAACCGTCCAATGGGGAGCCCTGACCTCGGACTTTTGGGGATCACGACTCACAGTGAAAGTGTACAACCTCTGCAGAGTGTAAAACTGGTATATCAGCCGTGCTCACGGACACGAGCGGCCTTGGACCCTTATGGAATAGAGATCACTATTAATTTACTTGTTCTTGCTATTCATTATTCTCTTTACATGATCATGTGTTTATTATGGGAACATCAACAACTTGTTGCTACTCAATTACTTCAAATATGATCAACTAAAAGCTACATGCAGTTAAACCTGTGTCTATCCCTTTTGAGCTTCATGAACCCCATGCTACACTTGTTGAGTACCTTTGTGCTCACCCTTGCATTCTCCCACACCTCAGGATGGACTCTAGAATGTTTGAATAGTGATTACTACTACTTCCCTGAAGATTACTAGACTTATAGTCAACTAGTTGACGTGTTTGTGCTATGGAGCTAGCTACCACAAGAGTTATCTTATGTTTCCGCTTAAATACGTGAAGACTTTGTGATATTATTCATTATGTAATAAACATTTGTGATGATACTATTTATATTTGTCATCTTATGTGTGATTGATCTCTGGGCGCACATAAGATTGTACATTCCATTTGATCCTTAAAAATAGGTGTGACAGATTGGTATCAAAGCTATGTTGACTGTAGGACGCAAGCCTAGTTAGTAATGGTCATCTTAGTTCTCTTTTCTTCACTTGTTTCATGCTTATCACCTTACTCTTGATAATTGCTAAATTTTTATGCTCCTTTCGCCTTATCCTATTATGAAAATATTGCTTCCATTCTAATTTACTCTGGGTCTAAATTCTGTAGATGCCTCGTGCCTAGGGATGAAAACGGATCGGATACGGACGAATATCACTCATATCGTATTTGTTTTCATATTTATGTCCGGATTCGGATTCGAATACGGATAGTATAAAAAATGCCGGATAGGATATAATTGGATATCGACATCATAAATATGTGATTTAAATATTTGGATACGAATACGGTATCGGATGTTAAATATCCGGACTCGGATACGGACGGATTAAAACCACTCTAAACGGATTCGGTCTCGAATACGGTCGGAAAATATCCGTACCGTTTTCATCCCTACTCGTGCCCGCAAGACTGCCCGCATCACTACTGGAGGCTACTTTCCACCCCATTCCCTGTATGAATCAATGGAGCTTCGGGAGGAACCAGAAGACACTGCACCAACCCTGCCGCCATCACCGGTTCAGGCGCTAGAACCAGTGTTGCCCCAAGAAGATCTTAAACCTAAAGAGGAGGTTGTCTACTTAAGTGATGATGAAGATGATGAGCTTGCCCAAGATGGAGAACAGCCCCCGTTGCCTTCGCAAGATGGTTCCGCTAAAGTTGGTGTGCCGTCCCTTCCTATGGGTTGGATTACAAAGGTCCATCACAAGTCAAGATGTGACACTCCTTCGCACCACCGACTGATTGGCATGCTTAGTGCCTACTTCACGGATTGGGATCCCGCGTTTGAGTACGTCTGCTGGGAGCACAAGCATCCATTGGAAGCTACTTATTGGAAGTGCCATGTGCGTGTCTTCGTTAAGGATGAAGAGATGGATACTTATCTGCTAGATAGGTGTTTTTCTCATAGGGGTCATCGTGCCACTATAGAAGATGGCATAGAAGATGCAGCCTTTGAAGCATGCTTGGGACTTCGTCACCTCCGCTATGAGATTATGCAAGATGATCAATATCACTATTTTCCCTGTGGAGACCCTGAGCAAGGATGGGTAATGATGAACCCTGGGAATTTGGAACTAATTCCTCGAGTCATGGTAGATTTTGGTCATGATATGATGGTGAAGAATTGTCGGTTGGAAGCCATGTTTAAAGCTTTGGGAAAAGACATCAAGAGGTACCAAGAGGTGATAGATGGTCTAAGGATTGATCAAGGCATGGAAGCGATCTATGACTATCATGAACATAAAGCCCGTCCCTAGGAGTTGGAATACCATCTATGTAATAATACGATAGTACAAGTAGTGTCGAGTTAAGTTGAGTTTTATGGTGTCATGTGAACTTTGTGTGGTTAGTTGAGTTATTATTGTGCCTATGTGTGATTTGGTTTTTCCATGTAATGAGTGCTAGAGCTTTGTGGGCTTGTCTACAAAAGTTCCTAGTTAAAGATACTAAGTTTAAGTATGATAAATAAATAGTATAGTTAGGTTAATCTTTTCTCTCTGCTCTGTCCTTTCTAGAGCAGTCTGCCTTTTCTTTTATGCTCGAAATTAACTGTTCAGCGAAAAATTCTGAAATTTTCATGAGAGTAACTAGACCCACGTTATTTTCCAATGTCTCTAGAATCACCTTTTTATCTGTTATGGATCATGAGATATAATCGTTACAAGATGAAGTTTCTACGCAGTCTGGAAATCAGAAACAGTTTCTGTTTGTCTTGTTTTTGATTAACTTCGTGACAGAATCTGGGTTTGTGAGTTAAATAAAAGCTGTAGATAATTTCATAATATTTCCAACCATATAAAGTACACCTCTATTAGATATCTGTAACTCAAGATAGGTCTGTTTTATCGAACTGCTGAACTTGGGATATATCCAGAAGGTTTTCAGATTCTGTTCTCTATCTCTAGAATTGTCTATAATGTGGTAATCTCTAAGATTTGGTATTGTATTGGATGACAGATGTCTGGAAGAGGATGAGGCCGAGGCCATGGTCATGGAGTTGGTCCACCACCCACTATTCATGAGCTCTTGGCAATGCAGACACAGTTGATGGAGGCTCTGGTGAACAATCAGCAAAACCAGCCAGTTGGAGGAGCACCTGCGCGTGATAAGCGTGGTGAATTTTTGAAGGGTCATCCTCCAGTGTTCACCCATGCCACTGATCCATTGGAAGCTGATGATTGGCTTCATGCGATGGAGAAGTAGCTCAACATTGCTCAGTGTAATGATCAACAGAAGGTGTTGTTTGCTTCGGGACAACTTCAAGGAGCAGCTCAAGACTGGTGGGATTCATATCAGTATGGCCGTCCTGCAAATTCTCCCGCCGTTACTTGGCAGGAGTTTATAGAGAGTTTTAGATCCTACCATATACTAGAGGGAGTGATGGCGCTGAAGGCAGAGGAATTCCACAATCTGACACAGGGATCTATGCCTGTAGCTGAGTATCACGACAAGTTTGCTCAGTTGTCACGTTATGCGCCGAATGAGGTGGCTAATGATGTCGATAAGCAGCGACTCTTCTTGAAGGGTCTACATGATGGTCTTCAATTGCAGCTGATGTCCAATGCTTACCCAGATTATCAAACATTAGTGAATTGCGCTATTGTGGTGGACAACAAGCGCAAGGAGATGGATGCCAAAAGGAAGAGGCTTCAGGGACAGGTATCTGGAAGCAACACTCGCCAGCGCACTGGTTTCCAGCAGGGCTATCAGCAGGGTTATCAGCAGAGGTATCCACCTAACCAATGGAACCATGGTCAAATTCTGCCACGTAATCAGTTTCTGCAACGTCCTCCGTACCAGCCATAGAATGGCAATCAACGTCCTCAATAGCAGAATGGGAACCAGAATCAACGCCAGGGCACCCCCAACAACACCCCAATGAAGACTAGTGCCCCTAATACTCCTACTAAGTGTTTTTGTTGTGGAAAAGAAGGTTACATGTCTTATAACTGTCCTAAGAAGGCCAATCAACAAACCCCCTAGAAGCAGAACAGTAACCAGAAGCCACCGTACTACAGAAAGGTGACTCATGTGTCTGAGGAAACTGCAATGGCGGAACCTGAAGTTATGCTCGGTACGTTCGATGTCCATTCCATTCCTGCCACTGTTCTTTTTTATTCTGGAGCTTCACATTCATTCATATCTCAAATATTTGTTAAGACATATAGCATACCTTTATGTGCCATGAAAAACCCCATACTAGTAAATTCACCTGGGGAAAGTATGCAAGCTTCCTATCAATGCCTCCCTATTAGTTTAATTTTAAGGGGGTTAGAATTCAAAGTGAGCCCTATAGTGTTGAGAAGAGCTAGGATTGATCTTATTATGGGACTAGATTGGATGAAGCAAAATCAGGCAGTGATTCAGTGTAAGGAAAAGGCAGTAGCTCTGATAACACCGAAGGGAGATCGAATTAGTGTGGAGATTGTAGTGCAGAGGCAGCAGACAGCTACAGTGAATCGGCTTGGTGATAATGTTAATCAGGAGGATCTAGTTGTGGATGAATTTCTGGATGTGTTCCCCGATGACTTGCCAGGTATGCCACCCGACCGCGACATTGAGTTTATTATTGAATTATTACCTGGAACTACACCTATAGCTAAGCGTCCATATAGAATGGGGATTAATGAATTAGAGGAACTTAAGAAACAAGTGAAAGAGTTGCAAGAGAAAGGTTTTATTCGTCCTAGCTCTTCACCATGGGGAGCTCCAGTGATCTTTGTTGACAAGAAGGATGGTTCTCAAAGGATGTGTGTTGATTATCGGTCACTCAACGAGGTAACTATTAAGAATAAGTATCCATTGCCTAGGATTGATGACTTGTTTGACCAGTTGAGAGGTGCTTGTGTGTTTTCTAAGATTGATCTTCGCCCTGGTTATCATCAATTGAAGATTCGTGCTACTGATATACCAAAGACAACATTCACAACACGGTATGGCTTGTATGAGTATACAGTGATGTCTTTTGGCTTGACTAATGCTCCTGCATACTTTATGTACTTGATGAATAAGGTATTCATGGAGTATCTCGATAAGTTTGTAGTAGTATTCATTGATGATATATTGGTATACTCCAAGACTAAGGAAGAATATGCTAAACATTTAAGGTTGGTCTTGCAGAAGCTTAGAGAGCATAAGCTCTATGCTAAGCGTAGTAAGTGTGAGTTCTGGTTGAAGGAAATTGTCTTTCTAGGTCATGTAGTCTCTAATGGTAGAATTTCAGTGGATCCTAGCAAGGTAAAGGATGTGTTGAATTGGAAGCCACCAACCGATGTGGGAGAAATTTGTAGTTTGTAGTAGTATTCATTGATGATATATTGGTATACTCCAAGACTAAGGAAGAATATGCTAAACATTTAAGGTTGGTCTTGCAGAAGCTTAGAGAGCATAAGCTCTATGCTAAGCGTAGTAAGTGTGAGTTCTGGTTGAAGGAAATTGTCTTTCTAGGTCATGTAGTCTCTAATGGTAGAATTTCAGTGGATCCTAGCAAGGTAAAGGATGTGTTGAATTGGAAGCCACCAACCGATGTGGGAGAAATTCGTAGTTTCTTGGGATTGGCTGGATATTATAGAAGATTTATTGAAAGGTTTTCTAAGCTTGCTAAGCCAATGACAGCATTGTTAGAAAAGAATGCTAAGTTTGTGTGGTCTGATAAGTGGCAGGCTAATTTTGAGGAACTGAAGGAGAGATTAACTACAGCCCCGGTGTTGGTTTTGCCAGATTTGAGTAAGAACTTCTCTATCTATTGTGATGCATCTCGTTTGGGTCTTGGTCGTGTGCTTATGCAAGAAGACAAAGTAGTGGCATATGCATCTTGACAGTTGAGAAAGCATGAGTTAAATTACCCTACTCATGACTTGGAGTTAGCAGCAGTGGTGCATGCTTTGAAAATATGGAGGCATTATTTGATTGGGCATAAGAGTGATATTTACACTGATCATAAGAGCTTGAAGTATATTTTCACCTAGTCAGATCTAAACTTGAGACAACGTCGATGGTTAGAATTGATTAAGGATTATAATTTGGAGGTACATTATCATCCAGGCAAGGCTAATGTTGTTGCTGATGCTCTTAGTAGAAAGAGCTATGCTAATGAGGTACAAGTAATGCCTATGTCAAATGAGTTGTGTGCTGAGATTGAGCATTTAAACTTGGGTATTGCCATTAATGCAGTGGAATTGGTGATAAAACCTATATTGGAGCAAGAGATACGTAAGGGTCAGTTGATAGATGACAAAATAAAGGAAATAGTTGAGAATATACCGAAAGGCAAGGCACCTGGATTCTGTTTGGATGATAAAGGAACTCTATGGTTTGGGAAACGATTATGTGTGCCTGGGGACAAAGCTGTAAGAGAAGCAATTCTACGTGAAGCTCATGAGTCAGCTTACTCTATTCATCCTGGAAGTACCAAGATGTATATGGATTTGAAAGAGAAGTATTGGTGGTATGGGTTGAAAAGAGATGTTGCAGAGTATATTGCACTATGTGATACATGTCAGAGGGTTAAAGCTGAACATCAGAGGCCTGTAGGATTATTGCAACCTATGCAGATACCTGAGTGGAAGTGGGAAGAAGTTGGTATGGACTTTATAGTAGGGTTACCATGCACTCAGAGAGGTTTTGATTCAATATGGGTGGTAGTGGATCGTTTGACTAAAGTTGCTCACTTTATACCGGTCAGAACAACGTATTCTAGTGCAAAGTTGGCTGAACTGTATATGGAAAGGATAGTAAGTTTGCACGGAGTTCCAAAGAAGATAGTGTCAGATCAAGGTACTCAATTCATATCATATTACTAGCAGAAAGTACAAGAGTCATTGGGGAGTAAGCTGAATTTTAGCATAGCATATCATCCTCAGATGGATGGGCAAACTGAAAGGATTAATCAGATATTAGAAGACATGTTGAGAACTTGTGCTTTGCAGTATGGTACTAGTTGGGATAAGAGTTTATCATATGCAAAGTTTTCCTACAATAATAGTTATCAAAAAAGTCTACAGATGGCACCTTTTGAAGCTCTGTATGGTCGAAAGTGTAGAACTCCGTTGTTCTGGAATCAGACAGGAGAAAGTCAAGTGTTCGGTCCCGATGTGCTTAAGATTGCTGAGAAACAAGTAAGAATGATTAGAAACAATTTGAAAGCAGCTCAGTCACGACAGAAAAGTTATGCCGATACTCGACGGAGAGAATTGACTTTTGAAGTAGGAGATTATGTCTACCTGAAAGTATCACTTATGAGAGGTGTGAAAAGGTTCAACCGGAAAGAAAAGTTAGCACCGAGGTATGTTGGTCCTTTTAAGATCTTAGAGAGACGTGGCGAAGTGGCATATCAATTGGAATTACCTGAGAGCTTAGTAGATGTGCATGATGTGTTCCATGTGTCTCAATTAAAGAAATGTTTGCGTGTACCGGAAGAACAGATACCGTTAGAAGAGCTCACTGTTAAGGAAAATCTCACCTATGAGGAGTATCCAGTAAAGATTTTGGAGACAGCAGAAAGAGTTACTAGGAGCCGAGTTATAAAGATGTGTAAAGTTCAGTGGAGCCGGTATTTAGAAGCAGAGGCTACTTAGGAAAGAGAGGAAGATTTAAGAAAAGCATACCCACAGTTGTTTGAGTAAGCATCGTTCGAATCTTGGGACAAGATTCATTTTAAGAGGGTAGAATTGTAACACCCTAAAATTTGCATTATTTTAAAATAGGAGGATTTGATTTATTTATGCAATTTTATGAGCATTTTAACCTAGAGAAATAATAATTTTCATGAAATTAAAATCAACTATAAGGTTAGACACATGCTTGCTCATACATGTTGTTGCATATTTTTGTTTTATATTGAATGTTGTTTGAGAATTTCAAAAGAGAATTCAAATTCTATTCAAATCTTTATTTGAAATTGCATTTGGAAAATTAGAAATGAAAAAGGAAAAGGAAATCTTCTCCCTTCTCAGCTTTTGGCCCGAAGGCCCAGCTTTCCCTCCCCTCTCTGGCTTTCAGCCCGCTACACAAGTCGCTGGCCCGTTCGGCATCCACCCGGCAGCCTAGCAAGCCTCTTTTCCCCTTTTTCTCTTGGACCGAGCCTAGCTCACTGATTCGGCCCAGCTGGTCCAAGTAGCGAGCCCTCCCCCTCTTCTCTCTTTGTCTCGTTGTCATCCCGGTCCCGCGTGGCACCGTCTTCCTCCTCTTGCTCGTGTTTGAGCAGGAGTCCACCGAAGGAGTTGAGTCCGCCTCTGCCCCGACGCACTTGGCTTGATCCGCAAGAACTTCGCCCCTCATAAAAGGTAGTGACGTTTGCCGCCCTATTCTCAGCCCTAACTCGAAGCCACTGTCCTCGAATCGAGCCGCAATGGTTGCAAGCCCTAATCCGCCGCTGCCGAGCTCAAACCGTTGTTTCTGTCGCTTCAACGTCACCGTAAGCAAGTCGTCGAGATTCGCAACATGATTGCGAAGCCTCCAAGCCTCTTCTTCCTTCTTCTCTCATCTTGGTTCGCTCACTGTGCGTCGCCATTGTTCACAGGATCACCGTTGCCGCCATCCCGAGCCGTGCATCGTCCCCGATCCATTCTCGCCCACGTTTTCATCCCCGGTGAGTTTGCCTTGAGCTTCTCTCTCTTTTTATGCTTTTCCCGTGCTCGATAGTGGTCTCTAGAGCCGGATTCAAGAACGCCGGCAAGGTTTCTCACCGCCGGCCATGGCCTCCACCGTGCTGGAACAGTGTCAGCGAGTTAGCCCTTCCTCTTCACTTCCCATCTTCTGATCTCGGCCATCCAAATAAGATCCAACGATCCAGATCGCGTGATACCTCTTCGCGTGTCACTTTTTCTAAAGAGTCCCTCAGTTATTCTATAATTATGCCCACCGTCCTCGAATCAGATTAAAAACCCGGTTTTTATTTATTTTAAATCGTAATTAAGTTCAGTTTATTTACAATTTTGCCACTATCTTTAATTGCTTATAAAATCTATGTTTTAACTCCGATTTGACCCGTTCAAGTTGCGTTAGGTTCATAATTTCATAATCTAAATGTTTGTGCTACTGTTTAGTAGGTTTCAACTTTTAAATTTTGATATTAGATTTAATCTATTACTTTAACAAAGTAAATCTTGTTTAAATCATAACTTTTTCGTTTTAGCTCCGATTTACGTGCAATTCGTGTCTGTGTGATCCTAGTGAGATGTAGATTCATTTTACAAACTTTTCTTCTTATTTTACTACTGTTGGTGTACTATTCTAATTGTAGCTTTGTTTGCTTTGCATGATTGCTCTTGGATGATTGTTGTTGATGTGTTAATCAAGAATAGACGGTGAGCAGTTCGTTGGTGATCAAGAGTACTATTACAAACTAGATCAACAGGACCAGCTAGATCAAGGCGAGTATAGCAAGGGATTATCCTTGTTACCTATTCACTTTAATTCACTTAATTCATTATGCATGTGTCTCCTTGTTAAGGATGCCTTAGTATTGATCTTGTTCCTTGAATCATATGGTTATAACATTGGGTAGTTTGCTAGTGCTCACATAAACAATGATCTTGTAATTTGACTAATGATATATGCAATAACACTAAAAGATGATTTTTATCAACAGGGAATAAGAGGGCTAGAGTTTTCTCTAGATTCCTCTCCGTAAGGACTTATCTGTAAGCGAACATCCGGGACTTACAGTACAGCTGTGAGGGCTACATGGCTCTGGCTTTAGTCATATAAGGGGACCTTTTCTAGCCTGTTAGTGGTTACCTTTATGGCGCAAAAGGGGTGTCTTCCGAGTTGGGTGTAGTACGGCTTCTGTCCTTATTAGTATAGGCTGCGTGTCATTGTGTCATACGGAAGGGGAGCTCTACATTTGCAGGGCATAGAAACCTAGCGACCCTAACTTGTTAGACGAACCTTGGAAAGACTTTATAGTGAAACTTAACCGTCCAATGGGGAGTCCTGACCTCGGACTTTTGAGGATCATGACTCATAGTGAAAGTGTACAACCTCTGCAGAGTGTAAAACTGGTATATCAGCCGTGCTCACGGACACGAGCGGTCTTGGACCCTTACGGAATAGAGATCACTATTAATTTACTTGTTCTTGCTATTCATTATTCTCTTTACATGATCATGTGTTTATTATGGGAACATCAACAACTTGTTGCTACTCAATTGCTTAAAATATGACCAACTAAAAGCTATATGCAGTTAAACCTGTGTCTATCCCTTTTGAGCTTCATGAACCACATGTTACACTTTTTGAGTACCTTTGTGCTCACCCTTGCATTCCCCCACACCTCAGGATGGACTCCAGAATGTTTGAATAGTGATTACTACTACTACTTCCCTGAAGATTACTAGACTTGTAGTCAACCAGTTGACGTGCCTATGCTATGGAGCTAGCTACCACAAGAGTTATCTTATGTTTCCGCTTAAATACGTGAAGACTCTATGATATTATTCGTTATGTAATAAATATTTATGATGATACTATTTATATTTGTTATCTTATGTGTGATTGATCTCTGGGCGCATAGAAGATTATACATTCCATTTGTTCCTTAAAAATGGGTGTGCTATCACACCCGGCCCAATTTGAAATTTGGCCCATAGTGGTCCATGTGAATGTTATGAGATATTGTGGAGAGTTTAGTCCCACCTTGGTTGTTTAGAGTGGGATAGACCAACATATAAGGCTTCTAGAGTCCATCTCACCATCCCCGGGTTAATCCTTTTACGCGAAGCGAGGACGAAAGCGTAAGTGGGATGGTGGTAGGTGTGGTTCATTCAGCGTGCAGAGTGGATCTGAGCCATTTGGACTCTGGAACGTTACAAAATGGTATCAGAGCCGACCTTCACAGCCATTGGCGCGTGCGGGCCAGGAGCTGGACCTGGGGTTCATTGCGCGTGTAGGCTCTGCGGAGTGCACGACGTGGCACATGTGTTGGCACTGGGCGCACGGTTGCGTGTGCTAAGAGGGAACGTTCCTGGTCATCGTTTGCCTGATTGTGGGTATGTTGGGCCCGACGAGGATGTCGGTTCTTTGAGGGGGGTGTATGTCACATCCGACCCAATTTGAAATTTGGCCCATAGTGGCCCATGTGAATGTTATGAGATGTTGTGGAGAGTTTAGTCCCACCTTGGTTGTTTAGAGTGGGATAGACCAACATATAAGGCTTCTAGAGTCCATCTCACCATCCCCGGGTTAATCCTTTTACGCGAAGCGAGGACGAAAGCGTAAGTGGGATGGTGGTAGGTGTGGTTCATTCAGCGTGCAGAGTGGATCTGAGCTATTTGGACTCTGGGGCGTTACACCCTCCAGATGGGTAGTAGTCGCCAAGCTTGCTTCTCTAGTTTGTTCCTGCAGTGCTATGTAATATGCGCTTTGCACCGAAAACATTCCGGACTTCTCCGGTGTTGCCATGCAAGGAAATGCTCCGTTCTTCTTGTAGTGAGTTGAATTTTGGCGATAGCCTCGGCATCAGCTGGATTGAAGGTGCTGCATTTAGTGGAGGTCCTAATCTGTTCCTTCCAAGTTAAGCAGATCGGCCACCCATCGGAGACAATTCCTTCCTCGCAGCGTAGTTACTAGTATGGTGATGTTTGTGTTCGGTAAATCCATGTGTTGGTGCCAACAACAACAATTGCCTTATTTGGGGTAGACTTGAAGGGACAGAAGACACCCTGCCGTGAAGACTTGTTTTTCTTGCAGCTCAATCCTTAACTAAAAAATAGTTAGGCCCAAACACAATAAAGGCTTCACTATTTGATGCAAGATGTTGGATTGTAACTAATTTTTTGTTAGCTTCAAGAACATAGAGCACATTATTGAACATAATCACGATCGGGTGTATGAACAAAACCAAGACCAGTTTTATCAACTTGTCCATCAACCCATGCTCTTGCATGGGCTAGTATCTTAGGGGACATGAGCATTAGTTTTCTTAATACCTCTGACTAATAAAAAATATTTATATTAAATTATATGTTTTCTTTGTTGGTTTTCTACAATAAACATAATAGATACATAGTAGTCTTAATCTAGCTATGATTCAGGATGGCAACGGGGCGGATTCGGATCGGGTGGAGTCTTCACGGACCTGAACCCGAAACCCGAACTCAAAACCCGAAACCGCCCCGACAACCATTTCGGGTGATAATCCAAACCCAAAACCAAACCCGGTGGATACCCGAAACCCGAATGGTTAACCGAAACCTGAAACCGCCCACTATAAGCAATAAGAAAAATAATAAGTAAAGAATTTTTAGCAACATATATATGACATATATTACATATTCAAATGTATAAACAAGAGGCAACAAACAACATACAATTTCATGACTCAACTTAGAACAAATTTAATAGCTTACATAAATAAATTATTAATAAAAACACTTGAGTTTTATTCAAAATGTTATATTTCGGATATCCATTGGGTACCCGCGGGTGAAAACCAAAACCCGAAACAGAACCCGATAAGTTTCGGGAGGGTATCCGAACCCGAAAACCGTGGGCGAAAAATCAAACCCGAACCCGAAACCGCTAGACCCAAAACCCACGGATATCCGCCCCGAACCCGCCCTGCTTCCATCTTTAGCTATGATAAACTTAAAAATTACTAATCTATATGTTTTCATCTATATCCATAGTTTTGTTTTTTATTTGCATGACACCTCAGTGTATTTTAAATATGCCTTTAGCTGAACCCTTAACTTAGACTATGGTAGTTCTTGTTGCTGCCATAACTTATGACATTATGAATCTAAATTTTAATTTTCAAATATTAGTCTTATTGATTACTATATATTTCTTTAACCACAAGTTAACTTGAAATGTATCTTTTATTAACACTCCTTTATACCTTTTTATAAAATAAGGACATTAGATTACAGACTACACTCTTAAATACTATGACATCATAAACAACCATTTAAAACCTCTACCACATTGCTTAAGATCAGTGGTAAAGTTTCAATGGAGATCTTGGATGAATAGAATTGCTAACCTCACGGCGACATTAATATTTAAGTCTTACAATGACAATTACTCCAAAGGAACTCAAAGGCCAGGAAGATATACCCACATGTGGTTTGCACTAACCTTGGCTCTTCTCAAGATGTTCGTTTTTTCTTACAAAAAATAAAGCTACAATAATGGTTGTACTATCAATATACTGCCTGTGTAAATCCTAATTAACCGAGGCCTTTGAATGGAGGCAGTTTAGATGCCCAAACAAACAAACAACAACAACAACATAGCCTTTTGTCCTAAGCAAGTTGGGGTAGGCTAGAGATGAAACCCAAAAGAGACGAGAAACAGGGAGACACATAAAGGGACATAAAGGGCACAAGACAAAAAGAGGTCACGGTTCAGGCACGTTGATTGCCAATCTCCAAGCGCTCCTGTCCATAGCTAAATCCTAAAAATCGTTTTTGCCTGCCTCGGTAAAGATTTCTATAGTAGTGAACGTGGGCATCGCCCTGGCCTCCGATGGCCCCCTCGCCGTGCCACCTTGTCCTTCACCACGCCGCGTCACCCCATGCCACGTCCCCGGCCTCTGCCCCCACCCAGGAAGAGCCGCACGAATCTTGACACCCTTCCTATAGCTAGGATAGCCCTGGTGGCCACACAGACATGTGGAAAATCCACTCTCGGTCACCTGTACTTTCTCTATTGTGGGAGATGCTCCCATGACACCTCTATGATCGCCTCCTTGGGTCTCTCTCTTGGCCGACGCTCTTAGCTGCAGATTCAGGGAGTAGGGCGACCGTGACCTCTACTTGGGGCTCGAACTAGACGACGTGGTGGCATGACCGTTTGCCATGGCATCTTCATCCTCTTCAGCGGAGCACAAGGAAGCAGTGTGGTGTGCTTAGCTCCAACAACGCAAAGAGGGGAGACTGTCGGGGCAAGCGAACCACTAACTTGAGCTCCTATTATTAGCCACTGATGGCATCATGGCTAGATCCGCTAGTGCTGGCAGTCGGGGCAGTTCTGTGGCATGGTCTACCTGCGCGGGCAGCTGGTCGACATCTTGGCAAGCGAGGTCAGTGGTATGCGCGGACAGCCAGGTCACATGGCCAACGGCGGTTGGCCAGATGTGAGGAGAGGAGAGGGAAAGGGATCAGAAGAGAGGTTGGTGAGAGGTGAATGGAGACTTTTTTGCCAAACTTTAGCACTTTAGACCCTAATTTGTTGGGTTTAAAGAGCTAATGGACTAATGACTAGTTGGGGTGGTGGCTAAAAATAAATTAGCCCACCGTTTAGCCCTCTTGTTTGGATAGCTGCTAAGTGCTAACTAATAGGCCATGAGATCCAAATAGGCCGTATGCCATTAAATTGGATACACATATGTGCATTCATAAATTCAAATAGGTTCTCCATTGTTAATAATGTTATGTTGTCGAGTGTACAAGCAAACGATGGAAATTAAGAGTAGAGACTTATTTTTAGAGTCACTGCCCTACTGACGCACAACATAAAAAACAGAATTCTCAAAAGTAGAAAAAACACTTCAATCAAAATTGGAGGTCCTGATTTGGAGTAATTTCATGGTAGAGTTGCTTTAAGGGCACTCACAATGCAAGAAACTATTAGCAGTTTTCATAACATAGGACATCCTATTCTTTCCATTACAAGATTTTTCTGTAGCATAGGACATGAGTAATGATAGAAACCATATTTGCTCTCCCAATGCGGTTATAGTAGTTTCTTATCCATCGATAATCGTAAAGACCCAGTTTCTTAGTTAGACTTGGTTTTTTAGATTTTGCCTTTCTCTCCTTATTAAATCACTTACCACATCAAAAAATTACCTACGTGGCAGTATAATTAGTATCTATAGAAACTACCATAACTTCTGCACAGTGAGTGCCATAATAGACCTCACATAAAAAAAGTTGTGGCGTCTGTTGGATCAAAAGATCACCTTAATTGAAAAACACCCATATGTATTCATGAACACGAAGCAATCAAGCTCCATTCAAAAGAGCGCAGGAACCGAAGTGGTCGTGTAAATTCTTGGTGGACTCGTTGGTAGCTCGGAGCTGGAAAGTCACAGCAGATTTTGGCTGTGTTTAGTTCCCAAGTTTGGAGTGCCAAAATTCACTGTGGTATCACTGTAGCATTTCGTTTGTATTTGGTAATAATTGTCCAACTGTTGACTAATTAGGCTCAAAACGTTCATCTCGTAAAGTATAACCAAACTGTACAATTTGTTTTTGATTTTATCCACATTTAGTACTCCACCCATGTATCACAAGTTTGATGTGACGGAAAATTCTTTTTTTTTACGTAGTGCACTTTTCAATGGAACTAAACACAACCTTTATTGTCTTTCCACTTTCTAGTCCATCACTACACTACTCCTGGCGCTTGGGGTTCTGCACTGCGTTCATACATTCCAGCCAAAGAAGCTAGGCGTACCGCGTACGCGAGACGGCGAGAGTACCCTACATATACTCCAGAGCTCGGGGAGGAAGCGAATCGTCTATTCGTCTTGCGCGGTCGCCGCCTCTCTCTCTCTCTCTCAGGTGATCGAAGCTGATGCAAATTCATCGCCTCGTCTTCCTCCGTGGATCGATCTGCTAGCTGTTTCAACGTAGCTAACCTCTTGTCTTCTTTGATTGTTTCTTTTTGTCGCACAGAGCCTGGTGGCATCCTCGACCGCGACGACCGGCAGGATGCCTCCTCGGAAAGCGCCCACGAATGCGTCTGCCGCCGTCGCAGTCGGAGGCCGCGACCACATCAGCAACCTCCCGAACAGCGTGCTGCAGCACATGCTCTCCTTCCTACCGGCACTGGACGTCGTGCGGACATGTGAGCTCGCCAAGCGCTGGCGCCACCTGTGGAAGTCCACCCCCGTCCTGCGCTTCCTGTGCGGCGATACGATGGAACCAGAGTCCATGGAGGAGATTGAGGAGTTCGTGGACCAACTGCTACGCCTGTGAATCTGCGGAGGCACACCACTCGACACGAATCTTAAGATTGTTGGATGTGAGATTGAGGATCCCTTCTCATCACAATCCCTAAAGCGTCTAACCATCCATTGTTGTTCTTTTGGTGATGACCGTCGCAAGGCTATCTGTGCCCCGAATCTAGTTTCACTAGAGCTTGAAGTCTGCGGAGGCAGCATTTGCAGGGTTCCATCGCTTCAAAGGATGCCATCCTTACTGGCAGCATATGTCGCAATCTACAGCAGTGCTGATTGCATTGAATCTGATTCTGATGATGATGACAACCAAAGTATTCTACTGCAAGGTTTATCAGAAGTTCGGAACTTGGTGCTCTTATCTTGTGACACCAAAATAGTATCCTTGTACACTTGAGTCATAATGTTCATGCTTACATTTAGGTTTTATTAATGCTTCTTTGTTTGCATTGTCTAGTTTATTTTCAGAAGGGACCTGAAATTTTGCTCTAGTTTCAACAACTTGAAGTCTTTGCTCCTTAATGAATACTGGTGTGAGCCTGCTGATTTCAGTGCCTTAGCTTGCCTCCTCAAACTTTGCCCGGTGCTGGAGAAGCTCACTCTTCAACTATATTCAAAGGTATATAATTTCAAATGAAAATGCTGCATTGCATAGAAACTAGAACGTAATATTATTGTTGTTTGTGGATTGATCTTGCCAAAATCGTTACATTTACTACAGGGACCAAAATATAAAGTGGAGATCAAACTGAACTGCAACCCATTGGAGATATCAGCCGAAATATCACAACACCTTAAGATAGTGGAAGTCAAACGTCAAGTGTATGACGAGAGAATTAACAATGTTTTGACATTTCTTACTAAACAAATTTGTAAGTTATTAACTGACATTATTGTTCATTTTTCCCCTTATGTACCCAAGTGACTGAATTTAGCTGCACTGAGCAGTGATACTATTGGTTATGAACCATATATAGCGCCGTCTTGCTTATTGCTTATGAACAAAAATTCAAATGCTTGTTTTAATTATTATTAATAGTCATTTTACCTTTGATTCGTGGTAACCAATCGGTACATTTTGGGACTTTGTGTTAGCATCACCACCAAGTTAGAATGTTATATTGCATTAAATTAAATAGTACAAAGATGACCACACTAACTTTTTATTGAGTACGTAAGTAGATAACAAGTGTCATACCAGTATACAAAATTGCATTTTTTCCCCCAAAAAAACGAGAATGTTGCATTGATTTGATTTCCTTTGATCCCTGCATGGCTTACTTTATTAATTTTTGTGGTTATGTTGAAATATATATATAACACATTGCCTTTGTGTATGGTGATGACCTATTATTCTAAATAAATTTCTGTCAAGCCTTGAAACAAATGTCTTATGGTGCGATTTCATCATTTTCTTATGTGCAGTAGTCTATTCTAGTCTAAATATTGTGATTTATTTATTTCTATGTGTTTGTCATCTATTTGTTGTTGCTCCTCAACTTATGTCATGACTTTGATGTATGTGAACGATTTCAGTTCAGCGGAGACAAGGCTCTGCATGAAGATGGACCTACTATCACTTAATCAAGTCAAGGTTAAGGAAGCAGCGCTAATACTAAGGATGTAATCTTGTGTCCATAATCAGGCAGCCAGCGTGGCAGCACCCTTTTGCTTAATAGCTTGCTGAAGCTAATGCCACCTTGTACCTTTTCATTTCCTATTAATGTCGGAGAAACCTAATCTTCGCTTGCTATTTGAACCAGTGCTAAGTAATGAGAGCACTTATATTTCTTGAAGTGAAGTATTGTTGTCTCCATTATATTTTTTTTCTACCATTGTAACAGTGGAGGAAATGGTTCAGATGTCACCGCATTTTGCACATGTGAAACTACTCTAGTTAACACCATAACAAATTAACAATAGTATTCCGAATTTTCAGACCAGAGATGTATCTGAAATCTCCCATTGTCCAGATGTGTTGCTGATGATGCTTGGTTAAATGGTTCGTTCTTTCAAAAGAAGTATAGGGTTTGAAAATGTATCTGATTTTTTTTGGTCATGGTGTTTGGTTTAAGGGTTGTAGGTTAGCTAGATAAATGAATCTGAAAACTAGCATGCAGTACTATGTGTTTTTCTATTATTTCAAGAACGAATGTGGTAACTGACCTTGTCGTCAGTATAGTAAGAAGGAACCAGCGTGCTATTCTCCATGGCAATTTCACTTGTTTGATTCTGCTCAGTCCAAAGTTGAACAAACAAACAAACAAAGAAAAGGAGTGAAGTACGAGTAGTGTTTACCAAGTATTTTGTTCCTAAGCCTAGCAAGTAGTAACCACATGTTTTCTCTGTAACAATTTCTGGGTTTTAAAGTGGGGACAGCCGTTAATTAATATAATAATGTTATCAGAGAGAGATGGTGCTTGACTGCTTGAGCTTTGAGCTGAGTGAGATGTCGAAGGTTATTGTATAATGGTTTCTCGTTCTGCTGGATGCATGCAAACAGGTCTCGTACTCTCGTGCTGATTTAATTAGAACTGTTGCTGAAACCTTGATACATCGCCTATAGCTCTCCCATTATGTGATCCAAAGACTAAATTGATTGTGGCTTCAACGAAGTGTACCAGTCATGTGCAACGCCTTGTACTGCCAAAATGAAGGATTTTGCAAGCGAAGCGGCATCTCTACCTGCTGCTGAGATGATGGCAGTTTCATAGCTGACAATAAACTTGCGATGGTCTACCTGGCAACTGAACCTTGTGATATTGAGCTTATAACCAGAAGATGCCCAATGATGTTCTTGAGAGGCCGAGCTTCTACCGAAATGATAAAACAGAGGTCCCCTTGAAGGTTACGGTTGATCAGGACAGTCCACTTACTACTGTCGAGTACGTGTAGTATAGGTATCCGCACCAACCTAACAAAGAAGCATACAACCAAGGACTCAGGGAGTGTTTTCAACAAGGATTGTTTCAAGGATAGATCTCCCCTCACTGACAGATCCTGCTTGGCAATGTTCAGTTGCTCTGTGCTGTCATTGACCTGAGCAAAGAGCAAGTCAAAGTTCTCAAACACCTGCTCCTAGTTCATGTGTGTTTGCTCATGGATTCGAGAAGGAAGGTGGTTTGAATAGAAGGCTTGGGAGGTGACGTGATTGCCAATTAAGAAGATAGCCACCGAAAGTACAAGGATAGAAAACCTGGTTCAGAAATCCTCCCAAAAAGTGCTCAACCCCATTCTCCCCAACACCTGGGTGCGTGGATCGACCAAGGGATTTTACATGCAAACTAATCACGGGACCCAAATCGAATGGCACACCCCTGCTGTCGCCACCGTGGCCAAATCCAAGCATAGTATACATAAATTTACACACGAACAAAGCCATGAAACCCTAGTACACTCAAATAGGCACGCTAGAGAAGAAACTCATCACATATACGCCGGAGTTCCCCTTCTCCTACCAGATTCCACTTGACGAACCCGTCATCACATGCTAAAATCCCCCCTTTGTGCCGTTGAATTCCACTTGATGAAGCCCATCACCTAGCACCACCAAAAAGAGAGTCAAATTGTCTATCATCACCCCGGAGCGAGACCGCCACGCTCACCGATTGAGTTATGTCAAAGGAAGTGCTGCCCAAGAAGATGTTGTTCATACAACATTGCCTGAAGAAGCCATTGCACACACCGCTCGATGGAGGCCGAGGATAGATCGCCTTTAGATACCATTTGTCACACCCGTGGTCATCGGTGGAAATTGTTGATTGACGTGACGAATCAAGCGACATAAACAGAACGCGGTTGCTCGGGTCGAAGCAAATGTTCCTCTTCACCGTGCTGATTTTTTTGGTGGTTATTCTTCTGTATTGTGCTTATAAACACGGCAATACTAGTCATCATGCTTATTAAATGTACTCCCTCCATCCGGGAATGAATGCAATCCTGGAGCCCGCGCGTTGTCCGCAAAAGAATGCAAGTTTAGACTGCTAGAGCTAGCGACGTGAAAAGCCAATAGCTTGCCTGTTGCCCATGCCAGTGGACATTGTAGTGCATGCTTGGCGTAGCTGAGATGCAAAACAATAAAATATTATGTTGTTGGGTGTTGGAGGCTGATATTTGCATGACTGCACACCGCAGTGGCAGCCAGCATCGGTCGCGCATCAGTCACAGTGGGTTGTCTCATAGGGGTACATGTGTTATTTGGTCTCTTCTTTAGTCTGACCTCGGGACGCTAGGATTAGCTTCTTTGCCGAACGGAGGGAGTATTACATTATTACTACTGTGTCTTCCAACTTGGAATGCGCCCGAAGCCATTTACGCCTTCGCCTCCTCTGTCTTCTGCTCCAGAGTGTCCACCATGACACGCTTTGCTCCAGCAAGCCACCCGCCGCCCGCCGCCCCACGACTGAGCTAGCAAGCCGCCTGCCGCCCCACGCTCGAGTCGCCGCCACTGCTCCCCGCCCCTTGGAGGCTGGGTCCTGCCGCCGGTGCCCGCCCCTTGGAGGGCAGCCTCTGCTTCCCGCCCCTTGGGGACCGCCCCGCTGCTTATGGCCGTTCGGGGGCCACCGCCGCTGCCGCCCCTTGGAGGATGTCACGGATCTGAGAAAGGGACGGCCGAGGGAGATAGAGGGGGACGGGATAGAGAAGGTTCGGGCGAGGGAGAGAGAGAAGGGGACAAAGCGGAGCCGAGCGGAAGCGAATCGTCTTGCGCGGTGGCCGCCGCCTCTCTCTCAGGTAATTGATGCAGATGCAGACCCATCTCCTCCTCTTCTTCTTCCATCTATCGATCTGCTGTTTCTAATCTCTTGTCTTCTTTGACTGTTTCTTTTGTGGCATCCTCGATCGGACGACAGGCAGGAGGATGCCTCCTCGGAAAAATGCGCGCAAGAACGCGCTTGCCGGCGCTGACGCAGTCGGCGGCCGCGACCTCATCAGCAACCTCCCGGACGGCGTGCTGCAGCACATGCTCTCCTTCCTACCGGCGCAGGACGCCGTGCGGACATGTGTGCTCGCCAAGCGTTGGCGCCACATGTGGGAGTCCACCACCGTCCTGCGCTTCGTGTGCGGTGGAATGAACGAACCAAAGTCGATTCAGGATTTCGTGGACCAACTGCTACGCCTGCGAATGAGCGGAAGCACGCCGCTCGACACGTGCGAGTTCCGTCTCGGCGAGATTGATGAGTTCAACATCGATGAGGACGGCATTGATGTGGACGGCACCAGTCGCATCAACCTTTGGACCCGTATAGCTCTCCAGTGCAAAGTCCGGGTGCTCCAGTTCAGCTGTGTGGGTGATAATTATCCGCACATTCGTCCTTGAGATGGTCATCCTTTCTTCATCTCCCAATACCTGAAGAAGCTAGAGCTTAAAGGACTCTACTTCATGATGCCTAGCAGATTCCTTGACTTCTCCTTCTGCCCAGTTTTGGAAGACCTTGAGATTGTTGACTGCTGCCTAGCCAGTGACTGCTACTTGTGAGGGCGGTCGCGTGTCTATTTGTGCCCCGAATCTTGTTTCACTATGGCTTGAAGTCTGTTGCGGCAGGACTCCATCGCTTCAGAGGATGCCATACTTACTAACAGCAGTTGTCAAAATTCTGGGTTATGATTATGATCATGTTCCCCTTCATTCTGATAATGACAACAACCAAAGTATTCTCTTGCAAGGTTTATCAGAAGTTTGGAACTTGGTGCTACTATCTCATTACACCGAAATGGTATCCTTACACACTTAAGTCATATTGTTCATGCTTACATTTATGTTTTATTGATAATGTTTCATTGCTTTTCTAGTGTGTTTTCAGAAGGGACTTGAAATTTTGCTCTAGTTTCAACAAGTTGAAGTCTTTGCTCCTCAATGAATAGTTGAATACTGGTGCGAGCCTGCTGATTTCAGCGTCCTAGCTTGCCTCCTCAAACTTTCACCGGTGTTAGAGAAACTTACTCTTCAACTAAATTCAAAGGTATAAAATTTCAAATGCGCTGCATTGTAAAAACTAGAACACATTATTATTATAGTTTTGTTGATTGATCTTAGCAAAATCAATACATTTACTACAGGGACCTGATCGTAAAGTGGAGATTAAACTGAGCTGCAAACCATTGTAGATGTCAGCTGCAATATCACAACACCTTAAGACACTCAAAGTCAAGTGCGAAGTGTATGAAGAGAGAATTAACAATGTTTTGACGTTTCTTAGCAAACAACTTAACATATGTAAGTTAACTGACATTATTGTTCATGTTTTCCTTATTTTTACAGTATGGTTCCAAATTATATGAATGGAAGTGTCTGGATTTGTAGTATTAGTTCTGAACCATAGTGTCATCTTGCTTATTGCTCATGAACAAAACACAACTGCTTGTTTTTTTAATTCTTGTTAATCGTTTTCCTTTTGCCTCAAGACAATCATTTGGTAAATTTTGTTTCCTTGTCTTATCATAACCACCAGCTTAGAACGTTGTATTGCAGTATAAGTTCAATCATATCATTTCATTTTTCTTTCTTTGTGCGAAATACATAAAAAGATGACCATTAGCTTTTTATGTGAGTATGTAATAGATGAATGGTGTCATACCAGAATACAAAATTGTTCTTAAAATGAGAATGTAACATTGATTGATTTCCTTTGCTTACTGGGTGTTATCTTTTGTGCCAACATTTGTTGCTGCGTTTTTTTATTTTTTATTTTTATTTTTTGGAAATGGAAATTGGTAACACTTCCTCAGAAAATTTCTGACACTTCAGAACAGCACAACTATTAATTTCTGTGGATATTTTAAAATATATAATAGCATCCGCTTGTGAATATATAAAACTAATACAATTATTGTGTAACATATTCATTTAAATGGTGATGACCTATTAGTCTAAATAAGTTTCTGTCAAGCCTTGAGACAAATTGTTTTATTGTGTGGTTTGATTATTTTCTTATGTGCTGAAGTCTATTCCTGTCTAAATATTGTTACCATTTCTATATGTTTCACATGTATTTTTTATGCTTCTCAACTTATGGCATGCCTTTGGTATATGTGAAGGGTTTCAGTTCAGCGGATAGAAGCCTATGCATGAGAATGGACCTACTATCACTTCATTAAGTCAGGTTTAAGGTCGATCAACTAAAGCAGCACAAGTACTTATATCAGGTAGCCAGCGTGTGGTGCCACGCTATGCTGTTCAGGCTACCTTGTTGCTTAATAGCTTGCTCAAGCAAAATGTGCCTCGTACTTGTTTGCTTTCCTATTGATGTATCAGAAAACATAATACTGTAGCACATAGTTGCTGGCTAATGGCTGTGTTGAACCTGTGCTAAGGAACGAGCACTTATATTTCGCGAAGTTTGATATTCTGGCCTATCGACTTTTCCTAGCATTGTTGCAGTGGAGAAAATGTTCAGATGTCGCCGCATTATGGACAGCACTTGTCAAGCTCAAAGACCATGCAGTCAGTAAAGGTATTCTGAATTTCCATTCCAGATAAATCTGAAATTTCTCTTTGTCCGGATGTGTTGCTGAAGATGTTCGGTTAAATGGCTTGTTCATTCTTTCGCAAAAACTTAACGGCCGGTTTGGAAATGTATCGGATTTCTTTGGCCATGGTGTTTGGTTTAGGTGTTGTGATATGCAGTACTGTGATAACGACTTCTGGGTTTTAGGCCTGGTTTAGTTCCAAAATATTTCGCGAAAAAACAGTAAATTCTCCGTCACATCGAATTTTTAGACACTTGAGCATTAAATATAGATAAAAAAATAAAACTAATTACACAGTTTAGATGAAATGGACGAGACGAATCTTTTAAGCCTAATTAAGCCATGATTGGACACTAATTACTAAATAATAATGAATAGTGCTACAGTAACATTTCGCAAAATATTTCAGGAACTAAACAAACCCTTAGAGTGGAATGCACACTGCCTGACACCAAGTCCTTTGAGGGCAGCCGTTATAATTGTGCTATCAGAGATATGGTATAATTAATGGTTCCTCGTCCTGCTCGATGCATGCAAACAGGTCTAGTGCGGATTTGATCTCTTGCTGAAACCTTGAGACATGGCTTACAGCTCTCCCATTAGGTGATCCTTTTGCAAATTGATTTGTGGTTGTGGCTTGAACCAGCCGTGCAGTCAAGTGCAACGCCTTGTACTGCCCAAATGTGAGGCGCCGCGCGCGGAGGAGAGGCCATCTACGGGATATTTAACTATTTGCCATCCTTACGGAAGTTACTTCTTCAAAAGCCATTTTTATTTTGGCAATTACACATTTGCCACTTTTACGAGCAGTCGTTTACATATTTACCACTTTTGCTGATAAGACACGCTAACTCTTTATGCCACGCTGGATTAGGCACGCGAAAAGACAATGTTGCCCCTGTCTTCATCAAGTGAGCAGTTGCTAGCCCACTCTTCTGCCACTGACGTGTGGGGCCCACACGTCTGGGTCACCCGCTACCTCCCACCATCTTTCTCCTCGCTGCCTCCGTCGACAAAGCATAGTTCCCCAACGCGCCGCTGCACCGGGGAAAATTCCAATTGCCGCCGCGCCGTTGCAATTGGCCGCTCCGGGCCATGCGCAGGGGAGGCCGAGCGGCCTCTGCTGCTTTTTCCCCGGGTCCTCGTGCGCCATGCGAGGGAGCGCTACGCGCCAGCACCGGCCACTGCCGCGCTCGGGCGGGTAGGCAGCCACGCACCTACCGCTTGGGGAGCTATGCGTGAAGAGGGCGGGCTGCCTACCGTTGGTGCCCCACCACACAGTAGCTGCGCTTCGGGCCGCACGCGGGAGAGGAGCGCTGGGCGTCAACGCTCGGAAGGGCGAACCATGCTTCGTCGACGGAGGCAGCGAGGAAGAAGATGGGGGAGGTAGGGGATGACCCTGACGTGTGTGCCCCACGCGTCAGTGGCAGAAGAGTGGGCTAGCAACTGGTCAGTTGAGAAAGGCAGGAGCAATATTGTCTTTTCACGTGCCTAATCTAGCGTGGCGTGAGGAGTTGGCGTGCCACGTCAGCAAATGTGGCAAATGTGTAAACGATCGCTTGTAAAAGTGGTAAATATGTAATTGCCAAAATAAAGATGGCTTTTGAAGAGGTGCCTTCCATAAGGATAGCAAATAGTTAAATATCCCGCCATCTATCGATTGCTGACTTGCTGTGCGTTCGTTGAATCGTTGGTACGACAGATCCTACGACACATGGATGGAAATGGAATTATGCATGAGCGACGGCCGGCCCAGCTTCGACAACGGCGGACTGGTGGAAGGAGGAGCAGATCGAGGCATCGAGCCATGGAGAATTGGAGACGACGGCAGTCGGCAGTTTTCCTTTCCGTAGCAACACGTGCCAGTTGAGCTTTTGGGCCGAACTACAAGTTGTGCTCCAACTGGATTGGGCCAGATTGATGAGCGTTAATTGATAAGTACTCCCTACTTTATCGGCCCAGTGAAGACTACCGGGGATACATTCATCTTCTTCTTCTTTTTTTTGCTACAAATAAATAAAGTGTCTTTTTGACCCAATATGTTCGTATCACATCCAAGGAGATGCTAAATTCTGGCCACTCGAAGAAAAAGTTCGGTACTGCTAGCGCTGGACGGACGTCTTGCTGCCTGCTCGCCCGTGCTGCTCCGTGCGGACCGCCCTCACCCGCCTCGGCGGGACTGCCTCCGCCTGCATCAGCTTCCCGTTTCTGCTCGCAGCATGAACAACTTTTACATCTACAACTAGATAAAACACATATAACACACGTAAAAAACAGAACATTTGCAACATATGTCTGAAACACTTGTAAAAAACACTTAAAAATGTTGCAAACATACACAACATTCAGATACAACAAAACTTGCAACATATATGTGAAACACAAGCAACATCCAGATAAACACATTTGCAACGTACATCTAAAAAAACAGATGAAACATTGGAAACAGACGCTTGCAACATACGCGTGCAACCACTGCAACATATGCAACATCCTCATCTACTTTTACAACATTCATATAAAACATTTGATACTTACATCTGAAACAACTGAAACAATTGAAATATAGGGTTGCAATGTCTGAAAACGCCTAAAACACTTGGAAACACTGTGTCGCTACCGGTCATGGCCTACCTAATGGAGAACTACGGTGACGCAGGTCTCCCCTTCTTGCCGATGATGCGAGCTGGATGGGAGCGCAGGCGTAGGTGCAGGCATAGGCCTCCCTAGGTGCAGGCGTAGGTCACCCCTGCCTCCCCTTTCCGCGATGGGCGAGGTGGATGGGAGCGCGACGCTAGATGGTAACGCGGCACGGGCGCGTGGAGCAACATGAGAAGGAGACGGATGCCTCGCATGAAGGAGTAGCGCAGGAAGGGGACGAACGCGCGGAGAGATACCAGAGTAGGTGCTTCAGGCTTGGGAAGGAGCGGAGAAGAGAGAGCATCCTGCTGTGACCGTGTGGCATCAGGGTCGTCCGGAGGTGCGATGTGGGCAGGGGCGGTGCCTGGAGCAGGAACAAGTGGACGAGAGGATAGGACTGGACGAGAGGATTTTTTGAGAAACTCCTGAGCGGATGGGAGAGGATAGTTGGGCTAATGTCACGGCCCACCAAAGAACGTCTGGGCAGACGGACACCCACATCATAGCATTACCGTGGGAAAAAGGAAGATGCTAAATTCTGGGATGGGCATGTGTGATCGGCACAAAATATGCTAAATTCTTTTATATATTTGAAAAGAATGACATTCCTTGTGGAGGATGACACTCCTTGTGGTAGAGCATTATTATATATACATATATGCACACAGTGGCGGAGCTAGGAATTTTGTGAAGCCTGGACGAGACATAATGTCATGCTAATATTAACAAAACTACACAAAATAGCACACATAATTATATAATATACAAGCAAAATTAGATAGTCATATAATAGTTTAAACTAAAATAATCACTAAGTCCTAGATGGTGCCCGCTGCCTATCTCATTTGAGTACTCCCTCCCTCCCAAATTAAGAGTACATCTCGTATTTCAAGGAGTCAACCAATTTTAGATTTGACTGGATTTGTAGAAAATAGTATTAACATTTGCATCTTTAAATAGATTTACTACGAAATATATATCATGATTAATCTAATTATGTGCATTTTGTATCATAAAACTTAATATTTTTTTACATGTTTGGTCAAAGTTAGTATTGTTTGACTCGTCGAAGTGCAAAATGTGCACTTGTTTTGAGACGGAGAGAATACGCAGCTATGACTATGTCCTTCCGAAACTTTTTGGGCATGCCATAGTTATCGGTTGCCATGGAATACGTAGTTAGGGCGTTATCGGTTGCCAGGGAGTCATCATTTTCAGCGATCGGAAAGGCCAGGGAGTCATCGTTTGGGTTGTGTCAGTCAGTACCAGCCAGCAAAGGAGCTCGGGCACCGGCCCAGAGTGGCCGGGCCTTGGCTCCGCAGCTGTATGTGCACACAACGCCAATGGGCTGGTTCGGCTGGTGGAAAAGTCGGCTGGTTTCGGCTGATTCAATAGTGTTCTGTGAGAGAGAATAAGCTGAAACAAGCTGAAACAAGCCGAAACATGACTTGCAGAACAGGGCCAATGTATAATCGGAAATGACAGGGTAAGTGGTAAAAAAGGAAAATATGAGTTTTTAGGATTTATAAAGCTTAGAAGGTTTACATTCTATCGAGTGCGCATATCAGCTAAGCTACACAATACTTATGATTATACAACTTATGGTATTCTTTTAACTACACAATTATCCTTATTTGTACAGTATGGTTCCAAATTTTCCTTAGGAGGAGCAGATCGAGCCAGGGAGACGACGGCAGTCGGCAGTTTTATTTCTTTTCCGTAGCAACACGTGCCGGTTGAGCTTTTGGGCCGAAATACAAGTTGTGCTCCAACTGGATTGGGCCAGATTGATGAGCGTTAATTAATAAGTACTCCCTACTACTGGCCCAGTGAAGACTACTCGGAATACATTCATCTGTTTTTTTTTCCTACAAATGTATAAAAGTGTCTTTTTGACCCGATACTTTTTCTTTTTTGATAAAGACCCCCGATACGTTCCCGTCGCATCCAAGGGGATGCTAAATTCTGACCACTCGAAGAAAAGGTTCTAACCTTAAAAGGGAAAAAAAAAAGAAAGATACTAAATTCTGGGATGATTGTGGGGCCATGTGTAATCTGCACAAAAGATGCTAAGTTCTTTTATATATTTGAAAAAAAGAATGACATTCCTCGTGATAGAGCATTATATATATATATATATATATATATATATATATATATATATATATATATATATATATATATATATATATATATATATATATATATATATATATATATATATATATATATATATATATAGCCAGTGGATAATCAATAATGATGGGTGACTTATCACAGCTAGTTCTAGACCCTAGAGTGATAGGTGTGGTAAAAAGATAGAAAATATGAGTTTTTATGATTTAAACCTTACACCTCAAGGTTCGCATTCCTTTGAGCGCCCGTATCACTAACCTATACAATACTTATGAATATACAACTTATTGTATTCTTTTAACTACACAATTTCGAATCTTATATTATATATTTCACACTCTAAATGATCTTAAATGAAAAGGTTGTTAACTGTGAAGTTGTAGATCTCGCCGAGTACTATAATTTTGATGTTGACAATGTCTTCATTGGAAAGTCATTGAAGAAAGGATTGAAAAGAGGTTGGCAAGTTGGAAAGGAAAATTACTCTCTTTAGGGGGATGCCTGGTGTTGATTAATTCGTTGTTGTCAAGTGTAGCGATGTTTATGCTATGGTTTTTTTGAGGTCCCTAGAGGGGTGCTTAAAAAATTGAGTAGTATAAATCATGGTTCTTTTCACAATACGATCAATAGAAAAGGAAATATTGACTTGCAAAATGGTCCGTCATTTGCCGGCCCAAAGGGGAGGAGGGAATAGGCATACAAAATCTCGACACACAAAATAAATGTGTCGTGCGCCCAAATAGGGCCCACCCCAGTGAGCCCAACGGGCTGGCAGGAGGCCTGGACCCAGGCTAGACCGGGGCTAGGGGCGCCCCAGAGCACAGGAAGGGCGTGCGCAGCCAAGGGCAGCGCTGCCTCTGCCTCAAACCTCTGCTGCGAAATCTCATATCCAGAATAAAAAGGGAAAGTAAAAAAGTAGGAAAATAATTAGATAATTGCTTAGAAGAAATAGATCAATATTTATGATGAAATAAATAGTTTTACTTGTTTTGAAAGCAGTCCAAATCTATAAGGACTCTTTTCTTAGTTTATTGGAGGATAAGTTTAGAATGCTTAGAGGTTAAGTCTCACGAACTATAAATAGAGGGACCAAATCGGCACAAAAGATGTTATGTTCTTTTATATATTTGAAAAAAAGAATGGCATTCCTTTGTGGAGGATGACATTCCTTGTGGTAGAGCATTATACATATATGTACACACTATGTTAGTGGATAATCGATAACGAAGGGGTGACTTGTCACTACCGCATTCTAGACCTGGTAGTGACAGGTGGTAAAAAGATAGAAAATATGAGTGTTTAGGATTTAAACCTTAGACCTCAACGTTCAGATTCTATCAAGCGCCCATATCAGCTAAGCTACACAATACTTAAGATTACACAACTTATGGTATTCTTCTAACTACACAATTTTGAATCTTATATTGTCTATTTCACACTCTAAATGATCTTAAATGAAAAAGTTGTTAACTGTAAAGTTGTAGACCTCGCCAAGTACTACAATTTTTTATGTTGGCAATGTCTTCATTGGAAAGTCATTGAAGAAAGGATTGAAAAGAGGTTGGCAAGTTGGAAAGGAAAATTACTCTCTTTAGGGGGGTGCCTGGTGGATTAATTCGTTGTTGTCAAGTGTAGCTATGTTTATGCTATCTTTTTTTGAGATCCCTAGAGGGCAGACCCAGTGCCAGAGGCTCCCACACGAGTGGGGTCTGGGGAAGGGAATAACCGAAGCAAAGTCTTACCCCCGCAGAAATTCTGCAGAGAGACGGCTTCGAACCCAGGACCTGATGACTCGGCGAGCTAGCACTCACCAACTGCACCAGGCCTGCCCTTCTTGAGATCCCTAGGGGGTGCTTAAAAAATTGAGTACTATAAACCATGGTTCTTTGGGCAATATAATCAATAGAAAAGGAAGTATTGACTTGAGAAATGGTCCATCATTTGCCAGCCCAAAGGGGAGGGAGGAATATGCTTACAAAATCTCGACATACAAAATAAATGTGTCATGCGCCCAAATATGGCCCACCACAGCGAGCCCAACGGACCGGCGGGAGGCTTGGACCTCCGCCGTGAAATCTCCCAATCTGGAATACAAAGAGAAAGTCGGAGAGAGTAGGAAAATAAATAGATAATTGCTTAGAAGAAATAGATCAATATTTATTAGGAAATAAATAGTTTTACTTGTTATGAAAGCAGTCCAAATCTATAAGGACTCGTTCCTTAGTTTCTTGGAGGATAAGTTTAGATTGCTTAGAGGCTAAGTGTCTAAGGACTAAAAATAGAGGGATGATGTAACCTTTAAAGCTTAAGCAAAGAAAGAATCCCCTTCTCCTCTCTCTCTCTGTCTCTGTGTGCCACCTCCCTCTCTTCTCTCTCCCACACCGCCACCCCTGCCTCAACGGCGCTGCCGCCCCTAGCGGCACCCAAACTGCCCCACGCCCAGCCCTAGGCCGCCCGCAACCAGCCAACCCCGAGCAAGACTATGACAAAATGTCTGTAAAGTAAGTGGTTGTTTAAGTTATATAATGAAGATGGTTTGTGGCAACAAGTACTTAGAAGTAAGTATGTTGAAGACAAAACCCTATCTCAGCTCACAAAAAATGTTGGAGACTCCCGTTTTTGAATTAATGAGCTTGATGGAGATGAAGGACCAGTTCTTAAAATTAGGCGTGTTTTGACTAGGAGAGGGAACCCAAATCAAGTTCTGGGAGGATACTTGGCTAGAAATGGTTATGCTTAAAGTCCAATATCCTACCTTGTATAATATAGTAGGGAAAAAACAAGCTATTGTTGCAACAATTCTTAGCACTGTACCACTTAACGTTTTCTTTAGAAGAGCATTAGTAGATAACAAATTGTTCGAGTGGCAACACCTAGTAGCAAGAATTGTGAACATTGATTTACACATAGGAAGATATATCTTTTTTACTCACTAAAAAAATAATGGTTCCTTTACAGTAAACTCCATGTACAGATATTGACACAGGAATAAAGGTTTCCTATAAAGTTTGGTGGATAAAGATACCACTTAAAATTAATTTTTTTGTGGTTCCTAAAATGAGGTGTTATTCTAACCAAAGATAACTTAGCAAGAATGAAACAATTGAACACCTCTTCTTTGATTGCTTATATGCTAAATTTCTCTGGAGATCGGTTCACTTTGTACTATGATTGAAACCCCCAAAATATATACATGACTTTTTGTTGGGAATATGCCCGAGAGGTAATCATAGAGATGATGATATTGTGACTATATCCATGATATATTATCTGTTCATTGAATATCCATTAAAGATAACTTGTATCGATTGGCAATTATGTGAATTGTTTGTGAAAATCTTTTACTTGTATGGTTATTCTAAAGTTGTCCCTGATCGGAGTTCGTGTGAGGACACACATGAATATTAGATCAGCACATGTATTAGTTGATGACTATGTTTCACTAGTCATAGACATAGAGATGTTGAACTAATAATATGGGCACATGTATGACATGGGGCTGGACTGACCCAAAGTGAGATGTTCTTATTATCTCTTTACACATCATGTACATTATGTCTTTAGACCTGAGATTGTCGTATGTACTTAAGATGTGAAACGACCTACTCAGGGACTGTCAAACGCTACTCCGTAACTGGGTAGTTATAAAGGTGGATTTCGAGTTTGTCGGGAAACATGCTATGAGACATAGATAATCAAGAAGGAATTTGCCCCTCTCCATGTGAGAGAGATATCACTGGACCACTCGAATGATTGGATCAAGAAATGCATGGCCGTGCTTGGGTTAAGTGTTAACTTATGAGTTGGACCAAATATCGTGAGGCAAGGGAATAACATGTATGTGTTTTGTGGTGGTTTGTCTGATATGATCTTTGCGTATACATAGGAGTTGACACGTCTTGCTAGAGGCCGCTGTCAACTATCGGTCGAGTAGGAGTAGTCGGGCCGTGTCTATGTGTGCGTGAACCCATAGGGTCGCACGCTTAAGGGGCTAGAAGCCTGATTCGGGTTGGACCCAAATTAGACAACACTTAGGGTTACTAATGGGCCTCCAACTCGAGAGCTCATTAGGACACTTATATAAGCAAGGGGTGGGCGCGGCCAGGGCTAAGAGACACCATTTTGGCAGCCGCCACCTCCCATACCATGCCCGTGCCTGCTGCTCCTCGCAGACCTAGCCGTCTAGAGGTGCAACGCTTCCTCCATGTATGTGTGGATACCTTGGAGGTGCTGCCTCTGGAGCACAAGGACGAACCGCACGAAGGGGACGAACAGACGGACGACCTCACAACTACATGGCACTGCTACGACGTGTATGACTACATCGAGTCGCTTCCGCTGCACCTGCGTGTCTAGTGGTAATCCCGTGATCTATAACTAGCAGTAGTTCCTAGTTTATGGGGTCAAAAATTTTGTTTTTCGGCTAGCGTAGCATCCCCATATCCCTACAGTGGTATCAGAGTCGTAGCTGCTTTGTTATAGGTTCGGATGTGTCCATATGGAGATATGCGCAGTTGTAGATGAGTCTTTGATCAAGGTTTGTAATCTTGCTGTGTTGGTCTTGTAACGATCTACTCGTACCGATCGGAATTCCGCCATCTGAGTTAAGTGATACATGTAAATCCAGTCATGGTGAGTTGGAGATCAATCAGATTGATTGAATCAAACCTAGATCAAGCGTCGAGCGCATGTGATGCGCGGTGGCGGTAGATTGGATTTGCTGCTAGGCGCCGCCGGATGCCGTGGTTATGTGTTGTTCGGTAAGACTGTAACTTCTGCATACGGATTCAGCTAGAGACCCATAATATATGAATTTGTATCTACAGAAAATTTTAAAGAGAGAGAAAATAGCTAACAGCAATATCGCTAAATTTAGATTTGTGAAAAACGGCCTGGAAAATGATGTTCTGGACATTTTAAGTTTAGACGTCGGAATCGGTTAACTCTGTTTTGCAGGAATTCATGACTGGTATAGCCCTTATGTGTATGTGATGCATGTATGTAATTAATTCATGGCCTGCATGTCATGAGTATGACAATATGGCTGGAGCCACATAGATATTATCAATTTGATGTAAATGGCCTGCGTGCCAAACTGTGATGATCCTATCCGTGACTGTGTAATATTACTTCACTGCCTTGCGTTAGTGATAGTTAGTCTTGGTGGACTCATCACTGGAGGATGGCATACATGGATCATGGAGATGGAGATCATCATGATAAACAGTTCGATGGAGATGGAGATCCCTAAGGGAACAATGGGCTATACCAAGTCATCTGTGTTAATGCTGTTCTTACTATGTTCTACTTTCACGTGCGATTCATGTTTTTGTCTACATGCGGTAGTGAAGTAGAACGATCCCAATTATTGAGAAAGATAAGTTGAATGGAACAAACTATGCGGATTGGATCCGCAACCTGAGAATTGTTCTCAGGGCTAAGAAAAATGAAGAAATTCTAGACACCCCATTACCAGATGCACCTGTTGATAATGCACCTGCTGTAGAGAAAAACGTTTACAAGAGAGCATGTGATGCCGACTTTGAAGTGAGTTGTCTTATGCTTTGCTTGTATGGAACCAGATCTGCACATGTAGTTTGACAATAACCATGCAGCGTACGATATGATCGTGGCACTCAATGATATGTTCCAGACTCAAGCCAGGACTGAAAGGTTTAATGTCTCAAAGGCTTTTGCTGAAACAAAGCTAGCAGAGGGCGCAACAGTTGGGCCACATGTGATCAAAATGGTTGGTTACACTCAGAGGTTGGAGAAGCTAGGCTTCCCTATTAGCCAAGAGTTGGCTGCTGATTTCATTCTCGCGTCTCTTCCGCCCAGCTATGGAAACTTCGTTTTGAACTACCATATGCATGGGGCGGAGAAGGGATTGAATGAATTGTGTGGCATGCTTAAAATAGCAGAGACTAACATCAAGAAAGGTGCTGGCAGTAGCCATGTGATGGCGGTCCAAAACAAGCCTAACTTCAAGAAGAAGGACAATTCTTGGAAGAAGAAGGGCAAGGCTAAAGATGAGATCTCTAAGCCAAACCCACCTGCGCCTAAGGCTAGACCATCTTCTGATGAAGAGTGCTTTCATTGTAAGGGGAAAGGTCACTGGAAGAGGAACTGCAAGTTGTACTTGGCGTCCTTAAAGAAGGATGGTAGTAGTAAAGGTACTCCCGCTGCTCATACACTTGTTGTTTATGTTACGGATATTTTCCTCACTAACTCTTGTATTAATTCTTGGGTATTTGATACCGGATCGGTTGCTCATATTTGCAATACGATTCAGGGAATGATAAGAAGTGGAAGCGTGGAAAAAGGAGAAGTTGATTTCCGCGTGGGCAATAATGCAAGAGTTGCTGTGTTGAACATCGGGACGATGCAACTCCACCTCCCGTTAGGATTTATCATGGAGTTGAATAATTGTTATTTTGTTCCAAGTTTAAGTTGAAACATTGTGTCACCTTCATGTTTGATGAAGGATGGTTATTCATTTGCGAGTAAAGACAATGGTTGTGTGATCTCCAAGAATGACATGTTTGTGGCTTTTGCATCCATTGTGAATAGGATATTTATTTTAAATCTTGATGATGCACCTATCTGTAATATAACTGCTAAAAGGCCCCAGCTTAATGAGTTAAGTCCTACCTATATGTGGCATTGTCGTTTAGGTCATATAAGTGAGAATCGCATGGAGAGGCTCTATGCTGATGGGCTTTTAACTTTGTTTGATTTTGAATCATACGAGATATGTGAGGCTTGTTTGCTGCGCAAGATGACCAAGACGCTTTTCACAGGTTTTCCTGAGAGGGCATCTGACTTGCTGGAACTTGTACATACTGATGTATGTGGACCAATGAATACGACAGCTAGAGGCGGATTCCAATACTTCATAACCTTTACTGATGATTTTAGTAGATATGGCTATGTCTACTTAATGAAACATAAATCTAAGACATTTGAAAGGTTCAAAGAATTTTAGAATGAAGTAGAGAATAAATGTGGCAAGAAAATTAAGGCCTTGTGATCTGATCATGGAGGCGAATATTTGAGCCACGAGTTTAGCAATCATCTAAAGAGTTGCAGAATTATTCCACAGCTTACGCCACCTAGAACGCCTCAGAGAAACGGCGTGTCCGAGCGACGTAATCAGACTTTGTTGGACATGGTTCGGTGTATGATGAGCCAGTCAGACCTACCTTTATCATTTTGGGGATACACTCTAGAAACAGCGCTTTCACATTAAATAGGGTGTCGTCTAAGTCTGTGGTTAAGACACCATATGAGATGTGGACTGGTAAGAGTCCCAGTTTGTCCTTTCTAAAAATTTGAGGTTGTGAAGTTTATGTCAAACGACTTATGTCAGATAAACTAACACCCAAGTCGGACAAGTGCTTTTTCATGGGATACCCGAAGGAAACTTTAGGGTATTACTTCTATAACCGATCAGAGGGAAAATTGTTTGTTGCTCGAAATGGTGTTTTCTTAGAGAAAGAGTTTCTCAAAAGAGAGAAAAGTGGACAGAAGGTGTATCTTGAAGAAGTTCAAGATGAGCCAGCAGGGAAGGACTCTACGAGTGATGCTAATGTAGCAGAACAAGTTGAGATACCCGTGGCAATAGAAACACCACTGCAACCACGAAGATCAGCAAGAATTCATGGGAAGGACTCTACGAGTGATGCTAATGTAGACGATGATGAACCTGCGACTTATGTGGAGGCAATGATGGACCCAGATTCTGAGAAATGGCAAAGTGCCATGAGATCCAAGATAGATTCCATGGGAAACAATCAAGTTTGGAACTTGGTTGACCCGCCTGATGGGGTTAGACCCATAGAGTGCGAATGGATCTATAAAAAGAAAAAAGATATGGATGGAAACGTTCACATCTATAAAGCTTGACTTGTTGCAAAGGGTTTTTGGCAAGTTCAAGGAATTGACTACGACGAGACTTTCTCGCTGGTAGCGATGCCTTTGGCCTGCATTTCGACGGCCGAGGCTACCGCTGCCTCAGGTGGTGTCATAGCTGCTGCTGTGCAAATCACCACACCGTCACGCCCGTAACCCCCCAACGTGGCTCTGCACTGCTGACCACCCCCCCGGTCTGGTGCTAGGCACTATGGCACGCACCTAGCAGTGTCGCCGTCGCCTTGTCATTATGGCACTGTAGCCACCCATGCGCTCGCGTCTCCCAAACCGCCTAGATCCGTAGCTTGCCTAGTAGCGCCCGGTTAACTCCGTCCGCATTCGGCCAAGGCAAGGATAGCCAGAGCCCCGACCCACCTTCTCCTTTTCTCTCTATGCCAAGCCCGTCAGACCTGCGCCATCAATGCGGCATGGTGGAGCCACCAGCATTCGATTCACTACGCCCTTGGCTCCATTGTCTAGTCACCCTGCCACCCTAACCCACCTCACCTTGATTCGTGTCCGGTCGAGCACCAATTTTGGTGTTTCCTCGCCGCGGATGTCATTAAGGCCGCAAGCGGTCATGTGGGAAATTATCCCTCCCCAGCGCTGCTCATTTGCAACCAACTACACCAGTGGTCTCGCAGCAGTCCCCTCTTTGCCTTATGTGCCTAAGCCGAGCCACTACCGCTGCCCTTGCACTGCTGACGCGGCTGTGCTGCCGCAGAGCACCGCCGCACCCCCTTTGGTCGCACGCGGCCAGCCATCCCTGCCACCCACCGGCTCTAGCGAGCGCTACGGCCGAGTCCAGGGTAGGTTGGAGATGCTCACACCCTTGCTTGATGGTTGCGCAAGGGTCTAGGACGACCAGAATGATCGTGCCACCGTCGCGAGCAGCCGCTCGCCGTGGCCACTGTTTCCTAGAGCTCCGTGGCTCCCATATCTCCACCTAGCGTAGGCACTTGGACCAAAGTTGGTGGTCGGCCCGCTATCTAGGCCGGCGAGAGCCTTAGGTGGCCGGCGTGGCCGGCCAATGCCGTGCCACCACGCCGGTGAGCGCGGGGTGTCACGGGGACCTCCCCGTTGCGAAGGCAGTGTTTCTCGGGGTCTTTTCGTGCATAAGTGTTGACCGAGTAAATAGGGAGATTAGGGGCGTGAGAATAGGAGGAAGCTCAGGGACGTTTTTGCTTATTTACTGACACGCCCATGGGCTCCCCCGCCTAGGCCGTTTCCACGCGTGGGCCACGTCGGTGTGGGCCGTCTCGCGCGTGCGCGCGCTGTGTGCGGGTGGGCCTTCTGGATGGGCCGCACAGAGGAATTTAGTTTTCCTTTTCTAGCGATTTAGAATTGATTTTATGAATTAGTTCTGAGCTAAACTTTGATGATTTTTTAACGATTCATGTAGATGTCCAAAATTTGTGAAACCACTTTAGTTAAGTTCCTAAATTTGTGGTCTACCTAGTGGTATAACTAGTTTATATGTTTCTGTGATGATGCCAAGATATGTTAAATCAGTTGGAAATGCTTAATATTATTCGGATAATAATTATAGGAAATTTTGCGGCAAGTCGGAGTAGTTTTGATAGTGAAATTTTCGTAGTAGCCTCGTTGTATTATCATGTGCTTGCTGTAGGTTCCGTAGCACTAGTCGAGACCGTTTGATATGGTAGCTAAATAGCTATTAAAATGAAGGTAAATAAAAAGCATAATATCAGCTTGTAAAATGAATGCAACTGCAAAACGAGTTGGATATCTTGCTTGATGAAGTTGATAGTTGGCTTGTAGTCATTAGGGCTAGCTTTGTAGCTTAGCATGTGCGTTGCATTTTAAGAGTTGTTGTTGCCTTAATAATAAATGTTGCATCATTATCGCATGCATGTAGAGAACGACTTGGTGGAGTTCGGGACCGCTGACGATCAGGAGTACGAGGAGATCGTCGAAGAGTATGAGGAGATCTTCGTGCCGGAGGAGTTCCAGGAGCCGCTCGTGACTAACGCCACTGACCTTGCGCATGCCTAAGGCAAGCCCCGGTGCATAACCCGTATTATATATATATATATATATATATATATATATATATATATATATATATATATATATATATATATATATATATATATATATATATATATATATATATATATATATATATATATATATATATATATATATATATATATATATGGTGCATTTACGTGGTAGGAATTTTATGATACCCACATGCATATATATATCCACCTATGAGCCTTACTAGTAGAGGATCGGGTAGTTGCTTTGCTTAGGTTTGCCGGTAGCATGGCTAACCTATCGTTACTCACAACAGGTGATTATTATTATCATAAAACTAAACATGAAATGGTGGAAAGGAAATGGTGACCGGGTAGGGATATGGTATGGGTATTGGTGGGTGTACAAGTTGTGTCCCACGGCCATGGGGCATAGCTTGGGTGCACTGTTTCCCTGTCCGTGTCGATTAAGGACCGTCCGTTGCATGGACCCTGGTCAAGTCACAGATTTATTATCCCGAGCACATACTTACTTATGAGAGCGAGAAGACTTGTTACTCTCTTGTCATGGGCTCTAGCTCTTTCTGGACTGATTGATTGGAGGCGAGGATAGGTGGAGGTCTAAGCACCACTTTGAGGCCAGGCCTCATGTGTGGGGGCTTAGAGTCCAAGTTTGGACGGGGACCTAGAACCCTTGATAGGAGTGGAACAGGTTGGTCTCACTTGTGCCTGGGCTGCAAGTGAGGCGTATGTTTTTTGGGGTACCTAGCTAGGCACATTGATTCACGAATCGTCGTTTCTATGTGACGGTACGGCTTGACTATGCTCTGGCACCGTAGTAAGAACTGGCACATGAAAGATGGAGAAATGGTTCTGATTGCTCAACCCTTGCTTGAATGTAGAACAGGCGCTTACATAGAATGTAGGGTAATGAATAAAACACGGCTACTAATAATCTAAGGACACACTGTTAGTGTTGCTTTCCGCAAACAAGAAACCCACCAGCCATAAAGCCTATCATATTCCTTGAGAGTTGGGAAATATATCCCCTAGTCGGGTAAGTCTTGCGAGTAGATTGTGTACTCAGGGTTTGTTTTACCCTTGTTGCAGGTGCACCATGAGCAGTTAGGCCTTATGTGGAGGATTCTTCTAGTGGGCACAGATGGATTCTCATACCGTTCCGCTAGATGTTTATTTTATTTTCCCTATTTATTTTATCGCACTCTGAACTCTGGTATTGTAATAAATGATTTCTAAGACTCCATGTTGTATGAAATGGACTAAGAATTGTAAGCTTGTACTCATTATTGGATCCTGGATGTAAAATGTGGATTGTTCGAGTTCTCTCGTCGGGTACTTAGTGTTTGGTGGAAGACAAGTGCCTCCAAAAACGTGTTAAATCGGGCGGTTCTGCCACAAGTCATTTGGTGGAAAATATGGCTTACAAAAGATGAAGTTTTTGACAAGTGTCGACATAAAACTTTTTTGTGGGTTATATTCAAAGGAACGTACTGACTATGTCAATGGGCACAATTACAGCAGGGTGAAGCTAATAGAAATGCATTCTCAAAGTTCATCAAGTGCTAGAGGCGGTAGAAATGAATAGTTAGTTGGTCTATTAGTAGACGGACACCTATCAATAGGAGGTTAGGCCTCTTGCTAATAGTTAGTTGGTCTATTAATATGACTATTTGGATCCATTAGTACAAATTTTAGATGCTAACTATTAGCCCTAGTGGATCTAATATGCCTTGAGTTAGTCGTATACTACCTTGGTGTCATGCTCCTTAGCTTGATAGATCTCGTCTCATGGTGATTCTCCTACCTCCTCAGCACAGATAGTGGCACCAGCCTGGTGCACTGGCAATGCAGCCCGTGGTGGCTGTAGCGGAGGGCGGGTAGTGGGAGCTCAAGGAACCCGCCCTCAACATGGAAGGAGAGCATGTTGTCATCTTATTTCGCCGCATACCAGTGCACTTCAATCCACATGTAATCTATGTTGATTAGGATGGATTAGTGTGTAGAAAAACAAACCTTGAGGTGTTTTGGAGATGGAAATATATTTTGGAGATAATGACAAAATAACTGAAAGGGAGCGGGAGCAGTGGACGAAGCATGGGGACAGATGAAAGCACATGGGCGTACCAATTGATGGGGATCCTGATGAGATCATGGCTCCGCAAGTTAATATACCCGGTGATTTATCAGCTAACAATACTAAATATCCTTGTTTCATAAAGCTGGGTGCATTCTCATTTGATATAAGGCAAAATATGAAGAAGGAAGGAGATCTATCTTCTACTGCTATCTTGTCAACCAGGCTAATTTTTCAACGAGTTAATTTACGCAAGCAATATGAAAAGCAATTTGTGCAGATTGGTTCGATGCTTTGTGAGATCAAGTCGGACATCACTTGAATCATTATTGGCTGATCAGATTACTCCAACTTTGAAGCGAGATACAAGCAATCAGATATTGTGTGATTGGCTCAAATATATTAGCGTGATGGTCTTAGTACTAGTGCTTTGCATTGTTGCCGGGTTATTTTATTGTTTCTATCTATGCGTGGAGCTACTGGCAGGTGCTAGTTTATATTTATTTAGCAAGTCTTTGTTTTCATAGTCCAGTCCACGTTATGGTGCCTATGTGCGCCTGTGCTGGTTGAACCAGGTGAGTCGGGTTGTGTCCCCGTGTCTGCGCACACGTAGGGCTGGCATGCGAGCTATATAGCACAGGTGACATCCCGTGTAATTTTTAGATTGGATTTTATTTCGTGGAGTTATTCTGGTCGAGCCGCCGCTCGTGAAACCCTAGGGTTTTACCATCCCGGATCCTTGCGTGGATTTGTGTTGGTGTGTGCCCAAGGATTGATCCTTGGACTCGTGCTGGAGTTGATTCAATTCTCCATCTTCTGATCGTGGTTCGTCGTAGCCGCGGGTGCAAGGATTATCATAGGGTTTGGTTTGCATCAATGATTGTAAGCTGATCCCTCCATCTTTCAATATTATTGCAACTGCTTTTGTTGCTTGTCCGGAGAATTTATTTAATCTGTTGGAGATTATTGTCTATCCGGTTTGGAACAACTATTGCCGTGAAATTTATACTTCATTATTCAGTGAGTTGGTCATGAATTGCTAGTGGTTCCTGTGATCGTCTGAGTGGAATATTTGACGTGGAGATAAAATTCTTAGGCAAAATACAGTTTGGCCATCACGCTTGCAGGTCTGCTGTTCTTGCCTGAAAAAGATATATATTATATTATATTCGGGTGTGTTTGTTCTTAGTGCTTGAAAGATTAAATACTCAGCTGCGGTTGTCGAGTATTTTGGCTGCTAATTTGTACCGTGAAAGATTGGGCAAACTATTGGACATCGTAGGCGTGTCCTTATCAGATCCAAGGCAGACGAATAATCAAATTTTGCAGAATGCATCTCCTCTTATACATGTACCTGATGGTTGTACCCATTAGTGTTTATCCAAACGAAAGAAAACAAAAAAAACACAACACTACTTTTTATTATAGTTAGTCTTGTCCAAATAAAACTATCTTAAGTTTTAGACAGATTTATATTTACAAAGAAGACTGTCGACATTTATGACAACAAATTTGTATACATGAATATTCTATGGTCAATATAATAATATTCATCGGTAACACAAAATATTGGTATTTTAATAAAGAGTTGAATGCATGAGCAACCCCTAAACCTGTCAAGAGGTGCCATTTAGGTCCATGAACTTTGAAAATATATTTCTAGATCGCTAAGTTTGTTAAGTGGTGTCGGTATGGTCCAAAAATGGACCAACAGTGCTGCATTTTACAAGTTTAGGGATGTGTGCTGCACCACTTAACAAGTGGATCCAGAAATGCATTTTCAAATTTCGTAGATCTAAGTGGCATCCATTGACAAGTTCAGGGGTTGTTGACGCATTTAACTCCTTAATAAACTTGGTCAAAACTTAAGATAGTTTAAATTAGAGCAAACTAGAATGTAGGGTTTCGAGACTTGGCATATGAGAAAAGACCCCAAAGAAAACAAAATTGCTAGTTTGTGCTTGTATGTCACACGCCTAATAATGACAAAAAAAAGAATTGCCAAGTGCTTGGACGTTAAATGTCTATTTCTCACAAACTGTGATGTTCACATGCATTATTCCACAGTTGTGTGGAGTCCACAATAGCAACATCCTCTTTCCTTATTTCTTCCCCATTAATCATCACCCATGCTAGAAGAGGACAATATGTAGTCAGATCGTCGTCTCCACCTCCCAACCCCTTCATCTTTATCATTGTTGCCTCCTTTGAAACCTTCAGTGAATTCTACTACTGTAAACTTAACCGAGGCGCGCGCATTAGGTTACCAGCCTCCGTTAAGGTTTAACCAAGGTGGGCGCTGGGCTGGCTGCCCAGCCACTCCGCGCCCCCATTTCCAAATGCTGTGTGAAAGATTTTGTGTAGTAGTGGAAGGAGGTCACGCTAGGTGCTAGGCACCACATTAGTTGGTGTTGTGACACTCCATGGCTTCAAAATAAGAGCGAAGGTAGGATTATTCAACTTATTTTTTCCAAGAAAATTATGTGTGAACTTTTTGTGCTCCAAAAAAAGCGTTAAAGACATTTTTGTTGCAAAAATACAATTTATAAATTTTGACTTAGAAACTTTTGGTTACTAAACTATCTAGATCTGAGGAGGGAATAGTCTAGATGTAGATGGAGGCGCGAATGCCATCCTTTGAAGATGGAAACTGGGAAAGGCATTCAACTTTTGCTCGCATGCGCATGCCACATAGCCGCCTCCCCAAAATTTTTTCAGGTTTCATATTAGATAACGATAAGATTTGTAAGATTGAAGCAATTTTCTCTTATTTCCACAAAAAAGGGATTGAATAGCTAGTTTTACCACGGCATTTAAAGTTTTCCCTAGTAGAAAAGAGCATCAGCCCAACCAAATACACCCTCACCATATTGAGATGAATCCAGCCCTAGTATATCGTAACTATCTCATCTCAAGTGTGTTTAAGAAAAAGAAGAGACAGAACTGAAGTGAACTAAAATTTCCAAACAAATATCCTAATTCTTTTACCTCTCGGTGATATTCCTAGCTAGGATATCTCTGCTATTACATACAGGCAACCATTTTTCAACTAGTTAAAAGTCCATACATGCATTTTAGAGTACATAATATAGTCATTCCAATTGTTCTGAGTACAAGTCTTTTGAGCTAAATCAAACAGAATTGCCAAAGATCCAATTGTTTCAGCGAAACATTTTGACATCTCAATCCCACAAACATCCTTAAGTGTGACATAATAACCATAAACCATCTCCACACCTCTGTAAGTCGAGAATTTTACGGGCCGCTAGATGTGTGTAGGCCATAATCAAGCTATCATGTTCACATGCATGGGTCCACATATTAGTATGGAGTCCACAATAGCAACTTCCTCTTTCATTTTTCCTGTCCTTCCCCGTTATATTTCCTCTTCCTAACGAACCCCTGCTAGAAGAGGCCTTTGTATCTACTATCATCATAAGGTATCGCCCTTGAGACCATCAAAGAATATGGTGGCACAAGGTGTTGGGCTCAATATTAGATGGTATCAACAAAAGAGAGAAGGTAGGTTTATTGATTTTATTTTTCTAAGAAAAATTTTTAGGTTAACATTTCCTCAAATGGAAACAAAGTTGAGTTCAAAACATTTTTGTAAAAAGAGGATTCCAACCTTTTGTTGCAAACTTCATATTAGTAAATTTTCAGTTCAAACTTTCTGTCCCAATTATTTGTTAACTTGTTATAGATATGAGTGGAGGAAGAAGAGATGAAGGTGACAGTGTTGACCTCTCCAAAAGTGGCAAAAGTGTCATGGTCATGTGTTTGTGCCACTTAGTTATCCCTTATTTCCACAAATTCACATTAGATAAAGGCACGATTTTGTGGGAGGAATTTTTGTAGATTTCACGTAAAGGGATTCAACAATTTAGTTTTAGCACGACATTTAAATTTCACCAAACAGAAAAGAGCAGGAACACGCTCAGATACACTCTCACCATTTTGAGAGGAATCCAATCCTCTATCTTGTCTCAGGTAGTGAAAAGCCATGATGGTTGTCCCTAGAAAGATTTTTAAAAAAATAGATAAATCTATCTAAAGACATCTCCTAATGCTACACCCCTCCAGCAGCCTCCACATATTTTCTTTGGGCTTGTTACTTTGTTGGGAAGTACTCCACACATTTTGGAATTGTGGAAGTATCTCTTGCATGAAACTATCATCCTTCCAATGTTTGTTACATATAATATTCAATTTGATTTTCATACGCAACTTTCTCTAGAATATCTTTCATCATTGCCAATGCAATGAGTATATTTTTGTGTCATTGTACAAACACATGTAGCATTGCAACTTCAATTTTTGAAACAAAAAAGTCTCTCTTCTGATGTAGTTAACATAATTATTACTTTCGGTACTTTCTTATCCTGGAAAAAAATTATTGCTTCTGGTTGTTAGATGCTGCGATGATCTGTTTTGATTAGAAATCTGAATCCTTATTCATGCTATGCTGGACAAAGAAAATGGGAATTTTTTCCCCTGCTGAATTACTTTTTTCCCTAATGTTCTATCCGTTAGCTGATTGCTTGACATGTGCGGGTGTCCAATTTGGCAAGTTTTTCTTTGACACACCAAATACCACTTGGAATAGGACAATGGTGTGTTAGTGTGCAGCATTCAGTACTGTTTCATCTCATGGTTAATGGTTATGATTTGCATATATTCCATAGATTACTGGCTTTATTTTTTTTATCTAAGGTTTCATCACACATGTAGCTAGCCTCAGTGGCAACAGGTTCATATGTGCATTCTGGAGGGGGGGAAAACCAACAGCTTCTTAAATGTGTTGAGCCTTTGCAGAAAATTCCACCCATGTTCCACCAGCACCTCAACGAACAGGCTACTGGACCAGTTTCCCTGAAAGGTCCAAGCGGCAACAAATGGCAGGCAGTACTTGCTTCAGAGTCCGAAGCTGCTGTGCTTCGAGCAGGGATGGAAGGAATTTGTCACGGATCACGGAAAGATTTTGAGTTGAAACCATTTTTGTAATAAAAGGCTTCCAACTTTTTGTTGCAAAATTCCTATTAGTAAATTTTGAATTCAAACTTTTTGTCCCGATTCTTTTTTAACTTGTTATGGATATGAGGAGGGGACAAAGAAGAGATGAAGGTGACAACGTTGACCTCTCCAAATAGAAAGTGGCAAAATGTCATGGTCATGTGTTCGTGCCACTTTAGTTATCCCCGAATTCCACGAATTCACATTAGATAACGGCACGATTTTGTGGGACCGAAGGAATTTTCATAGATTTCACGTCAAGGGATTCAACATTTAGTTTTAGCACAACATTTAAATTTCAGCCCAATAGAAAAAAAGCAGGAACACACTCAAATACACTCTCACCATTTTGAGAGGAATCCAATCCTATATCTCATCTCAGGTTGTGATCATCCATGATGATTGTCCCTAGAAAGATTTTTTTATAAAAAATACAAATCTATCTAAGGACATCTCCTGCTAAAGCTACACACCTCCAGCAGCCTCCACACATTTATTTGGGCCATGCTCCTCTACTTTTATTCGGGCATCTTACTTTGTTGGGAAGTACTCCACACATTTTGGAATTGTGCAAGTATCTCTTAGATGAAACTATCATCCTTCCAATGTTTGTTACATATAATCTTCAATTCAATTTTCATACGCAACTTTCTCCGGAACATCATTTATCGGCGCTGTTACTGCCATTGCAATGAGTATATTTTTGTTTAATTGTACAAACATATGTATCATTGCAACTTCAATTTGGAAAAAAAGACTCTCTTCTTATGTAGTTAACATAATTATTTAGTCAACAGATACATCATGAGACAATTTAACTTGAGAAAAAAATCAAAATGTTATTGGATCTTGTAACTTTATTTGGAAAGAAATCCTGAGATGACTATGTCAATTTTAGTGCTTGGATGCTCACGCTGATCTTCTCCGCCTCTATGCCTCTCTCTCCAAGCAGTTATTGATCCTCTCCAAAGTTCCTAAGAATTATAACATCGTTATGTCAAGATCTAATAATTGGCCCTTCCATAGACATTTGAGGAGTGTCATGTGCATCCAAAGAAGTGATGTCCTAATCAACCCAATTCTATTGCCATCTCCTTGATCTTTCGATCATGTGTGCTTGCAATGACAATTTCACGCTTTCCATCTCTCTCATTGAGGTTGCAGCGAGTGAAAGGTGGATGGTTGCTACAGAGTAGGGGTTGGCAATGGGTAAATCCCCATCGGGTATTGACACCCTATGCCCATCCCCACCAGAAAAATCTAATACCATCAAAATCCCCATACCCAGCTATGGGTGGGGAATTTTCCCAGATCCATAGCCGACTGGGAAAACTAGACCCATGCAAAAGGTTCTTTGGTGAGCGGTGGGTCATGGCATGTGGTTGGGTGGCTAGAAGAAAGGCATGAGCTATGGGTGGTGGGCCGGTGCCATGAGGGAGGGGTGATGGATTGGCCGGTCAAGGGGAAAGGGTTAAATACTTTGGGTTTTCACTTATTTGGGCTAGTCTGCATTGATTTTGGGCCAAGGGAGGTGGAATGTCTATGTGGATTCTCAGGAATTTTTTACTCATGGGTTAATGGGTATGGGGACTGCTAGAGCGTTCCAATACCCGCATACCCAATTGAAAGCTCTAGTTTGGTTTCGGTGAATTGATGAAACCCTAACTACTAACCTTTGTGCTCTAAGTGTATATGAGGTAGATTGGTAGATATTCCAAGTGGTGGAGCAAATGGTTGAAGATCATGGTGGTGATGGCCATGATGATCAAGTGCTCAGCTAATAAAAGAACAAAGAGAAAAACAAAAAGCTCAAGGCAAAGGTATAAGTGGTTAGGAGCTTTTTGGTTTGGTGATCGAGACACTTAGCGAGTATGATCACATTTAGGATTGATAGCCCTACTATTAAGAGGGGTGAAACTTGTATCGAAATGCGGTCGTCAAAGTGCCACTAGATGCTCTAACTCATTGCATATGCATTTATGATCTAGTGGAGTGCTAACACCCTTGAAAATGTTTGTAAAAATATGCTAATACACGTGCACAAGATGATACACTTGGTGGTTAGCACATTTGAGCAAGGGTGGTAAAGTTGGTGAAGTGGAGGAGTTGATTTTCACTGAAAATCAGTGACCAGACGCAGGTGACACACTGACAGGACTCGGCTCTGGTGCGTCCGGTCATTGTTGCTGAGGAGGCGTTGAAACGATCTTGATTTTCCTCGAAGAGAAAATCCATAGATACGAGTTATAATATGATAGTCCACGAGAACCACCCATCACATTATCAATTATTAGATGATATCACAGTCATACACTGTATAACTACAAGATTACAAGGTTTTACAACACTGGTTAACACATCTATTACAGCGTACTCTAGTGGGAACACACGCGTCTTCATCAGAGTCGATGTAGCGCATCAGCAGGTGAAGGCTCCTCCTCCATGGGCAATCGTCAGAGTTGGCATAGATAGTTAGCGGGCATAGACTCCATCTTCAAACCAAACTTGAAAGTAGGAACGAGACCACCTAATCCATCTAACTTCGCTAATACTGCAAGTCAAGAAATCTGCACACCGCCAGATGTGTGCAGGCCATGGTCAGCACCGATGAGCTTTAGTGGAAAGGAGAAAAAGGATCTGGTGATCCTAAATATTTGGCTGTGGGTTTTCTATAATGCATGTTCATTAATAATTAAATAGTAATAGTTCATCAAGTTTTAACCCATCTCTTACACATGTTCTCCCATCCCATCACATCTCATCACCACACCACATCTCATCTCACTCTCTCATCGGCATGGACGACTCCCTCTCGTCCATGTCTCAACGGCCAAGGCCGGATCACACACTAAAACCCAGGGAAGGTAGAAGGACTCCTCTCACTAGTCAAGTGAAGTTGTACTTAGGAAAGGTCCATAGCCGATAAGTCGGCATATGTATCGATCGATCGACCAGAAACTCTGCAGAGGTTTACACTACTCACAAGATCACCATCATCAACGATCTAGGTCGTCTAGGCTGATAACGGGCCGCCTTCCAACTAGACACGATGCCACCCTATCACTCAAAACTGGGGCCGTGTCGGAGTACCTCGTACACCGGCACGCTAAGACTGTGAGACATAGTACTTGGCCCCTCGGGTACTACGCTGTCTTAGGAGGGTGTGGGCGCTCGACGCCCGTACCTCCCTACACTATCCGCTAACCTCCCAATAGTAGTGGCACCGCACTAGAAAGTCGAACATCCGCCTCATACCCATTTAGAGCGAATGGGAGTGTAAGGCTTCCTAAGACCCGGTCCATAGGACATATCAGTACTTAGGGTGACTAAGCAGGATATCTTCACAAGGGGTAATCGTTTCCCGCTTGACGGGACACTCGACACCCCATGCCATCACAGCACCTCCCATCTCGGGGCTTCATCCCACGAAGACACTCCACCCTAGGACCTCTCCCTGTCACATTGCCCACCATAGGCATCTCACATGGCGAGCGCCCAGGTAGCGCCCTCCGGCAAGACTCGTCCTCGTGACTCATCGTAGATCCTACTCGGTCGACTCGACCTTCACCACACACCCAAGACTCATGCTAAGATCTCCCCATGTTCATTGTCACATTATTATCAGGTTATCGGCATCACGTGCCTTATCTCATTACGCCTCTCACTCACCAGCATCACATCTCAGATATAATGCAGGTAAGAGTAAAGCGGCAAGTAGTAAGCGAGCGTCTAACCTAACAGCGGGTGTGCAGGGGAAAGGGTTGCGATAAGGTAATGACTCACAAGCAATCTACCATGCAACCTATCATAGTTCATTTGTATAAAAGTAAAGCACTAGCATCTATATTTTAACATGCCTAATAGGATTCTCTAGAGTAAGGTGCTGCCATGACACCTGCGATGACGAGGTAGTAGAGGTACAAGTCTCTGTTAGTTGGTGCAGTCGATCGGTACGAGTCTCCACCTCCCAAGTTAGCTCCACTCCACAGGTTCTGCTATCCTCTGCTTTCCCTTCCTCCAACGGGGTTCCGGTCCGATCAATGCTACCTCGCGAGGGCATCACACAAAGCAAGAGAACAATCAATACTCATGAAAGGACCAAAACTCGAAAGGGGCAACCCAAGAAAGAGCACAAGAAGAAGCCGACTTAGCCCTCTCGGCGGATATCTGATCCCTGGGCCGAGAAACACAGGTGGTGTTTTACCAAGCATGAGCTTAAGCCTTAGCGTAGCCAATACTTCCTGGGCCGATCGTGTCGACCCGTATGGCTTAAATGGGAATGGCATAGGCCCTAGCCCATCCTAAGCAAACACCACGACTCGCGGCTTCCAATCCGGACGTCATGGGGGAAATAACGGGAACCGGAAGGAGCGGCTACTGCAGTCCTGATTTCTCTTAGTCGACTCGCCATTGCAAATGATGAGAACTAAGAGAGGGTGGAACAGGGAAGAGAGGGGAAGAGAGGTGGTCCACTTCTTCCAATACTCACGCCATGGCAAAAGGTGAGGCATCGGAGAGAAGCAATGCATAAAAGAACACGAGTGCTCAAGCTAGTCGTAGGGTACCATGACCTAGTTGCACTAAGTGCACTAAGACATCTCTAGGGTTCGAAGCGGTGCGGTTGTCACCACAAGAACCATAGAAATGCTACGGTCAGCGATGGTACAAGCATACAAGGGATTGAGCACGAAGAGCAAAGACGAAAAAGACACAGGACTCCCCTTCCTTCGATCCACACACCATAGTATTTGGCGGGAATCGAGGGAATGGAATCAAGAGAGTGACAAACACCGAACAAGCAAAGAGCTCAACCCACATCTGTTAAGAACAAAAGAGGATAGAAGAACAGAATTCACACTCTTTCAACCGACTCGTCATGGAAAGGACGAAGGTTGGAATAAAAGAGGCACGATCCCACAATCTGAACCCACTCATAGGGCACCACGACCGTGCAACTAAACAGCACAAGGTTGTTCCTATGACTCACTACGATGCGGTTGTCACCGCTAGATCCGAAGGAACGCTATGGTCCAGGTGGCGCAAGTATACGAGACGGATAGGCTAAAATAGGCGAACAAAAGAGGTAGAGCCCGATGGCCATAGCGAGGCTACTCGCGGCGATGAGCTCTACCCAAACGAGTTGGCTTCCGTACATACCACGATAGTCGTCCTCTCATTCATCTCCTATAAACTAGGCCATGATGGGCTCATCGTATGCGGGTAGGAAGTGCAACGATGTCGAGTCCATGGTGTCCATGCCATAGAGACGTAGGAGGGGCCAATGATCCTGGCACCACAAGCCAACTAAAACACGAGGAAACAGGCTACACTTGGCATCGTGGTCATGGTGGGGCGAACCCACGACCGAAATGTCAACGAACCACAATTTCCCCAACCGGCTCGAAGGCACGGTCTGCAGGCAAACAACACGATCAACACAAGAGAACCACCACACGACGACCGATGGAGTAGCACTTATCCATAGCACAAGAGAGAGGTTTAGACCGGTGGCGAAGTCACGGCACAGGCATATAATAGATATCGAGTAGATGAACAAGACTAGATATTCATGTAACAAGTGTAAGAACATGTGCCGATTATAGATAGTCCAAGTATCGATGTATGAACATATAAAGGAAATGAAGAACGGAGCTTGCCGACGTTGAGAACAGCGTCGATGGGTTCAAGAACTCGACCTTTAGGGTGGAGGGCTGCTGCAGTACACTCGGGTAGGCTGTGTAGGCTGCAGCTTGCTGCCGGCCGGTTGCAGCCTGCTAGAGGTGGCGAGGGCTGGCTGGACACGCCCGGAAGCGGCGACGGAGTTCTATCGGCGCACAACAAGGCACCCATGCCGAGGAAGGGGTGAGGTGCAGCCTCCCTACAATGCAAAACCACGGCACGAAGGCCGGACACAAGATGGGCAATTGGCGAGGCGTCGGATCGCCAAGGCACTGCTAGACGGCGGTTTGGAGCAGTAGCAAGGCCCTGCAACAGAGGGGGCAGCGGCACGAAGCAGTGGCGGATCCAGGACAAAATCCCAAGGGGGGCTGAACTTTACGGCTGGCTCGATCTTCGTCTTCAACCTCTATCTAGTGTCCAACGCCTCATTCCTAAACTCCAATGACAGAACTTTCATGGGGCTCAGGGGGCTGGTCTCTTCTTCTTTCTCTCTTTTTCTCCATTTTTCTTCTTTTCTCCACCTCTTCTTCTCCCTCGCCCTTCCTATTTTCCATTGATGCACCAGCTGTAGGGGGGCTGGAGCCTCCCAGCCCCCCCTTTAGATCCGCCCCTGGCACGAAGGCCGGCTTTCAGCGAACAGCGACATGAAAAAGGAAGAAAGGAATGGGCTTTGCTGTTGGTGGCTCACCGGCGACACAGAAAGGGGCACGGCGGTGTTGGCGTTATTGCCCAGTTGCCGAAGAATGGCACAGTAGGGCTGCAGCTCCTTGGCGGCAGTGAAGATGGCTCGGCTCGGTGGCGAGGCCGTAGTGGTAGTGCTGCTGCTGGACATGATTAGGTGCAGGAGCAGAGGTGTGCCTTTCCTGCAACAGCAAGGCACGATGGCGGCGGGGCCGATTTCAGGCAAGCATGGCAAGGGAGAAGTGTAGGGGAAGGGAAAGGTGGAGCCTTTCGGCTCTGGTGGCTCACCGGAAGTGCTGATGGAGCTTCGGCGAGGTTGCAGTGCAGGGCGCGGTGTGCACGAGATGGAGCGTGACGTCCCGAACGGAGAGGCGCTCGGCGTTGCGGGCTCGGCGCGAGGGGGAGCTCGCGGTGATCGGGAATGTCGCGGCGTCGCGGGAGGTGACCGCAGGGCTCGGCGGTCGGCGCTTGGTGGAGCAGACGGACGCAGTCAAGGCCCAAGGTGCCAGCTTGGGGTTGTGGATGGCCGGCTGCTTCGGGCGGCCAGCTGCAGAGCACGAACGCGGCCTGCTCATGGCCAGTGCACGGTCAGGCTGCAGGGCCACGGGCCGCGGTGCAGCAGCGGGGCACGTTGGCGCGGTCGGTTCGTGCTCATCTTGGCGTGGCCGCGGCTCCGGTGCGGCCACGTGCGTGCGGATGCCGGCACAGCGGAGGTCTGGCTGTGGCGCGGAGGCTCGACGCGGGTCGGAGGCAGCGTGGGGGATTGGGCCACAGTGCTGGCGTGGCGTCAGGGTTCCCAGCAGAACGACGCGGACGCAGCCGGGATTGAAGGCGACGCCGCGGTGGCTGACGTCGCGGCGGCGAGACGTGGCTGCGACCGGTGGTTGTGGAGGACGGCGTCGCGGCAATGGTGCGCGACACGAAGTCGAGCTGCTCGGGCCGGAGGCGCTCCGAGCGGCAGCGTCGATGGCGCGGCACTGAGGGATGACATGGAGGCGCGGACGCGCGGCTCGCGTGGTCGGCATCACGTCCCCACGGCTCTGGTGGCGAGGCCGAGACGGCGAGGCTCGCGCGGCCAAGGGCGTCGAGCAGCGCACCTCGCGCTCGATCCCTAACGCGGCGAGGCAACAGCGGCGAGCTGGGGCTTGGCCAGAGGAGCGGCACGGGCAGCATGACGCGCCGCGGCTTCTTCACGAGCGGGGAAAAACAGAGGGAGAGGAATGGCGGCGGGGCTTGAAAATAGGGAAAATGGCGCAGCTCCTGTGGCTTTTATAGCGGTAGGCTAGGGCTCCAGGGGAGGGGCGGTCATCCTCGTCGTCCGTGCATGTGAAGGGGCACACGGCGGCTATCCAGCGGCCTCTGGTACGGACGTCGAGGCGAGGCGCGGGCGCGGGCGTTCGCGTCGTGGAGTTCGGCTTTTCGTCACGCGCTTGGGCTGGTTAGGACGGAAGCAGGAGGTGGGTTGACCGCCGCGGGACAGAGGCACAGGAGCATGCACGGATTTAGTCACGGCGGGGTCAGGCTGCAGGCTGGCGCCGGTTTTCCAAATCCTGTTGGCGGCGGCGGCTGGGTTCCAGGGACGAGCGCTCCTAGGTTTTCCCAGGAGTGGGCGCGATTGGGCCTGCTGGTTACTTGGGCCGAGCAGGAAGGTAGCAGGGGAGGGCACAAGCTGGCTCGTGTACTCGCTGCTGGGGCACTAGTGTACGCGTATGCACTCGTATATACGAGTATATACAGCCTTTGCAAGCCGGTGCATGTTGCTGTCCACGGGTTCCAGCTGGAGCCCGTGCTCGTGTACGTAGGCTCCCATGAGAGGCAGCGAAGCAGGTGCTGGCCACGTTGCGCCCGTGACATGCCTGCTGTAAATTGGAGAACTACAGGGAAGGCGTGGAGCTCTTGTGATTACAGGAATATAAGCACAGTAGCATGCACGATTATACACAAGCTGGATTAGGGGCGTCGCATTTGGTGATAGGAGGAATATGTGCTACAGGGTGCTCCACGTAACCAAAGAAGGGGCACAGGTGCACCTGGTATAGACTTAAGAAGATAGGTTTTCTATTTCTTACACAAGGAATTGGGATGGCTTCAAAAGGAATTCGAGAGAATTAAGGAGAGATATGAAAAGGAAATTTCAAATGGAGATTATGAGAATTTCAATGAAGTTTGGAAATATTTCGAATGGGATTGAGATGACTAATCAAAGGAGATTTTTTAGAGGATTTTTGGGAGAGATACAAATGGAATTTGGGATCATTTCAAAGGAATCCGAGAGGGGATTCGCTACGGATTTGTGCACTCCACACAAAACCCTAGACCAACAAAAGAACCCACGGCACACGCCTACACTCAATTCTACATGTATGCAATGGCTTGTTAGCGAGTCAAACACGGACTAGATCTAGAAACTACATGCTTCACACATATACAGGAAAAATTTTAAAAAGTTCATATTTTTGGCTATCCGAAAAATCGGGATGTTACAGGCGCACTATCGGTCTATTAACCGGACGCAGAGGCAGAAAGTGACCGAACGCGCAGGGGGTGCGTCCGGTCACCTGTGACGTATGCTGACGACAGCGACTGAGCGAAGCACTGTGAGGACCTGACGCTAGGCGTGTTTGGTCGCTCCTGATCGAACACGTTTGATCATCGTTTTGTCGCTCGGGGACCTCTTTGGAGTAGATCGGACTCCACGTTGTCGCTGACAGCGGCGCGTCCGGTTGTGCCTAGGCGGCTTAGGGGCGCATGTGCACCGGCATGTCCGGTCTTGCATGGCGTGCGTCCGGTCATCACTTAAGCACGAGCACTGGCAAGACAACTGTTGAGATCGTGCAGCACAGGTTTAAAGAAGGGGGACACATGGTGCTCATTGGGCGACCGGTCGCTGGTGCGTGCGTCCGGTCACCTCTGACTGGCACGTCCAGTCAGCCTGCAGTGAGTGGCCCGTGGTGCCCAATGGTTCTATTTCATGGCGGCTCTATTTAAGCCTCTTGGCCGGCTTTAGCTCACTTTCTTGGCTATTTGCAATGACATAGCAACCTTGTGAGCTTAGCCAAAGCCCTCCCACTCATCTCTATCATTGATTCATCATCTCTGTGAGATTAAGAGAGAATCCAAGTGCATTGCTTGAGAGTTTGCATCTAGAGGCACTTGGTAATTGTGTTTCGCTACGGGATTCGCTTATTACTCTTGGTGGTTGCCACCACCTAATGGCTTGGAGTAGTGAGGATCGTCGAGCAGAGGTTGGTGATTGTCTCAGGCTCCGATCATGGTGATTGTGAGGGGTTCTTGACCTTTCCCCGGTGGAGAGCCAAAAGGTACTCTAGTGGATTGGTCGTGGTTTGTGTGATCCTCATCTTGTGTTGGTTCTGCGACACCCTATCAAGGGTTTGGCATGTGATGCCAATTAACGTGTGAACCTCCAAGTGAGTGAATTACCACAACTAGGACTAGCTTGCTAGCAAGCAAGTGAACCTCGGTAAAAAAATCTTGTATCATCTTGTTGCAAGGATTTCATTGGTATTCGTCGTATTTGATTGATTGGCTTTATCTTATGATTGGCTCATACCTCGACACGTCGGTATAATCATCGCCATTCTCTCTTGTATTACATTCCTAGTGTGTAAGCTAAGCTCTTTAGTGTAATTAGTTTTGAGAGCTAGCTTTCGTCGAGTCTAGTGGTTAGTGAGGCTCTTTAGTTAGTCTTTGAGAGCTCACTAACTTAGTATAGTGACATAGCCATTGTGTGATTAGAGATAATAGAAACTAGAATTATAGCAGGTGGCTTGCATTTGTAGTAGGCTAGCACAAAATTCACTTTGCCTCATATTTATCTAACAACTTTGTTTAGTGTTGTTGTAGAAATTTTTATAGTCTATTCACCCTCCTCTAGCCATTAGGACCTTTCAAGTGGTATCGGAGCCGTGCTCACTGTGATTTGAGGCTTAACAACATTTGGTGTCAAAATGGCTCAAAACAACAACACCAAGAAGCCATCCCAATTTGATGGCACAAATTATCCATATTGGAAGTCAAAGATGACCACATATATCAAGTCAATCAATAGAAAGGTGTGGGAGGTGGTGGAGACCAAAATTGAGATAGAGGATCCAGAGAATCCCGCCGCAGCGGAAGAAGTGCTTCTCTAAAACAATGACATTGCTCTTAGTGTCATTCATGATGCTATTGATGAGAGAACATTTGAGCAAATCAAGAACATTGAGATGGCTCATGAGGCATAGAAGAAGTTGGAGGAATCATTTGAGGGCACCAAGGAAATTAAGGGTGCAAAGGCAAGGCAATCAAGGGTGCAAAGGCAAGGCAATCAAGGGTGCAAAGGCATACATTCTCATGGAGAAGTTTGCTAGCTTTAAGATGAAGGAAGATGAGAGTGTGCTAGACATATTCCATAGGATGGAGGTGCTTATCAATGATCCCAAAGCACTTGGTGAGAAGGTGGAGGATAAAGACTTCTCTCATAAGTTTTTGAGATGCTTACCCGCAAGATTTGGCATGTTGGTCACCTTACTTGTGAGGACCGGTTTGGACACAATGACACCAAACCAAATCTTGGGAGATATCATGACCGATGATGCTTATAGAGATAATGATGGGAAGAAAGAAAAGAAGGAGAAGAAGGATGAGAAGAAGAAGAGTGTGGCATTCAAAGACACATCATTATCAAAGGGCAAAGCCAAGCAAGATACATCTAGTGAAGATGATGACTCAAACTTTGATGACATGGATGATGAGAAGATGGCTCTCTTTGTCAAGAGATTTGGCAAGTTCATGGTGAAGAAGGGCTACTGTGCTAGAAGAAAGAAGTGTTCATCCAAGAATAAGAAAGAGTCAAGAAGGTGCTTCAAGTGTGGAAGCAAGGATCATCTTGTTGCTCAATGCCCATACAATAGCGACAATGATGATGATGACAAGAAAAGCAAGAAGAAGGACAAGAAGGAAAAGAAAGAGAAGAAGGACAAGATGACCATCAAGAAGAAGAAGAAGGGTGGTTCATATGTGGTCACTTGGAATAGTGATGCTTCCTCAAGTGATGATGATGATAGTGATGATGACAAGACCACCAAGAAGAAGGGTCATGCAAGCATTTCCATTCAAGAGAAGCCTTCTCTCTTCGAACTCCATCATGCTTCATGGCTAAGGTCACTAAGGTTAAAACTTGTGATGATGGATGTGATCATGAGGAACATGATAATGAAAGTGAAAGTTAATGATGAACCCACTAAAGATGAACTAATTGATATGTTCGAAGATGCTAAAGAACATTTTGATATTAAGAGAAGGGAGTGCAAAAACTTGCATAAGGAACTAAAAGCCCTTAAGCAAGCCTTTGGTGAGCTCAATGCATCTCATGAGAGGCTAGAGGAAGCCCATGAGAAGCTTGGCAAGGTTCACAAGAAGCTTGAAAAAGCTCTTTCTTCTTTGCTTAATGAGCAAAATGAGAAGGAGTATGTTGTGACATGTGACAAAGGCTTAACTTGTGATATAATTGATGAATCCTTTTATAAGCCTATCATTGTTGCTTCTACTAACCCTTTTTGTAGCACTTCCACTTCTACCTCATTTAGTAGTGATGGTTTCACTTGTGATGTCTCACTAATGGTTGAGAATGAGACACTCGAGAAGAAGGTAAAAGAGCTCAATCACACCTTGGCTAAGGCCTATGGTGGTGAGCACTGCTTGCTTATGTGCTTGGGTAGCCAAAGGGCATCTCTCTATAAAGAGGGATTGGGCTATATCCCCAAGAAAGGCAAGGCTGCATTTGCTAATCACAAAATTAGTTTTGTGAGGAACAATGGCCGGTATTACAAAAGTTGCAAGCAAGTTGGTCACATAGAGCAACAATGCATGAATAAGAACAATAATGCTAAAGTATCCTCAATTAAGCTTAAATCTTTCTATGTGCTTACTAAGGGTACAAATGGTGTTCATGCTAAGTTCATTGGCGCACTATGGATGGGCTCAAAGAAGAAAGCCATATGGGTGCTGAAAGCATCTAGGCCCCGGTGTTGGTTTCGGCAATTAATGACAACACATAATTACCGTGACTAACGTGTGTTTTGCAGAAACGTTGGTAAGTTAGGTCATGGAGATGATAACTGCTTTGGGCAATATGGTATTCATGTCCCTTGATGGAAATCGTTTCGGTTTTCAAAGGATCAACGATAAGATTAAGGACGGTTAGTTCCGGATATCAAGGTGTTGAGTTACATCTGGAATAGTCGTTAGGATCTTTGTTTCTTCCTTTGACCGTACTATAAAGGGGGGCATAAGCGAGTAGCTTGACCTAGATGAGTCTTGTGTTTAGGTGTGGTGCACACTTGTCAAACTTAGCACTAGGTAGCTCGAGAAAAGCTCAGAGTTCAGTTGGAAGCAACTTGGTTCAAGTTGCATCGCGTTTAGAAGACGTTTGAGCCGTTTACCTATGACCGGACGTGGTCCTGGTCATGATCGGACGCGTCCGGTCAGTACTAACACTTCACTGCGGTTTTAGCTGATCGACCGGACGCAGTCCTTGAGAGGACCGGACGCGGTGGTCAGTCTGACACGTGTTCTAGAGGGTAAACAGTGTAATCAGACGCGACTGTGAAATGATCGGCGCGTCCGGTCATGTTCCAGTAAGGTCCCGTGGTGACCTGACGCGTCCGGTCACCTATGATCGGACGCGGTCGTGCGTCAGGTCACTTTTCCAGTAAGCTCTTGCATGATTAGACGCATCCGATCATCCCTGATTAGCGCGTCCGGTCATCTTAGACCGGCGCGTCCGGTCATCACAGATCGACGCGTCCGGTCACTCAGCGCAGTTTTCGGTTTTCAACCGTTACACCTGACCGGCGCGTCCGGTCATGTCGACAGGCGTGTCCGGTCAGTGCGCGTTTGGCTGTTTCGAAAGGTAACAATTGGATTTGTTTGAGGGGTGTATAAATACATCCCCTCCACCTCTTTTAGAGGTCTCTTGCTCATTTGTTCAGCTAAGAAACACCTTTAGAGTGCAAGGAAGTGCAAGAGCCCTAGTGAGGATAGAGATTTGCGAATCAAAGTTTGAGAATCCTCTCTAGTGACAAGAGTCTAGCAAGTGTGCATTCATCTTCTCATTAGGCTTGTTGTGGTCAAGTGAGAGTTCTAGCTTGTTACTCTTGGTGATCGCCATCACCTAGATGGTTTGGTGGTGATTGGGAGTTTGGTGATCATCCGACAAGATTGTGGGTGACCCAACTCAAGTTGTGAGCGGTTTTGGGTGATTCGCCGCGACAGAGTGTCGAAGAATCAACCCATAGAGAGCACTTGATCCTTGCGCGGATCAAGGGGGAGCTACACCCTTGCGCGGGTGCTCCAACGAGGACTAGTGGGGAGTGGTGACTCTCCGATACCTCGGCAAAACATCACCGTGTTCCTAACCCTTACTTTCAAGCACTTACTTTCTAGCATTTACTTTCATTGCTTGTTTACTTTCCTATAATTGCCTTGCTAGTCTAGGATTGGAACTTAGGGTGCAAAACTTTTATCGATAGAATCACAAGGAACACTAGTAGGCACTAGGGGTGAAGTTTGGCTTGTAGGATTTAATTCTTCCAATTAATTTTTAGAAAAGCCCAATTCACCCCCCCTCTTGGGCATCTTGATCCTTTCAATTGGTATCGGAGCCATGTTGCTCTCAATTTAGGCTTCACCGCCTAGAGCAAGATGTCTAATGGGGAAGGACCACCTCCCACTTTTGAGGGAGACGATTTTCCATATTGGAAAATTCGTATGGAGGCGTACCTCGAAGCCATAGATGTTGGGTGCCTTAGAGCCGCAACCGAAGGGCTTCCTCCTATAAGGGATCCCGCCAACCCAAGTGGTGACGAGAAGAAATACGACCGGTGGAATGCAAAGACAAAAAATGCAATCTACCAGGCACTAGGCAAAGATATCTTCAATCGTGTGCGAAATGCCAAAAATGCTCATGAATTGTGGGAAAATCTTTGTGCTCTCCATGAGGGAACTAAGAGTGAGCATGAGGAACGCTATCGTATTGCTTTAAAGAAAATTAACTCTTTTGAGATGCTTCCTAAAGAAAGTGCTAACGAAATGTACACTCGTTTAAATGTTCTTGTAGAAGATCTCAATGCTCTTGGACTCACTAAAATGAGTCAATCGGATGTTGCAAGGAGGATCTTGAGTGTTTTTCCCGTTGAGAAGTATGGTCACATTGTCACCGTACTTCACCAAAGTGATCTCTCCACCGCAACACCAACTCAAGTATTGGGAAAGATTAACGCACATGAGATGTACATGCACATCACTCCGAAAGAGGGCTCATCATCTTCCAAGAAGAAAGACTTGGCCTTCAAAGCTAGCCATGAAAAGAAAAAGAAGAAGGGCCAAGCCATGATTATGCAAGAAAGCTCTAGTGAAAGTGACATTGACGATGCATCACTTGCACTCATGGTGAGGAAGACCACCAAGATGCTAAAGAAGCTCAATAAGAGTGGCATCAAGTTTGATGGCAAGAAGAAGAAATTCTTCACTAGTAGCAAAAGGAAGCCAATCTCCGAAATGGATTGCTTCAATTGTGGAGAACTTGGCCATCTAGCTCATCAATGCCCAAAGCCTCCAAAAGACAAGTACAAGAACAAGTACAAGGGCAAGAAAGATGATTCAAGTGATGAAGAAGATGATAAAAGAAAGAACAAGCCATACAAGAACAAAGATGGCAAGAAAAGAGAGTTCTACAAGAAGAAGAAGAAGGGAGGCAAGACTTATATTGTTGGTGATTGGCTCACCGACATTGAATCATCATGTGAGTCCTCCGACGATGAAAGTGACAATGAAAAAGAGAAGATCGCCGCACTTGTGATTGGACCATCATCATCTTCACCGACATCTTCATCACCACCTTCACCGCCATCTTCACCATCATCTTCTACTACTCATCTATGCCTTATGGCTAAGGGTGATCGAAAGGTACAAAATAGTGATAGTGATGATGATGATAGTGATAGTGATGATGAATATGATGCACCCTCTTATGATGAACTAGTAAAATTGTTAAATAAATATTCTAAAATCATATGGAGGACTAGAAATGAAAATGATGATATTCAACATGAAAATGAATCACTCTCATCTAAGCTTGAAAGTGCACATAAGACTAGAGATGAGCTCATAGATCAAAATGTAACTATGTCTTCTTCTCTCAAAGAGCTCAAAACTTCTAACAAGGAGCTTAGAGATAAACATGATAAAATTGAGAAGAAGCATGGTGAACTCATCACTAGGCTAAACTTGCTAAAAGATGAATACACCGCATTGAAAATCAATTATGATACTCTTATTGTTGCTAATGAGCTTGCCCTTGAGACACATAATGCTACTAACCAAATTGTTAAGATTGATATAGCTACATCATGTGATGATTTGATTGTTGAGAACTTTGAGCAAGGCTCTAGCGGCAAAGGCAAGAGTGTGGTTGAGGCCAATGACTATGATGAGTATGTCAAGCTCAAGAGTGAAAATGAGATGCTTAAAGTTGAGAACAAGAAGTTGTTGGCTCTTGAAAAGCAAGCTTCAAATGAGTCACTTATTGAAGAAAACAAGAAGCTCAAGCAAGAGAAAGAGCATCTCAAGACTGGCCTAAGCAAGTTCACAAGAGGCCAACATTTGCAAAGTGAGCTACTCATGAACACCGTCATGAAGTTGGATAGGAGTGGCATTGGCTACTTGGCAAATCAAGAAAAGAAGGTCAAGGCTAAACAACAACAAAGCAAGACAAAGCCCAAGCCAAAGAGATGTGTTGAGTGTGGACAAGAAGGCCATTTTGCTCATGAGTGCAAAACTCCACCACCATAACCCTTGCCAAGCATGCTAGACCCTTTGCCTTCAATGCTCATTACATGCTTAGAAAGGACTCAAGTGGAAAGATGAAAGTCATGTTCTTGGGTCCCCCTAACAAGAATAGGCCAAAGAAAATTTGGGTTGCCAAGTCACTAGTTGAGAAAGTTAAGGGTCCCTCTCAAGTTTGAGTCCCTAAACAAAAGGCTTGATCTCTTGTGTGTAGGTGAACTACAAGACCGGTGGATCTCATTGGGTGATTGATAGTGGTTGCACACAACATATGACCGGTGATCCTCGTATGTTCACCTCACTTGAAGAGGATGGGGTATGTCAAGACAAGATCACATTTGGGGACAATTCAAAGAGCAAAGTCAAGGGTATAGGCAAGGTTGCAATATCAAATGATCATTCTCTCTCAAATATGCTCTATGTTGCTTCATTGAGTTTCAACTTACTATCCGTTGGGCAACTTTGTGATCTTGGCTATCAATGCTTGTTTAGTCCAAATGAAGTGGTAGTTACAAAGATAGATAACAAGCAAGTGATTTTCAAGGGATTTAGATACAATAATCTCTATCTAGTTGACTTCACCTCTGAAGATGCAAACTTGATGACATGTTTGTTCACCAAGACTACACTTGGATGGCTTTGGCATAGGAGGCTTGCTCATGTTGGAATGAACACTCTCAACAAGCTATTGAAGAAAGAATTAGTGAGAGGTTTAAAGGATGTAAAGTTTGAAAAGGACAAACCTTGTAGTGCATGTCAAGCCGGCAAACAAGTTGCAAACACTCATCCAACCAAAGCCTACATGTCAACATCAAGAGTACTAGAACTTCTACACATGGATTTGTTTGGTCCTACAACTTACAAGAGTTTGGGTGGAAATCTCTATTGCCTAGTAATTGTGGATGATTACTCAAGATACACTTGGACCTTCTTTCTACATGACAAATCCGAAGTGGCAAATTGCTTCAAGATGTTTGCAAAGAGGGCTCAAAATGAATTTGAAGTCAAGATAAAGAAAATTAGAAGTGATAATGGCAAAGAGTTTGACAACACCAACATTAAAGCCTATTGTGATGAAATTGGAATCAAGCATGAAGTTTCATCAACCTACACTCCTCAACATAATGGTGTAGTTGAGAGAAAGAACCGGACCTTGATCACTCTTGCAAGAACAATGCTAGATGAGTACAATACACCAGAAAAATTGTGGGCCGAGGCAATCAACACCGCATGCTATGCTTCAAATCGCCTCTTCCTACAAAAGTTCCTTTGCAAGACCCCTTATGAGTTGCTAAATGGGAAAAAGCCGGACGTCTCATTCTTCTGGGTGTTTGGTTGCAAATGCTATATCTACAAGAAGCGTCAACACCTAGGGAAGTTCCAAAGACATTGTGATATTGGTTTTCTTGTTGGCTACTCATCAAAGTCTAAAGCATATAGAGTATTTAACCATGCCACCGGTTTGATTGAAGAAACATATGATGTGGAATTTGATGAATCTAACGACTCCCAAGGAGCAATTGAGAATTGTGATGATGTAGGTGATGAACCATTGAGAGAGGCCATAAAGAACATGCCGGTGGGGGACATCAAGCCTAAAGATGATGAAGACGATGTACAAATTGTCAATCCACCATCTTCATCATATGTGCCTCAAGATGATGACAAGAATGAGAGAGTTGAAAATGAAGACACCCATGTCTCTCATCATCAAGCCGAGGCACAAGCACAAGATGTTGATGCTCCCCATCCTACTCCTCAAATGGTTGATCGAAGAAACTCACCTCTACTTCAAGCACATCCACAAGATCTTATCATAGGGAGTCCTACAAAGGGTGTAATGACTCGATCTCAAAAGTTTAATTCTTTTGTTGAACATCACTCTTTTGTCTCTTGTCTTGAACCTAAGAATGTAGAAGAAGCTCTTCAAGATCCGGATTAGGTGAATGCCATGCATGAAGAATTGGACAACTTCGCCCGCAATCAAGTATGAACACTTGAAGAGCATCCAAAAGGTGCAAGAGTCATTGGAACCAAGTGGGTGTTCCACAACAAGCAAGATGATCAAAGGGTAGTAGTAAGAAACAAGGCAAGACTAGTAGCAAATGGGTTCTCTCAAGTTGAAGGTCTTGATTTTGGAGAGACTTTTGCACTCGTTGCAAGAATTGAAGCCATTCATATCCTTCTTGCATATGCATCACATCATGATATGAAATTATATCAAATGGATGTGAAAAGTGCATTCTTAAATGGTTTCATAAATGAACTAGTCTATGTTGAACAACCTCCTGGGTTTGAAGACCCTAGATATCCTAATCATGTTTATAGGTTGTCCAAGGCGCTATATGGGCTCAAGTAAGCCCCTAGAGCATGGTATGAGCGCCTCCGGGACTTCCTCATTGAGAAGGGCTTCGTTATTGGGAAGGTTGACACCACACTATTCACCAAGAAGTTTAATGAAGAGATCTTCATTTGTCAAGTCTATGTTGATGATATTATCTTCGGGTCAACAAATGAAGATTATTGCAAAGAATTTGGTGAATTGATGTCAAAAGAGTTCGAGATGTCAATGATTGGTGAGCTAACATTCTTCCTTGGGTTTCAAGTCAAGCAAATGAGAGAAGGGATTTTTATCTCTCAAGAAAATATACCAAGGATCTTCTCAAAAGATTCAAGATGGAAGAATGCAAACCAATCAAGACCCCAATGCCAACTAATGGACATCTCGACCTAGATGAGGGAGGTAAACCAATCGATCAAACTCTTTATCGTTCTATGATTGGTAGCTTGTTGTACCTTACCGCATCTAGGCCTGACATCATGTTTAGTGTGTGCATGTGTGCCCGCTTTCAAGTGTGTCCTAAAGAACCTCACCTAAGTGCCGTAAAAAGAATCCTAAGATATCTTAAGTATACCCCAAGCATTGGACTTTGGTACCCTAAAGGAGCTAGATTCCAACTAGTTGGCTACTCCGATTCGGATTATGCCGGTTGCAAAATTGATAGAAAAAGCACATCCAGAGGATGCCATTTGCTTGGGAGATCCTTAGTATCTTGGTCATCTAAAAAGCAAAATAGTGTGGCTTTGTCCACCGCCGAGGCGGAATACATTGCCGTGGGGGCTTGTTGTGCACAAATCTTATATATGAAACAAACCCTCCTAGACTATGGAGTTGTTCTTGAAAAGGTGCCGTTTTTATGTGACAATGAAAGTGCGGTTAAAATTGCTAATAATCCGGTACAACACTCTCGCACCAAGCACATTGATATCCGCCACCACTTTCTAAGAGATCATGTTGCTAAAAATGATATATCACTAGAAGATGTAAGAAGTGAAAATCAATTAGCGGATATCTTCACTAAACCTTTAGATGAGGCTACCTTTTGTAGATTGAGAAGTGAACTAAATGTGCTTGATTCTAGTAACTTTAAAAGATGAGCTTGTGTTGTCCCTTGCATTGCATTGTATTTTATGCCATGTTTATTTTGACGCAATGCATCTAGGACTTGTCTAACACGGTTATGATAACCCTCCTTTGGAGGAGTGAAAAAGCCTAACCTTGGATCAAACTTGACAAGCAACCTAGCTCTCCTTTCTTGTTTTGCATTGCATATGCATGGTTGTTGCTTTGTCATTTCTTTTCGGTTTAGCTTTGAGTAACCTATGTGTTTGTCCATGAATAGAGAGAGCATTTGAAGCTCCCAAGGGTTCATAAACTCTATTGCATGGCCATACGTTGCTCCTCGGGTGTTTATTGAATATTTTCTTAAAGATAATACTAGCCTAAGGCAAAATATTTTGAAAATTTTGAGGGTTTGAGTGAGGTCACTCATGTCAGGTTCCAATTGGTGTTTATTTGAGTCTCTTTGAATTGGAACTTGATTGGGAGAAGTCGCGTCGAAAAACGGTTTGAAAAAGAGCTTTTTACAGCGACCGGACGCTGGACCGAACGCTACATCGGACGCGGTTCAGCTTCACCACCGCGTCCGATCTCGGCGTCCACCAGCGCGTCCGGTCATTCCCGAAGTTTTTCTTCGAAACCTCTAACCGGACGCTGCATCGGACGCGCCCCTGTCGACCACCGCGTCCGGTCCCGGTAACCACCACCGTGTCCGATCATCCGTTCCAAATTTCCGGGCTATGTCAAACCGGACGTTGTCAGCGTCCGACCGTGGATAATCGGACGCGTCCGGTCATTCTAGGAGCTTACTGGAATGTGACCGGACGCACCGCGTCCGGTCATTCGACCACCGCGTCCGGTCATCACGCAAAAAGCGGATCTCACCCTTTTAACCATACGTTTGGATCTTTTTTCTTTTTTAATCTTGTCGTGCCTCCGCCGTGTTCCATCTCGCTGTCTTGCCGCGTCCAGCCGCCATGCCCACGCCACCGCCACCGCTGCCGCTCCCTGCGCCCGCACCACCGTTGCCGCAGCCGCGCCCGCGCTCGCGCCCGCGCCCACGCTCGCCACCGCGCCCGTGCTCGCACGCCGTCGTAGCCTCACCGCCGGCGACCTCCCCTGCGCCCTAGCTTCTCCTGGGAAATCCTTTTGTCGTGCACGCTCTTCAAAGCCCTTGCAAAGACCCCTAACCCTAACCCTAGGTCGCTAGGTTTTTATCTTCGAATCCTCGTGATCGTCTCCGTCTCCGCAAGGTGACATCTTCTCCTTGGATGAGGGTTTACCGTCGATTTTCCGGTGAATTACTAATTCAATTGTCGTTCGATCGTCGATTGTATTCCAGGGTTTTGGTCACCGTCTTCAGAAAACCCTAATACGTCGAGATCGTCTTCCGGTCATCGGATCATCGCTCGTCGAGGTAGCTATCGCGGTCATCTCATATCTTACCTCACCTGCTTGCTCTTGCTAGGATCTCGCTTATGTTTTAGATATATATGTTGCTTATAGTAGATCCATCTATTCTATCGTTTTAGTTTGTCCTGTCAGTGCTGAGTGGTTCAGGTGATCAGTTGTGAATCCGAGGCCAAGCCTGCGGATACGGATTGAGGCCAAGCCTCACAAGGTTCAGTACATCATCTGTCTTTTCAGTTTGTGTCAGTACATCCTCTTGTCAGTATGGTTCGATGCAAGAACGCTGGTGGGGCACCTAGTGACGGGGATGACAGTCCCCCTAGGAGGACAGAGGTAGCTCGCGGGAAGCGAGTTAAGATTGCTGCCAAGAAAAGGAAGAGAACTCTTACAGAGGCAGAGATAGCTCAGGCAGTGGCAGATGCAGCAGAGAGGGGTGGCAGGAGCAGTGGTATTCGCATTGGGGAAAGTCGCTTTCATCTTGAAGGTTGACAACTTGGCACAGAGGCCACAGAGGAGACAGTAGAGGCTACAGAGAAGACAGTGGATGCCCCTGCAGAGCAGCCTACAGAGGATCCACAGGAGACTAAGGAGCAGATAGTACAGACTCCACAGCGTCGTCGCTCAGGACGTACGCGTGCTCAGGTCACTCCCAGGCCAGAGGGACAGCGTCATGGAGGCCGTCCACCTCCCAGGGCTAGAGGTCACCCCCCAGTTGAGCATTTTGACCTCAGGGGTGCCACAGCTAGACAGGTCCAGGCCCTCAGGTTTGTTGAGGTCACTCGGTGGTTCCCACCCTAGCGGGATCCCCGGGCGTCAGAGGGCTTCTACACACCTGTGCACGAGGATTTCTACAGGGCCTATCTCGATAGTGGGATAGCTTTCAGACCACATAGAGTCTGTCGACTAGAGGTACTAGTTGAGGTGGTTGGTGAGCAGCTTCGTCCACACCTATCCTTTCTACCTAGACTATCAGATCTACTTGGACGGACTGGAGCATACTGCGGAACCTGGGTCAGAGAGTTTTACTCGTCACTGTGGATTGACCCTGCACATCAGTTCATCCACTTTGCCTTCAGAGGTCGTGACCGCATGTTATACAGCACCAGGGTACGGGAGATTCTCAGACTCCCTGCTTCAGAGACCAAGATCCATCAGTTGTGCTTCGGACAGACTGCTCCTCCGAGATGCCCTCACGGCGGGACAGTGCCTCCTACTGATCTGATTCGACCCTGCTTCCGTGAACCTTTTGGCGAAGGGTCTCGGCGCACACCAGCCAGTTTGACACCCATAGCGAGAGTACTGGATGCCATAGTGAGAAGGACACTTCTTCCTAGACTTGGATACAGAGAGGGTCTCACTCGCATGCAGCTATGGGTGATACATCACCTCGTCTCATAGACCCCGTTCGACCTTTGGGATCTGATGCTTTGTGAGATGGAGGATACCTTGGCAGAGGGGTTCAAGGGACACAGGTAGCTCCCATATGCACATTGGATCTGCTTCATCATCAGGACTGCCTGTGAGTTGCCTACAAAGATTAGAGCTGAAATCTCTGATACTACCACAGCATTCCCAGAGTTTGACATCCGCCAGCTGTGGGCATCAGTGACTAGAGAGCAGGCACCTGGCCCAGGACAGAGACAGAGGCCAGAGGTACCAGAGATAGCCGCTGAACAGGACGAGACCGTTGAGGGTCTTGCTGAGGCCGAGCTTGCAGATTTAGATGCTCAGCCGGCTGATCAAGCCGAGGATGTGGCCACTGACAGTACAGATGAAGACTACCAGCCCATCCCTCGGTACCGCTCTCCTCGGCCTCACGACCACGAGGCTGGTGGCTCTGGCTTAGCCTCCCGCTCAGATCCAGCCATGGTGGCCATTCTTGAGAGGTTGACCTAGGCCCAGGAGCGACAGGAGATACAGATGCAGTGACAGGCACAGGACTCAGCTGCAGCGTTTGCACAGATTCAGGCTCGCCAGGACGAGCTTCAGAGGCAGCAGCTTGAGTTTCAGCGTCAGCAGTTCGAGATGCAGAGGTAGCAGGCAGCCACTCAGTAGCAGTATTTAGAGTACTTGCGCCACCTTGTCATTGTGGGAGTTTCGCCACCGCCGTCTGTTCTGACTCCAGCCTTATAATCCAGTGGACTTCAGAGTCAAGGGCAGCCGAGTTTTCAGTATACCTCCCCTTAGCAGCAGATACCTCAGACTTTTTAGTCTTCGAGCTACACGCCTATTCAGACAGGTTTTACTCCACCAGCTCAGCTGGGACCACATCTCCTCTTAGGCCCGGCATTCCCTGATTTTAGTGCTACATACAGTGAGCTGACTGGACAGCCGACACCGTCCCACTCGACTTTTGTGACTACCTCAGACATGTCGGCTTCAGAGACTGCTGCGTTTCTAGTGATAGGGGCTGCTACCACAGATACTTTGCCTTCCTCAGTTGCATCTACAGATCCCCCCATGCTTGGTATCTTTCAGGCTCAGGCGACAGTGACCGATCCAATAGTTGCTTCTACACCTTCAGTCACTGCACCGCTTCTACAGACCTAGACTACTTCACTGCCACATTCAGCTTCAGAGGGTCAGCCTGACAGTTCAGAGTCTGAGGAGGATGCTACGCAGTTTGTGATCACTCCACGCTCCTCGACACCAGACACGACAGCTTCTATTCCCCCGTCAGATCCCTAGATTAGTTTTTGGCGTTTGATGCCAAAGGGGGAGACAGAGCATAGATTCAGGGGGAGTGGTGATAGAGGGTTTTGTTTTTCGTGTGTGCTACTTTCATGCATCATGTTTACTTTTCTCGCCCTGCATTGTGTGACTATAAGTTTGTGAGACTATGTTTTGTTTTATGTCACTCATTGTGTTTAGCTCATAAGGTTGTGCTTCCATGCCTTACTCTGATTTCATATGAGCTATGTTTTATGTGTACTAACTCTTCATGTTTTATCTTATGAGTACACTCAATTGGCTTGGAACACATAAGCATTGACTAACCCCTTGTGCTTACAGCTTTACGCTTATGTGAACCAAGCATGATCAAAAACCTCAACTCATATCTTCTGAATCTAAGTATTGTCATCAATCACCAAAAAGGGGGAGATTGAAAGCATCTAGGCCCCGGTGTTGGTTTCGGCAATTCATGACAACACATAATTACCATGACTAACGTGTGTTTTGCAAAAACGTTGGTAAGTTAGGTCATGGAGATGATAACTGCTTTGGGCAATATGGTATTCATGTCCCTTGATGGAAATCATTTCGGTTTTCAAAGGATCAACGATAAGATTAAGGACGGTTAGTTCCGGATGTCAAGGTGTTGAGTTACATCTGGAATAGTCGTTAGGATCTTTGTTTCTTCCTTTGACCATACTATAAAGGGGTGCATGAGCGAGTAGCTTGACCTAGATGAGTCTTGTGTTTAGGTGTGGTGCACACTTGTTAAACTTAGCACTAGGTAGCTTGAGAAAAGCTCAGAGTTCAGTTGGAAGCAACTTGGTTCAAGTTGTATCACGTTTAGAAAACGTTTGAGCTGTTTACCTATGACCGGACGTGGTCCTGGTCATGACCGGACGCGTCCGGTCAGTACTAACACTTCACTGCGGTTTCAGCTGATCGACCGGACGCGGTCCTTGAGAGGACCGGACACGGTGGTCAGTCTGACACGTGTTCTAGAGGGTAAACAGTGTAATCGGATGTGACTGTGAAATGATCGGTGCATCCGGTCATGTTCCAGTAAGGTCCCGTGGTGACCTGACGCGTCCGGTCACCTATGATCAGATGCGGTCATGCGTCAGGTCACTTTTCCAGTAAGCTCTTGCATGATCGGACGCGTCCGATCATCCCTGATTGGCGCGTCCAGTCATCTTAGACCGGTGCGTCCGGTCATCATAGATCGGCGCATCCGGTCACTCAGCGCAGTTTTTGGTTTTCGACCGTTACACCTGACCGGCACGTCCGGTCATGTCGACAGGCGCGTCCGGTCAGTGCGCATTTGGCTGTTTCGAAAGGTAACGGTTGGATTTGTTTGAGGGGTGTATAAATACATCCCCTCCACCTCTTTTAGAGGTCTCTTGCTCATTTGTTCAGCTGAGGAACACCTTTAGAGTGCAAGGAAGTGCAAGAGCCCTAGTGAGGATAGAGATTTGTGAATCAAAGTTTGAGAATCCTCTCTAGTGACAAGAGTCTAGCAAGTGTGCATCCATCTTCTCATTAGGCTTGTTGTGGTCAAGTGAGAGTTCTAGCTTGTTACTCTTGGTGATCGCCATCACCTAGACGGTTTGGTGGTGATTTGGAGTTTGGTGATCATCCGACGAGATTGTGGGTGACCCAACTCAAGTTGTGAGCAGTTTTGGGTGATTCGCCGCGACGGAGTGTCGAAGAATCAACCCGTAGAGAGCACTTGATCCTTGCGCAGATCAATGGGGAGCTACACCCTTGCGCAGGTGCTCCAACGAGGACTAGTGGGGAGTGGCGACTCTCCGATACCTCGGCAAAACATCGCCGTGTTCCTAACCCTTACTTTCAAGCACGTACTTTCAAGCATTTACTTTCATTGCTTGTTTACTTTCCTAGAATTGCCTTGCTAGTCTAGGATTGGAACTTAGGGTGCAAAACTTTTATCGGTAGAATCACAAGGAACACTAGTAGGCACTAGGGGTGAAGTTTGGCTTGTAGGATTTAATTCTTGCAATTAATTTTTAGAAAAGCCCAATTCACCCCCCTCTTGGGCATCTTGATCCTTTCAGGTGCCAAAGAGCTTGGTTACTAACCTCTAAGGACCCAAACAAGTGTGGGTACCTAAAAAGAATTGATCTTATCTTGTAGGTCAATTACAAAGCTAGAGGAAGGCACTAGGTTCTTGATAGTGGGTGTACTCAACACATAATCGGTGATGCAAGAATATTCAACTCAATCAACACCAATGATAGTAATGGTTATGATAGTATCACATTTGGTGACAATGGCAAAGGCAAGGTCAAAGGACTTGTTAAGATTGCAATATCCAATGACATGAGCATATCCAATGTGTTACTAGTTGAGAGCTTGAACTTCAATTTGCTATCCATAGCTAAATTGTGTGATCTTGGATTCAAATGCATATTCGGAGTAGATGATGTAGAGATCATAAGTGTTGATGGCTCTAACTTGATCTTCAAAGGCTTTAGATATGAAAATCTATACTTGGTTGATTTCAATGCTAGTGGTGCTCAATTGTCAACATGCTAGTTCACTAAGTCTAGTATGGGTTGGTTATGGCATAGAAGGTTTGGTCATGTTAGAATAAAACAATTGAAGAGATTGATTAAGCATGACTTGGTTAGAGGCTTGAAAGATGTTGTATTTGAGAAGGACAAACTTTGTAGTTCTTGTCAAGCTGGCAAACAAGTTGGTAACACCCGTCCTAAGAAAAGCATGATGAGCACTAGTCAGGCATTTGAGTTATTGCACATGGATTTATTTAGGCCAACACAATACACTAGTATTGGTGGAAACAAATATGGCTTTGTGATAGTGGATGACTATACAAGATATACATGGATATTCTTTCTAGTGGACAAGAGTGATGTGTTCGTAACTTTCAAATCATTTGTCAAGGGCATTCACAATGAATTTGAAACAACTATCAAGAGAGTTAGAAGTGACAATGGTAGCGAGTTCAAGAGCACTAGAATTGATAAGTTGTGTGATGAATTTGGAATTAGACATCAATTCTCGGCCAAGTACACTCCACAATCAAGTGGCCTTGTTTAGAGGAAGAATAGAACACTCATCGATATGGCAAGGTCTATGCTTAGTGAGTACAATGTGAGTTAATCTTTTTGGGCTGAAGCAATCAACACCGCTTGCTACTACATCAACCGATTGTATTGTCACCCATTGAAAGAGAAGACACCATATGAGCTCTAGAATGGTAGAAAGCCCAACATTACATATTTTCGGGTCTTTGGTTGCAAATGCTATATCTTGAAGAAATACACTAGATTGGGCAAGTTTGAGAAGAAGTGTGATGAAGGATTCTTACTTGGATACTCAACCAAAAGCAAAGCATATAGATTTTAGAATTTAGCAAGTGGTACTCTTGAGGAAGTTCATGATGTTGAATTTGATGAAACCAAGGGTTCCCAAGATGAGAATGGGAACTTGAAAGATGTTAGAGGCATTCAACTTTCAAATGCCATGAAAAACATGGATGTTGGTGAATTGAGGCCTAGACAAGTGAATGATGAAGAAGATGATCAAGTGAAAGTGCTCTCTAACTCAAATGTGCAAGATGATACAAATCAAGCAAGTTTAGGTGGCTCTCATGACAATGTGCAAGATCAACAAGTGGCTAGTACATCATCTCAACCAAATGATCAAGCAAGTGCAAACAATCAAGTTCCAATACTCTAACCAACCAATATTGGAAGGGATCATCCATTGGACACTATAATTAGAGATATTTCTAGAGTCATACAAACAAGATCAAGATTGGCTTCATTTGTGAGCATTTCTCATTTGTATAATTCATTAAACCAAAGAAGATTGAAGAAGCATTGAGAGATGTTGATTGGGTGAATGCTGTGCATGAAGAATTGAACAACTTCACAAGAAATCAAGTATGAGAATTAGTTAAGAGACCAAAGAACCATAATGTGATTGGAACCAATTGGGTCTTTAGAAACGAGTAAGATCAAGATAGGATAGTAGTAAGAAACAAAGCAAGATTGGTACCACAAGGTTACACTCAAGTTGAAGGTCTTGACTTTAGATAAACATATGCCCCGGTTGCTAGATTGGAAGCAATTAGAATCTTGCTAGCTTATGCTTGTGCCCACAACATCAAGCTCTATCAAATGGATGTCAAGAGTGTATTTCTCAATGGCTACATCAATGAAGAAGTTTATGTTGAGCAACCTCCTAGTTTTGAAGATGATAAGAAGCCCAACCATGTATACAAGTTGAAGAAAACATTATATGGCTTGAAGCAAGCACCTAGAGCATGGTATGAGAGATTGAGAGATTTCTTGCTCTCTAAAGGGTTCAAAATAGGAAAGGTTGGCACCATAATTTTCACTAAGAAGATTGGCCAAGACTTGTTTGTGTTGCAAATCTATATTGATGACATCATATTTGGATCAACCAATCATGACTATTGTGAAGAGTTTGGGAAGATGATGTCTAATGAGTTTGAGATGTCCATGATTGGAGAGTTGAGTTACTTCCTTAGACTTTAAATCAAGCAATTGAAGAATAGTACATTTGTGAGTCAAGGACAGTACATCAAAGACATGCTCAAGAAGTTTGGCGTGATTGATAGCAAAGTCATTAGTACACCAATATGAACAAATGGCAATTTGCATAGTGATGCAAGTGGCAACACGGTGGATTAAAAGTTGTATCGGTCTATGATTGGAAGCCTACTCTATGTGACCGCATCAAGGCTGAATATCATGTTTAGTGTATGCATGTGTGCAAGATTTCAAGCCTCACCAAGAGAAAGTCATTTAAAAGGCTACAAAGAGAATTTTAAGGTACTTGAAGCATACATAAAATGTTGGTTTGTGATATCACAAATGAGCAAATTGAGCTAATTGGATATTTTGATTCGGATTATGCGGGATGCAAAGTTGAGAGAAGAAGCACATTAGGCACATGTCAACTATTGGGAAGATCAGTTGTTTCATGGTCATCAAAGAAGCAAAATAGTGTTGCATTATCAACCACTGAAGCCAAATACATAGCTACCGGTAGTTGTTGTGCACAAATTATTTAGATGAATGCCACACTGAATGACTTTCGAATGAAGTTAAAAAAATATGCCATTGCTATGTGACAATGAGAGTGCTATCAAGCTCACTAACAATCTGGTTCAACAAGCAAGAACAAAGCACATTGATGTCCGCCACCATTTCATTAGAGATTATCAACAAAAAGAGAACATTTGTATTGAGAGTGTGGGCACCGAAGATCAACTTGCCGATATATTCACTAAGCCATTGGTTGCGAAAAGGTTTTCCAAGCTAAGGAATGAGTTGAACATATTGGATTTCTCAAATATGTGTTGATGCACTCCCCCCACTAATATGGCATGCCTCTCCTTCGAGCTACCAAGGTAAAAGTTGATTGGCATGTATACATTCTTTGCTAAGGGCATGTTTAGTTCATCTAGTCATTCCTCATGTCTCATAGGCTCATTCATGAAAAATCAATGAATTTGATGCTTATATGGTACCACTATTGCTTCTATGCTTGACTTGATCTAGTGGTAGCATATGACATGTTTGTGGGCTTGTGAACCTAGTGTTTGATCTAGAAAATGAGCTATAAGTGTTTGACTCAAATGGTATAAGATAACACTTATTTGGAGGTGTGAAGAAGCTTGTCTTTGGATCAAACCAAGTTAAATATCTTTTGCAAGTGTTCTAGATTGAACCAAATTTGGGAAAATGATCCTCACTCCATTCATTGACATTGATATTATTAACCCCATCTAAAATTAAACCTTTGTGGTCATTGATGACAAAGGGGGAGAAATAGTGCACAAAGATAGTGAAAGGATGACAAAGGGGGAGAAGAAACATGACAAAGCAAGGGGATCAATTAAAATTTGAGCACATAAGTAGGTGGAGCAAGCTCATAAATTTGTATGATGCATTTCAATGTGCATTCTCATATGCTTTCTTGCATTTGTCAAGCTTAAATTCTATTGACATGCTTGTGTGGTGTATGCTAGTTGTAGGCTTGAATGATGAAATGAAGAACTAGCATACATAGGTTGAGCAACAAGACTTGGGTTTACGGCCGTGTTCGGCTGGTCTAGTGCTGGACTGAAATCGGCAGAAAGCTGGTGGGAGACCAGCCCAAACCAGTCCAGCTCTAGACCAGCCGAACTAGGCCTACATTGTGAAAACTAGACCCTTGCCTATATGTTGATCTCATGGGGTATTCTAGTTTCTGTGCTTGTCTAGTTACTAATGGTGCTAAGGATGGTATATTGGTGCACTCCGATTGGTATCACGCTTCAAAGGTCCATCTCTTATACCTTAGCATCATTTGGTAGACATTGCATCCTATATTTCCTATCTAAGCATATGTGCAAGCTTCAATCCAAACTCTTAGCATATATGTAGGGGGAGCAATGCTACTAATTCGGGTTCATAAAACTTGTCCATATCCTTTTATAAATGGTAAATATGCTTGGGCAAGCAACATGGATTCAAAATGATTTCAATTCATATCTTTGTGTAAGGGTTGTCATCAATTACCAAAAAGGGGGAGATTGAAAGGTCTAATTTGGTTTTGGTGAATTGATGAAACCCTAGCTACTAACCTATGTGCTCTAAGTGTATGTGAGATAGATTGGTAGGTATTCCAAGTGGTGGAGCAAATGGATGAAGATCATGTTGGTGATGGCCATGATGATCAAGTGCTCGGCTTGGAAAAGAACACAGAGGAAAACAAAAAGCTCAAGGCAAAGGTATAAGAGGTTAGGAGCTTTTTGGTTTGGTGATCGAGACACTTAGCCAAAGCCCTCCCACTCATCTCCATCATTGATTCATCATCTTTATGAGATTGGGAGAGAATCCAAGTGCATTGCTTGAGTGTTTGCATCTAGAGGCGCTTGGTAATTGTGTTTCGCTGTGGGATTCGCTTGTTACTCTTGGTGGTTGCCGCCACCTAGACGGCTTGGAGCAACGAGGATCGTCGAGCGGAGGTTGGTGATTGTCTCCGGCTCTGATCGGGGTGATTGTGAGGGGTTCTTGACCTTTCCCCGGTGGAGAGCCAGAAGGTACTCTAGTGGATTGCTCGTGGCTTGTGTGATCCTCATCTTGTGTTGGTTCTACGGCACCCTGTTGAGGGTTTGGCGTGTGATGCCAATTAGCGCATAAACCTCTAAGTGAGTGAATCGCCACAATGAGGACTAGTTTGCCGGCAAGCAAGTGAACCTCGATAAAAAATCTTGTGTCATCTTGTTCCAAGGATTTCATTAGTATTCATTGTATTTGATTGATTGGCTTCATCTTGTGATTGGCTTATACCTCAACATGTCGGTATAATCATCGCCATCCTCTCTTGTATTATATTCTTAGTGTGTAAGCTAAGCTCTTTAGTGTAATTAGTTTTGAGAGCTTAGCTTTCGTCGAGTCTAGTGGTTAGTGAGGCTCTTTAGTTAGTCTTTGAGGGCTCACTAACTTAGTGTAGTGACATAGCCATTGTGTGATTAGAGACAATAGCAACTAGAATTGTGGTAGGTGGCTTGCATTTGTAGTAGGCTAGTGCAACATTCATTTCGCCTCATATTTGTCTAACCACTCTGTTTAGTGTTGTTGTAGAAATTTTTATAGGCTACTCACCCCTCCCTCTAGCCATTAGGACCTTTCACCAATAGGTGAAGGATTTTGCCCATTTATATACCTATGGGTAGCGTGTTTAGTCCACATTCATACCCTAATGGAGTAAATATCTGTTGGGTATTGGGTCATGGGTCCCATTGCCATCTTTTGTGGGTGGAAGGATCTACTAGTGGGCAGATGTGGAGAACAAGGAAAAAAGGCAATACATTTATGGGTGGGTCACACAAAATGAGGGGTAAGGTTTAGGGGTAGTTGCTAGGGTTGGAGACTGAGATAGGGGCCCACAAAATAGGGGGAGCCCCTACTTTCAAGGTAGGGACCCCTGATTTTGGGTCTACGATATAGATGCTCTTAATTGTAGGGAATCAAAATGCATTGCACACATGGATGTGATAATAAATTGGGAAGCAAGAATTGTGTCACTTAAAAACTTTTCTAGTCCTTGGGCTCTAGCTCAACTACACAAGATACACCATGCGAAAGTTGCTCCTCACACATGAATGTGACACAAGATGTCATAGGCCAAGGTAGTACAATGAACTCAGTCTTGCCCTCGCATAAGCCTAGTGCTTGCCTAGATCATCCGATGCATGTCTTTCTCAAATTCTAACTTTGTAACCCTTTCTAATCGATCCTCCAGTCAAGTCATTATTGAGGCCCACAAGATCATCTGGTGCAATGTTTTCTTCGTGCCAACTTAGCACTATGCAGATTCACGATATATGCAATACTCTGTTGTAAGTATTTCTTGCATTGAATCATCTGGTGTCCTTGTTCTTCTCTATCTTCACTATTCAAGCCAATACATACAGTCCATGTATTCTTCTCTCACCAAATCATCTGGTCAAGTTGTTGACACTCGAATTTTTTTTCTAAGTGTATAATGGACTCCACCATTATATTTCTATCATTGAGATGGTCAGAAAACATATTTTGATCATCTCATTTGGAGCTCGGACGAATAAAACAATTTTTTGAGGGGTTGACCCAGCTGGAACTGGCCAGGCCAGTTTGACCAATTTTGTCAAATGCAAGAATGGATTGCATCATTGTGTACCTTTGGTTGTGCTGATCAAAAAACATATATAGTTCGCCTCATTTAGAGTTCGGAACAATTAATTATAATTTTCGAAAGATTTTCTGCATCGGACTCGCACCAGAACTAGCCAGCAGTCAGGCCGGTTTGCCTGGCCATGTGGCTGTCCATCCCTCATGAACCTGTCCTCCGAAGCGATCGGTTTCTAAATCGGTTTTTTTATCTATTTTTGGCGTGGGAAACTCGGAGATTATGATTTGGACTTGTTCCCTACTGGGATAAGACCACTCCCCTCCATATAAACGAGAGGACCATGGCCGATTGAGGATTTCAACTTCCAATCGTTAAAAACATAAAACATACCCTTTTTCTTTGCCCTACTTTATCTCTACCTTGCTATTCGTCACGTCTCCCAGCGAGACTTCGCAACGTTCTAGGTGGCCATGCCGACCCTAGGACACCCTGCACATGCACCTCCCCATCGGGTCTTCCCGAGAGATGTTTGGGAGTCTATCACGTGAAGAATGGGCTCAACATCGGCGTAACTGGTCTCTAGATCGGTTTTTGTCGATCCGTTGTGTTCTTGTTGCGATCAAGGTCGTTTGTCGACCACGGGCGTTTTAGTCCTTACTGGTGTGTGATCTAGTTCCTATTCGGTGTCAACACAAGTGTTTTCTCCTATCCTTCCCTCTTTCATTGTGCACACTTAATACTCTGGAGCAATTAAAACAATACCCACTAGATAACATGGTCAATACATTTTGCTCTGACTTTTGTGCTATTTTAGCATGGTCCGCTGTTTCTTCGTGCTATTTTCTTGACTTGCATCCATAGGAACCAAATATGTATAAATGACATCCTAGCACATATTTTAGTGCCATTGGGTGTGATGCCACTATAATCACCAAAATCATAACAAGTACAGTATAAGGGGCCATAATCCTCACATTAGGCATCTTTACAAAAAAAAGAACTAAGATCCATCTGCTTTTAAGTCAAGCAGCTAACACCCGAGAAAAGACGAAAACATTTGATATCGACAGTTGGTGCTTGGATGTTACAAGTGTAAATACAAAAAAATTGAAATTGTTAGTTGGTGCTTGAATGTTACAAGTGTAAATACAAAAAAAATTGAAATTGTTAGTTGATGCTTATATTAGAAGTTACAAGCCTAATGATAAAAATAAATAAATTACCAGCTAGTTCTTGGACGTTACACATTTATTATCTCTCACAAAGCTGTCATTCACATGCATGGGTCCACAAAAAGTGTGAAATGTGGAGTCCACTGCACATGAGCAACTTCCTATATATTTTGTTATTTCTAACCCATTAATTGTTGTGCATGCTAGAAGAGGATGAGATCTAGTCAGATCATCTCCACCTTGCGAACCTTCATATCTATCATCATAGCACTACTAGAGAATAGACCTTTCGTCGATATCCAAAATGGGTATTAGTCCCGGCAAAATTTATGTCCGGGACAAAAAACGACTTTAGTCTCGGTTGGTACCCTGCCCAACGGCCGGACCACTTTTAGTCCCGGTTCGTAACACCAACTAGGACTAAAAGTCATCTTTTAGTCCCGGTTGGTATTACCAACCGGGACTAAAGGGTGACCTTTTTAGTCCCGGTTGGTGTTACGAACCGGGACTAAAGGTCTTCTACCCGGGACTAAAGATCCCCCACGAGTCAAATCAAAAGAAAGAGCGCAAAGGACTTTATCATATGTTGTGTTCAGTTGAGTTGGTAAGGAATCTACGCGCAAGGTGAGAGATCATGAGTTCGATTCTCACGCACCACAAGAGAGGCCTCTAGAATTTCATTTATTTTTTCACCCGAGGACGGGCTTTAGTCCCGGTTATGTGTACCCGGGACTCAAGGCTGGGACCTTTAGTCCCGATTTCTTAGTCCCGGCTCTGGAACCGGGACTAAAAGTCCTTAGGACCCGGGACTAAAGGACCTGTCTGTGGTAGTGTAGGTGCCACCTTTGACACCTTCGGAGGAGGCCTTGTGCTAGGCACAGTAGAATATGGTAACACATCATGCCATGGCTACAACACAAGGCATATGGAAGACTTCTCGATCTTATTTTTCCAAGAATATTCTGTGTTAGACTTTTGGTGATGCACAAAAGTGGAGCTAAAAACATTGTGTTGCGAAATTTGATTTTGTAACTTTTGAATTGAAATTGTTGGTTCCATTTTTTTTCTAAACCATCTATAGTCCTGAGGGAGGGTGTCTAGATTGCCCTTTGAAGATGGAAGTGGAAAAGGCGTCTAACTCCTGCTCGCACGCTCATGCCGATTAGCCATCTCTCCAAATTGCACGGATGCATATTAGATAGCGGTAAGATTTTGTGCGGTCAAAGGAATTTTCTCTGATTTCACGGAAGGTGATTCGACAACTAGTTTTATCGTGGCATTTAAATTTTACCCTAACATAGAAGAGCAAGAACATACTGAACCCAATACTATGGTCCATGTATTCTTCTCTCACCGGATCATTTGGCCAAATGTTTTCTCCTATCCTTCACCCTTTTGACTGTGCACACTTAATACTCTGGTGCAATAAAAAAACTTCCCACTTGATAGCACAGTCAATACATTTTGCTCTGACTGTGTTATTTCGGCATGTTTATCCCTATTTCTTTGTGCTATTTTTTTTACATGAATCCATAGGACCTAAATATGTAAATGACATCTTGGCTCATATTTTAGTACATAGATACATCACGAGATAGAGAGAGGGAAGATCTCTCTTCTGATGTTGTTAACAAAATCCTTTAATCAATGGATATGTCACGAGACGATTTATAACTTGTGAAAAAAATGACAGTCGGATCCTATATCTTCATTCGGAAAAAATCTTGAGGTAACATCAACTCTATGCACAAGTCATTACTACAAATTCCCAACACAAAAAACGAAGTATATGTAAGCGATCTGAGTGTCGGTTTTAGGCAGGTGCTCTTAGCATCTAAGTGGACTCATAAGAGCTCTAGCAGGTAAGGATGGAAACGGATCGGATTCGCATGGAATCGGATCCGGATATCACCTTTTACTACATTTTAATTCGAATACGAATACTGATTCAAATATTTTCGAATACGAATACAAAACGGATGTCTCAGATTCGGATTTCTATTCGGATATTTACTCAAGTCAACTAAAAATGTATATTGTCAAATTTAACATACATTGATAAAATTTTACTACTAAGTACATTGATAAAATTTTACTACTAAGTACATCGTTAACCAAAGTGAACTAATGAAAGTACATTTCTAATAATCACCAATGTCTAAGTAAACTAAATTATAATGGATAATATTTATTAAAGTAATAGTTCAAGTGAAGAAATTCAAATAAAAATGGTAGAAAACAAATAGCCATTTTACTTTATCTATAGTATTGGAATTACAAAATTATCACAAAAGTAGAGATTAAAGCATTTGTGTATATAACATAGACAAGGATAGCACATAAAAATAATATAGTTATCAATAAATATTTAATAATTAAGTATGTCAATTAATCAATCAATATTATATTTATCTAAACATTTATCATGAAATAATAAATTTTTGAGATAATTTAAATCAATCAATAAATAAACTAAAGCAATAAAATAATTTAAAAAACAAATATATTTGGATTAAACTAAATTATAAAAATACAAAAATTAATTTAATCTTTATCTATCATTAATATTTTTAAATTAATACTAAAACTTATTTATAGATAATTAGATATACTATTAAATGGGTACAATGTATTATTAGTAATAATAAAGTTCAATAATTGGTCACTCGTTATGGAGAGAAAACATTTAAGTAGGTTCATGACACCTTGTTTTCTTTGTGGATACGGATATTGCCAGATATTGTCGAATACAGATCTGAAATCGGATAGAGAAAAACGCTGAAAACGAATTCGGATGTATCCATTTAGTATCCATATTAGTAATAGATACGAAAACGGATATCCATATTACAAGTTTTAGAGGATATGGATATCGGATAATTCGGATATCCATTTCCATTTTCCATCCTTACTAGAAGGCCCCTACTTTAGCTCTTAAAACTAAATTTGAGGGCTTGTCACAAAAAAAGGTCCAGCGGGCCAGTACTAGAGCCCTCAAATATGAGAGGCCCTCAAATCCCTCTTCCGGCCCTCGTTCCTAGGGACTCTAGAGGGAGTCCCTACTCGACCGTTTCTGTGGTTCCTCTCATGTGTCGCTACGGATCCCTTCTCATGCCACTTCCCAATGCTCATGTGTAACACCCGGTTTTAAGAACAAAACCAGATACACACCATATGTGAGCCCAGGAAGTCAAATCTCACATATAGCTACAAATAAAGGTAATATCAAATGACAATGCTTAATATATAACGTACTTATTATAAAAGATATAACCTTAGATATCAAACAGCGGAAAGACAACTTCGGTCTTCAGGTGTAGACTCCACTCCACAGGGACAACTGACTGGTTGATCACAAGCCTGTCTGCTCCAATTTTTGGAAATCTGGTACCCATCCGGGATTTTTCCAAAATATTGAAAATAAACAAGCGTGAGTACATTTCGTACTCCACAAGCATAACATGGGGATTCATGAGGCTCAAAAGGCAGACACGGTTTACTGCATTTAGCATTTTAGTAAGTCACATTTTGTTATTGATCAATATCAAATTATGCTTAAGCTCCCAAATTAACCCACATGATCATATACTAGAATTAAATAGAGTCATTGATCAACATTATATCATCATCATCGTCATCATCATCATAATACCATCATAGTTCACCACGAACAACATCTTCACAAGTGACCATTTATTCTGTGAGTTTTCCGGGCCGCTCGTGACCGTGAGCACGGCTGTTATAACAGTTTTAACACTCTGCAGAGGTTGTGCATCTTTACCCGTGAGTCGTGTTGCCCATATGCCCGGGTTAATTACTCCCATAACACTTCCAAGGTGAGCGGGCAGGGTACACTATGAAGCCTTCCATAGGTCTCATCTAACAAGTTAGGGCCGCGAGGTTTCCTCGGCAGGCAGATATAGAGAACCCCCTTTCTGTGGCACAATTCCCGCAGGCTATACACACAAGAACAGAGGCAGTTCTATACCCAAAGTGGCAAGCCCCTCTTGCGCCCTTTCGGGTAACCTCTAACAAGCTAGAAAAGATCCTATTACTGAGCTAAAGTCAGAGCCATATAACTCTCACGGTTGCACTGTATGTCCCAGCTTTTGCCCTACAGATAAGTCCTTACGGAGAGTTTAGGGCAACATGATCGACATCATTTGCACCATCACCCTATAGTTCAATTATTATCATCATGTTTATCCGTTTGTTCCATTAATCATAGTATTGATCATGTTTGAATAGAGCACTAGCATTCTACCCATATGCAATAAAACCCATAGGCATCAAGGTATAAGTCATCAATGGCTAGGATGTCCTTATAGTCGAGCAATATTAGACACATGCATAATGAGTAGATTATATAATGAATAGGAATCAAGGTAGGCCCATGCTATACTTGCCTTGGTTCACAAACTGTTGCTGGTCCTGCTGCTCCTCGTACGCGTCCGGATTCCCGACGTACTCCTCACCGTCTGAACTCGAATGACACGAAGTACAACACGCAATTCGGAGCAGACATACAAGCAAAACATAGCTACTATTAGAACAGTACACCAACAATAAATAAATCTGAATAAAATGTTTACCAAAATCATCTACGTCTCGTTATGATCACATTGACGCGAATTGCACGAAAAACGGAGCTACAACGCAAAAGTTACGCGCTAAACAAGGTTCCAAAACTAGCTATTAAACTAGACTTAATCGAGAAACTTAAAAGCTTCTAACAGGTCTATCAGTAGCACTAATACGTAGATTATGAAATTATGAAACTATCGCAAGTTGAACGGGTCAAATCGGAGCTAGAACGACGATTTTATAAACGTTTTACTACAGTGGCAATTCTGTAATTAATTTGAAAACGTATTTTTCATATAAACCGAAGAAACTATGTTTTTCGAAAGAGAATGCGTACTCCGGGAGTACGCCAAGGACGGCGGGTTAAGCCTTCCAGAAACTGAGGGGCTCTTTTAGAAATTGGACCCGCGAATGGGGTATCGGCATGTCCTGGCCGTCCGATCCGAGATGAACGACGAGGATTAGATAGAGGAGAGCAAGGAGAGCGCGGGCCGCCGGAGGGGAGGGTGTTTGCGGTGGCGCCGCCATGTCCGACAGTGAGGAGCTCGCCGGCATTGCCCAATAGGGCGCTATGGTGCTCGGTTACCAAATCCAAGGACACCGGAATGAAAAGGGGGCAAAGGCGAACTCATTCCAGCACTTTGCGTGGGCGGGGAAAGTCCCGCATGGCACCCGCCATGGCCGGCCGCGGAGGAGCTCGCCGGAGCTCACGTAAAACGGCCCTATAGGCCATGATTCGACAAATTGGGGGCACGGGGAGGAATAGAAGATGAAAGCGATCAAACCTAGACCCTAAACGCGGCCGGGGATAAGTCCGAGCGGCTCCCACCATGGATGGCAGCGAGAAGCCCATCGGAGCTCGCGGACACGGCCCTAGAGGCCACCAATCAAGGAAATGGAGGTGTAGGGAGAGAGAGGGGAGCACGGGGAAGCTCACCAAGCGGCAAAATGAAGATGGGGGAGGCTCAGAGGTGATGGCGACGCGGAGGAGCGGACGGCGACTCTGGCGACTTTTGCTTCGGTTGTGACCACGTGAACTCGAGGGAGAGGAAGTTGGAATGGGGGAAAAGGACGGAGGCGGGGTTGCGCTTCCATTTAAAGGGCAACCGCGGGGCGCGGAGACGCTCCCACGAAGCAGAGACGTGGGCGCGGGTGGCTCGGGGGTGCGACTTGACCGGCGAGTGAGCGGGGAAGACGGTTGGGGATGGGAAGGGACTGACGAGCGGGCCCCGGCTGCCAGTGACCGCGAGAGGGAGAGCGGGGCACGGCAATGGCTGCCCAGCTCGGCTGGGCCACGGCCCAAGAGAAGGGGCGCGGGGAGGAAATGGTGGGCCGGCCGAGAATTGGGCTAGCAGGCCGAAATGGAGGGAAGTGAAGGCGGGAAAAAGAATTTGTTTTTCTTTTTCAGAGTTGATTTTTCAAATCACATTTCCAAATGATTTTCAAATCCTTACAGCTATTTAACAAAAACCACTCATCACAATAAAATGCAGCAGCATGAGTGCACCAAAGAGTTGCTAACCTTATGATTGATTTTAATTTCCCAAAATTTATTACTCCCTAAATTTGAATGCATAAACAAATTCATATTTAAATCAAATTTATCTATTTTTAAATAATACACAAATTAGGGTGTCACAATTCTACCCCCCTTAAGAGAATCTCGTCCTCGAGATTGGATGATGCTTACTCAAAAAGCTACGGATAAGACTTTCTCAGATCTTCTTCTCTTTCCCAAGTAGACTCATCTTCTGAATAACGATTCCATTGTACTCTGCACATCTTTATAGTGCGGCTCCTGGTAATTCTTTCTGCAGTTTCAAGAATCTTTACTGGATACTCCTCATACGTGAGATCTTCTTTAACAGTAAGCTCCTCCAAGGGAATCTGCTCCTCTGATACCCGCAAACACTTTTTCAACTGTGAAACATGAGACACATCATGCACACCTGATAAACTTTCTGGCAATTCCAATTGATAAGCCACTTCTCCACGTCTCTCTAGAATCTTGAAAGGTCCCACATACCTCGGTGCTAACTTGCCCTTTATGCCATTCCTCCAATTGACCTTTGCAATTCCTTTTTGTTCCAAGGTGATCACTATTAATTACCAACTTTGTAGTGTAGGTGACACCACTCAAGTTTCTCACACAACTCAACCTTGGTGTCGACCGAACCTCCCTAGCTCACTCTTTATGCTAGGAGCATCAGCAACAACTTTTGCTTCTCCAGACGATAACACACTTCCATGTCATAATCCTTGATCGCTCTAATTCATCGATGATTTCATAAGATCAAAACCAACTTAGCGAAGATATCCTTTAGATTCTTACGATCCTTGTGGATGTCACCCTTATATCCAAGATTATAATGCCTCCAATGAACCTCTGACGATATCTTCTATTCCTAGGAAAACTTTAAATCTCACTCACATCGCGCATCCTTTGGTGGGTTCCAACTCAACACATCATTAGCTTTCTTAAGTTTCCCATAATTCCACCATTTGAGATAACTTATCCAAGTAGAGATCTTCCTTGAATCAAAAATTTATTGCCATAATTGATGTCACAACGAATCTTCCGAGTCTCTATAGAACCAACTATAGATGAACCATATCTCCTTGCCTTGTCATTGTTGCTGACTTGTCTTGGGTATGGTGAAGTTCAAACACCCAACTGTGCTTGATGGTGACTTCTCAACCCTAGGAATAACTAATTCTTTCAGGTGGAGTACTTGAATGTAAAAAACCTTCATCTTGTTACTTCTTTACTCGGCTACCCCCCTTAAGAGAGATCAACTAGGGGACAACAAAGGGTAGCTTGCATCTTCTTCCAAGTGAGTTAACCATCATAATGACCTTCTGATATCCCATGGAAACTCATGTGTATAAGTAAGAACAAGAAGTCTGAAATTCCTTATGAGTAGAACAATAGCAGCGCATGAAAACAGCTGTAACTCCTATTCTGTTAATCCAATGAAGTTGTAATTTATACTGTTGGAAAGCTGTTGAAATCCTCTACAACTTTTGTATAGAACACTTTTTCTGATTCCAAACATAATTTGGTCGAAAACTGTGCACCACAAAACTACTCCAGGTTTCAGATAGCACAACTATATCATCTTGTGATTTCCATAACTCCCAAACCAAAATAGCTATGGAATTGATTCCAGCGGCAGATGAAACATACAAGAGTCTTCTTTTATCTATAAAAGTTTCATAACTTTTGGATGCCCAGATCTGGAGATATATCATGATGAACACAGACTGCTCTAGAAAACAGGATGGATAAAACAGGAGAAAACCAAAACCCGCATATTTACTTCATTAATCCTTATGCCTTAGGCCTATAGACTAAATGAAATTGTGGAAAATCCCCACAAGATCATTACAATCATTACAAAGATCCAAAACAAGCACATGCATAATGAAAATTCAACAAGCAATTAAGGTGCATACTTCAATCATTGACTCAGCTTGCGATGCTATCGTTCTATTCATATTAAGGGCAAATATCCTAAAGCTCTGCTTCCGATGTCACAGGAAGATGGTAAGAGACAAGATTCTAAGAGCATATCAAAGCAAGGAGTGAAGATGAGAGCAAAGGCTTAAACAAGTATCAAGAAGGAGATGAATATCAAGGGTACAGAAATAATAGAGGAGAAATATCAAGGTTTATAGAACAAGGGTCTTATAGCAATTCCTAAACCTTAAGACAACCAATTGCTAACTAGGCTTGTGTCCTACAGTCAGCATTGCTCTGATACCACTTTGTAACACCCGGTTTTAAGAACAAAACCAGATACACACCATATGTGAGCCCAGGAAGTCAAATCTCACATATAGCTACAAATAAAGGTAATATCAAATGACAATGCTTAATATATAACGTACTTATTATAAAAGATATAACCTTAGATATCAAACAGCGGAAAGACAACTCCGGTCTTCAGGTGTAGACTCCACTCCACAGGGACAACTGACTGGTTGATCACAAGCCTGTCTGCTCCAATTTTTGGAAATCTGGTACCCATCCGGGATTTTTCCAAAATATTGAAAATAAACAAGCGTGAGTACATTTCGTACTCCACAAGCATAACATGGGGATTCATGAGGCTCAAAAGGCAGACACGGTTTACTGCATTTAGCATTTTAGTAAGTCATATTTTGTTATTGATCAATATCAAATTATGCTTAAGCTCCCAAATTAACCCACATGATCATATACTAGAATTAAATAGAGTCATTGATCAACATTATATCATCATCATCGTCATCATCATCATAATACCATCATAGTTCACCACGAACAACATCTTCACAAGTGACCATTTATTCTGTGAGTTTTCCGGGCCGCTCGTGACCGTGAGCACGGCTGTTATAACAGTTTTAACACTCTGCAGAGGTTGTGCATCTTTACCCGTGAGTCGTGTTGCCCATATGCCCGGGTTAATTACTCCCATAACACTTCCAAGGTGAGCGGGCAGGGTACACTATAAAGCCTTCCATAGGTCTCATCTAACAAGTTAGGGCCGCGAGGTTTCCTCGGCAGGCAGATATAGAGAACCCCCCCTTCTGTGGCACAATTCCCGCAGGCTATACACACAAGAACAGAGGCAGTTCTATACCCAAAGTGGCAAGCCCCTCTTGCGCCCTTTCGGGTAACCTCTAACAAGCTAGAAAAGATCCTATTACTGAGCTAAAGTCAGAGCCATATAACTCTCACGGTTGCACTGTATGTCCCAGCTTTTGCCCTACAGATAAGTCCTTACGGAGAGTTTAGGGCAACATGATCGACATCATTTGCACCATCACCCTATAGTTCAATTATTATCATCATGTTTATCCGTTTGTTCCATTAATCATAGTATTGATCATGTTTGAATAGAGCACTAGCATTCTACCCATATGCAATAAAACCCATAGGCATCAAGGTATAAGTCATCAATGGCTAGGATGTCCTTATAGTCGAGCAATATTAGACACATGCATAATGAGTAGATTATATAATGAATAGGAATCAAGGTAGGCCCATGCTATACTTGCCTTGGTTCACGAACTGTTGCTGGTCCTGCTGCTCCTCGTACGCGTCCGGATTCCCGACGTACTCCTCACCGTCTGAACTCGAATGACACGAAGTACAACACGCAATTCGGAGCAGACATACAAGCAAAACATAGCTACTATTAGAACAGTACACCAACAATAAATAAATCTGAATAAAATGTTTACCAAAATCATCTACGTCTCGTTATGATCACATTGACGTGAATTGCACGAAAAACGGAGCTACAACGCAAAAGTTACGCGCTAAACAAGGTTCCAAAACTAGCTATTAAACTAGACTTAATCGAGAAACTTAAAAGCTTCTAACAGGTCTATCAGTAGCACTAATACGTAGATTATGAAATTATGAAACTATCGCAAGTTGAACGGGTCAAATCGGAGCTAGAACGACGATTTTATAAACGTTTTACTACAGTGGCAATTCTGTAATTAATTTGAAAACGTATTTTTCATATAAACCGAAGAAACTATGTTTTTCGAAAGAGAATGCGTACTCCGGGAGTACGCCAAGGACGGCGGGTTAAGCCTTCCAGAAACTGAGGGGCTCTTTTAGAAATTGGACCCGCGAAGGGGTATCGGCGTGTCCTGGCCGTCCGATCCGAGATGAACGGCGAGGATTAGATAGAGGAGAGCAAGGAGAGCGCGGGCCGCCGGAGGGGAGGGTGTTTACGGTGGCGCCGCCATGTCCGACGGCGAGGAGCTCGTCGGCATTGCCCAATAGGGCGCTATGGTGCTCGGTTACCAAATCCAAGGACACCGGAATAAAAAGGGGGCAAAGGCGAACTCATTCCAGCACTTTGCATGGGCGGGGAAAGTCCCGCATGGCACCCGCCATGGCCGGCCGCGGAGGAGCTCACGTAAAACGGCCCTATAGGCCATGATTCGACAAATTGGGGGCACGGGGAGGAATAGAAGATGAAAGCGATCAAACCTAGACCCTAAACGCGGCCGGGGATAAGTCCGAGCGGCTCCCGCCATGGATGGCGGCGAGAAGCCCATCGGAGCTCGCGGACACGGCCCTAGAGGCCACCAATCAAGGAAATGGAGGTGTATGGAGAGAGAGGGGAGCACGGGGAAGCTCACCAAGCGGCAAAATGAAGATGGGGGAGGCTCAGAGGTGACGGCGACGCGGAGGAGCGGACGGCGACTCTGGCGACTTTTGCTTCGGTTGTGACCACGTGAACTCGAGGGAGAGGAAGTTGGAATGGGGGAAAAGGACGGAGGCGGGGTTGCGCTTCCATTTAAAGGGCAAGCGCGAGGCGCGGAGACGCTCCCACGAAGCAGAGACGTGAGCGCGGGCGGCTCGGGGGTGCGGCTTGACCGGCGAGTGAGCGGGGAAGACGGTTGGGGATGGGAAGGGACTGACGAGCGGGCCCCGGCTGCCAGTGACCGCGAGAGGGAGAGCGGGGCACGGCAACGGCTGCCCGGCTCGGCTGGGCCACGGCCCAAGAGAAGGGGCGCGGGGAGGAAATGGTGGGCCGGCCGAGAATTGGGCTAGCAGGCCGAAATGGAGGGAAGTGAAGGCGGGAAAAAGAATTTGTTTTTCTTTTTCAGAGTTGATTTTTCAAATCACATTTCCAAATGATTTTCAAATCCTTACAGCTATTTAACAAAAACCACTCATCACAATAAAATGCAGCAGCATGAGTGCACCAAAGAGTTGCTAACCTTATAATTGATTTTAATTTCCTAAAATTTATTACTCCCTAAATTTGAGTGCATAAACAAATTCATATTTAAATCAAATTTATCTATTTTTAAATAATACACAAATTAGGGTGTCACATCATGCCTCCTTGACCTGATAGTTCCTCCTGACAGCACCAGTCACACTCTCTCCACCGCCGCTGCCTCTGCCAGATCTGGCCTCCTCCATCCTAGGGAGCGGCGCGTCTTCTCTAATCCTCCACGCAGCCTCCCCGGTCGTGGCTTCCCTCGACGCTCACGCGGCCTCCCCGCCGCAGCTTCTCCTGACGGACGTGCGGCCTAGCCTGTGCGGCTTCTCCTCTGTCCTCGGCATCGGCGTTGTTTCTCCCGACGCAGCCTCGTAGCCGACGGCCACGCGACCTGCTCTTCCTTCGCCCCGCACAGCCTGCTCTTCCTCCGCTCTGCACGGCCACTCCTCCGAGAGAGGTTTGATGAACCTTCACTTTGTAAATCTGAACTTGAAATTTTTGTATCCAATTTCTTTTTTTCCTAATCGAGCTATAGATCTGAGGAGCGAAGAGTGTCTAGATGGCACCGCGAATATCGTCCGCTGAAGATGGAAAGTGGGAAAGGCGTCCAACTCCTGCTCGCGCGCCCGTGCTGCTTAGCCACCTCTCCAAATTTCGCACGCGTAGCTGCCCCTCCAAATTTCACGGATTCATATTATATAGGGGTAAGATTTTGATAACGGTAAGATTTTGCAATGGAAAGAATTTTCTCCGATATCATACAAAGGATTCGACAGCTAGTTTTATCGTCTCGAAAAGGAATTCCGCCGCAATTTTTATCGCAGCATTTAAATTTGAGAGCAAGAACACACTCAAAAACACCCCTCACCGTATGGAGAGGAATCCAGCCCTTCCTGCCAGATGGTGACTATCTCATCTCAGGTGATCATCAGCCATCATGGCTGTCCCTACAAAGAAAAAAAAACCCAAAATCTATATCTGAAGGCATCTCCTGCTGATGCATCCTTACATAACTCCAGAAGCCCACTGCCCAACAACCCCAGAGCGGAGGTTCAGGCCATCGCCTTTCCATCCCGTCTCCCCTGTTTCCGTGAAAAAAGGCTGGCCCTTTTGTCCTTGCTCTAGCAGCCACCATTCCTTAAACCCAGAGAGGGTCCAGGCTCCAGAGAGAGAGGAGGACGCTGCCGCTGCTCCAAACTCCGAGAAAGGCAGCCAGCCAGTGATAACTGTTTACAGTCAGTCTATTTACAGCTGCTGCTGGCGGCTCTGCTACCTCGCTCCGCGTGAACCATTGAATCTTGTTCATTCTACCGGTGCTCCTCCTTGCTCTGCTTGCAGAGAAGAAGCCGACGATGAGGGGCCGTCCCAAGAAGCAGCAGGGGACCACGAGCTCGGCCGCCGCGCCAGTGAAGGGGAGGGAGAGCAACAAGGAGAAGGAGAAGGAAGCCAGCAAGGTGAAGGAGGCGAGAGAAATCGGCAGGGAGCCGGCGAGGGGGAGGCCGAGGCGCAGGGGGAAGGAGACGGAGATGGGTGGAGACGGCAAGGAGCCAGTGAAGGAGAAGCAGAAGAAGCCCCAGGGCAAGGCGAAGGGGAAGGACAAGGAGACGGAGGTGATTGAAGTCGACGAGCAGAACGACAGGGAGAAGGAGAAGACCGGCGCCGAGAAGAACGTCTGCCCACAGTTCTTCAAGGTCTTCTTCCCCGAGCAGTCGAGGGAGCGGTTGGTGAGCTTCTTCGCCCCATCCATCATCCCATCCCCTGTTTTGTTTAATTAATCCATGAATCAATGCGTGGACTGTTCTATTACTTTCGGTAGTACTTTCTTTTCCCAGATACAAATCATTGTTCTGGTTGTTAGATGCTGTGATGATCTGTTCCGATTAGGAATCTGAATGGCTGAATCCTGTTTCTTGCAATGCTCAACAAAGAAAATGGGAATTTTGCCCCTCCTGAATTACTTTTTTTTCCCTAATGTACCCGTTAGCTGATTGCTTGTCATGTGCATGTGTTGATTTGGCAAGTTTTTTTTTTTGAAACACCAAATACGACTTGGTTCATCTCATTGTTAATGGTTATGATTTGCATATATTCCATATATTACTGGCTTTATTTTATATCTGAGGTTTCATCACGCATGTAGCGCGCCTTGGACACTGGCTTTATTTTAAATGTGTTGATCCTGTGCAGAAAATTCCACCCATGTTCCACCAGCACCTCAAGGAGCAGCCTACTGGACCTGTTTCTCTGAAAGGTCCTAGTGGCAAGAAATGGCAGGCAACAATTGCTTCAGAGTCCGAAGTGTGGTCCTTTGAGCAGGGATGGAAGGAATTCGCCACGGATCACTCCCTCAAGAAAGGTTACTTCTTGGTTTTCACATACGATGGGCCCTCTCAGTTCTCCGTGGCGGTGTTCTCTCCGTTAGGCATCATCGACCCAGCAGCTTTGGATGCAAAGCCTACGAATGAGGTAGTCGTTGAGATTGAAGAGGATGAAGGCGTCCAAGGGGACATGGATGCAGGTGGCGCCTCTGAGGTATCAATTCTTCCCACAGAGGGCCATGGGGTAACAGGAAAGAGAAAAAGAGCAACGAGTGATATCCCAGCAGAGGCCAATGCATCAAAGAGGCACTCTACTGTCGCAAAGAAAGCTGACAAGAGGAGGCGTCAAGCTGGAACTTCAAAGGATGTGCCACCAATTGTTCACAGTAAGAAAGATAAAAGAACCTTGTTTTTTTTATAATAATGAAAGCTAACCTGATTTTTTTTCCTTATGGGGTGTGACCTGAATAATTGTTTTGATGTCTCGCTGTTGAGATCAACACAAAGGTGCAGTTATTGACAGCTACTAGTGAAATTATTCTTTAGTGTGTTTTCATTGACAACATGAAGTTGAGTGCAAGGATAGTGGTATAAATATGACTAAACCATACTGTTGATTACTTGTACTGCATGGTCAGAACTTAGGAGGCCATGTGCTGTGCTATTGTAGGCTTGTAGTTGCCATAACATCCCATATCTAGGGTCTTTGTTGGTGGTGGATATTGGCTAAGATTATCGCTGATTTCTCTCACTTCTTAGTATTAATAAAAATAAGTGCTCTATTATGCCAAAACAGGATTGCAATCCCAGTTGAGCACTCTTGAGCAACCATTATTTTTCTAGGATTCATTCAAAATCACCATCCATGTACTTTCCATTCAAGTTAACTTTTGCATATCACAGATGCCACCTTCAGTTTGTTGGACGAATCTAAGACTTTCAACAAGACTCAGATCAGAGATAAGAATGTGCCTAGGAGTGGTAAATGTAAGTTTTTCTTCCTCGAACAATTCTATTGCAGTGAAATTGCCATCATTATTGTTAATAAGAGATTCAGTTCTTTTGGACTGTGTGATACCTGTGAATAAATTGATGCTATCGCGCCTTTCAGTCCTTTTGAAGACCAGCAGGGCACCAGTTGTGATATCTCAAAGGCGCCCAGTAACTGAAGAAGAGAAGGACCTTGCTCTTAGAAAGGCAAATGAATTTAAGTCAAAGTATCCTTTCACCGTGCAAATAATGATGGAATCTTATGTCTATGTGGGATTTTTCATGGTAATGTCACTTATTTCCCAATCGAGCTCAAAACTATTCCTTGTAGTCCCTGCATGAATATAGTTCTTTAGTCGCCGACTTGTGCTTCCTGACTCTTTGCAGAACACTGTTCTTATAGCAGTAATATTTTTCAAGCATTTTCCCAATAACTTTTACAGCTAGCTTAGTTTGGCTAATGTACCCACTTTTTGCTTCCCTACTTTTCCAATCTCATTAGATTAGGAAACATTTGTTTGTCATGTGTAAGTTAGCTTGGTACTGTCTGATTTTAATGTTGAAAGCACAAGAAGCGCAGAAAAAATTACCAAAAATTGAGCTAGTATTATGTTTTTAAGTTTTTCATTTGTCTACTAGTGGATAGCATTTGCTATATACCCATGTATTTACCATTGGCTTGTTTACATTGTCATTGCTTCTCTAACTTAATCCCCATGTATTTCAGAACATCGCTTGCGAATTTGTCAGAGAGTCACTTCCCCAGACAAACAAGAAGATAACGCTCTGGGATCCCCTAGGGAAGGCTTGGGAAGTTAACTATGTTTACTACAGCGACCGCTCTGTTGGCGCTTTCAGTGGTGGCTGGGGCAAATTTGCTCTAGGAAACAATCTGGAGAAGTTTGATGTCTGCATCTTTGAGCTTTTCAAGGAGGACAACATAAAAGTGCACATATACAGGGTTGTCCCGGAGATAACTCCGCTCCTCCGTGCAAGCAACAGAGACTAGGCTTTCCTTTGCACATTCGAGGGTGCAGTCCTATTGATCTGCGGCTAGTGGAGAATAAGAAGACTGATTGGTCATTCACATGCTGGAAAGTGCTTCTGTGCTCGTTCAAGAGAGAGCACACTAATAATTTCCCGAAACAAATTAGTGACTATAAACAGAGTTGTTATGTGCTCATGTTCTGGTTGGAACCCTGGTGTATTGGTTAACAGTCATATCGCTGTGAACTTGCAGCCATTAGAGTGATTTGCTATATGAATAGTACTGTTGTTTCCCCATTAATTTTTTTTCTTGCGGTTTATAACAGAAACATACCTTTCAGTAGTAGAAAAAACAGGAGAGCTGTCGCAATTTATCTGATCAGTTTTGCCTTGGCTGGTGGAGTGGTAGTTGCAACATGTGGCTCTTGGGTGAAACAGAAGTCTTGACCAAAAAACTGGTTGCTTTATGAAATAGTCTAGCCATCGCTTGGTTCCTTTCTGGAACTGTTGCTGAACTGTTCTTTCGTGTCACCATGCTTTCTCAATCACTGATGTTTTTTTGTGATGTTATTTGTGAGATAGCAGCCTAGGCATTCTACTCCCTCTATTCCAATAAGATATTTTGGCATTTCTAGATGCATAGATTTTGCTATGTATATAGATATACACTCATGTCCAGATATATAGTAAAATCAATGGATCTAGAAAAGCCAAAACATCATATTATTTTGGAATGGAGGGAGTAGAATCTTACAGAGCAAAAGATCAGCAGCAATGCATAGTCTTTCTGTTTCTATTTGATTTCAACATAATATTTGCACGTGAAATGGGAATTGCTACGACAGCGTACCTGGAAGGCACAAAACTTTTGCAGCTAATTCCTGCTGTTGGAGACCAACCTGCATTGTTGGTTGCTTCATCCATTTCATGGCTGTGCTCTTGGCCCTCCACCTCCTTCCTTGTTGCTTCACTCTGTTCTCTTCTCTGTTGGGTGAGGCTTGCTGCAGATGGGTACAAGACCACGTGTTGAGGTCTCAGTCAGGCTCGGCAGCTCAGCTCAGCTCAGGCCTCCCTTTAATTCCTTTCTACTCAATTCAGTGCTTCAGCAAATGGAGAAAGCTCACTCCTCAGCAGCAGGCCCTTTTTGCAGTACGTACTGGTGATCAGTGAGGCACGAGCAACAGCTAAGCTGAACATGTGGCATCTGAAGTAAGTTAGCTGGGACTGGGATCTAATCCAATCATTTGCTCAATGATTCAGTCTGCAGATTAAGGACATGAGAATGACAAACAGGTGAAAGCAAAATAGCTTTTTGATGTTACAGTTAGTTAGAGTCGTCATCCTGACATCCTGTGATTGTTCTTGGTGATCAAGCATTTTTTACAGTTAGCTAGAGTTGATTTTGGTATCTCCTCATAGAAATATAGAATTAGTTACAAGTCAGTACTACTTCCCATGGACGAGGAAAACTTCAACAAAAGGGATGGAGAGGGTGTACAACTGTTCATTGATCATGGGGTGATTAGGAGAGCCGGATTAAGACGAGTGATGGATAATGTAGCGCATTTGGATCACTAATGGTACTCTGATTGCAGCTTAATTCTTGTTGGTTGCAATGGTTTAGTGCACTGTTTTATGAGGTCGGGACTTGGATGGCATCGGATTCTGAGCCGCGGAGATGTTGGTGCAACCACCAGAAAACTTTGGCTCATCTTCAGTTAATAGCCCCTTCATTTCGGTAGGTTCTTGATGGCGAATCCACATATATCTACGGCTACGAGGTCGCTGCGAGCTGATGGCATCTAATTCCTGACCATAATTTAAGTCGACAGTACATATCAAATGCCGGTAGTTCAAACCGACAAACACTTCAGATTTGTTCCATGCAGAATTTTGATCCAACGTGCTCTGGTCTGGTTGATGAACAGAAAAGATGCTGCTGCGTTTGGATCATCGATAACAAACGTTTGAGGAATTTAAACGCTAACAAAGTAACAATGTATCGAATTCAGTGTCAAAACACAGGTAGTTAGGATAGTACTATCGATAGCAAGAAAAACACAGCGACTTTGAGGAGGGAAAACAAACAAGCTGGTGAGAGAGAAACGTCAGGTAAAAAACTTGAAACTTGTATAGAGCACTATACGCTCACACACACTACTACTCTGTTTTGTATCACTCATCTCATCCGCCATTGATTTCTTGGAGGTGGGTGGCAACCTAAGCCCATCAGATCAGATCAGATCAGATCAGATCAGATCAGATCAGATGAGATGGGTGCAGGTGCAGTTCTCGGGTTCCTGGACTTCTTGACCAGGAACAGCTTCTTGAGGAGCCTGAGCATCAGCCTCAGGCTCCACTTCCGGCGCCGGACCACCCTGCCGTCCTGTGGCTGTGGGCGGGGATGCTTGCCGTGCTTCTCCAGGTCGACGACGATCATCTCGCCGTCGTCGCCGAGCCAGCCGGCCGCCTCCATCGCCAGCGCTCCCTTGTTGATCACGGGGCTCAGCGGGCACAGCGGCGGCACGCTCGCGAGCTCCTCGTTGAAGTCCTCCCACAGCATGTCCATCTTCTCCTCCTCCTCCTCTTCCTCTTCCCCGGCAGCGGCGAGGAACCACGGAAAAGGCGAGCCGCCGAGCTGGTGTCGGAATGCTGCTGATGGGAGAAGCTGCCCTCCTTCATGGAAAGTGGGGAAAGTGAAGTCATCCATGCTTGATGCCAGACTGCAAATCCTTAAGGTGTAGGAGTATATGTGTGGTGTTGATGTATGTGTACTACTACTCCTCCTTTAGCCCCTTTATATATATATATATATATATATATATATATATATATATATATATATATATATATATATATATATATATATATATATATATGTGTGGAACACTTGGTCTGTACTACTGGCAGTTATAGTACGAGAGTAGGCATGGCATGGATGGTGCAACATCCTAATCTACCTACCTGAAATTGGCTTGTCTGTTGAATTGAAGGTATAGCTTCAGGCATGGAGGTTCAACTTTGAAGACATGGATGACAAAGCAATAATTGCTCAGTGATTAATGCACACTGTTCAGCCAAATGACGGGCACTGATGCTTCAGATGATCAGAAGTTCAGGGGCATGCAAAAGGCTGTGCATGTTGTGGAGTGCACCTTAAAGAGTGTTCATGGGTCTGGCCTGCCTAACAGAAGCTGTGAATAAAGGATGCTGCTGGTTGGACCAAACAGCCAGTACATTTTGAAGGAAAAGGGGGATTGGTGCTGCATGGCTGGGGTGATTGGGAAGCAAAGGGTGGCTGCCTGGAATTGAACATGTAGATCAGCAGTATTTGAGTGGTTCTGGTCTCTTGGAGAGAGATGTAGCCAGATGGCATGCATTCTGATGGCTTTCTGCTGAAGATGTGATGTTGCTTGGAAACAAGGTATCTGATCTGCCTACTCCCTGTCTATGTTCCCAAAAAAGAATGGGTTGGGATGTCAAATTTTCTTAAGTTTGACTAGATTTATTATAAATACTATCAATATTTGTATCTCTAAATATGTTTATTATAAAAATGTATTCTACAATTCCTCTAGTGATACTTATTATACATCATAAATGTTAGTACCTTTTTGTATATATTTAATCAAACTTTATGATTAATTCACTCTTTGAAAAGCAAGAATCACCCTCGCACAAAGAGAGTCATCTAGCATTCAAATTTTAATCCATAAAGAAATACACTATAGATAAACATGTGGGTTCCGCCTAGTTACTCTCTAGCTCAACCTACAAGGAAAGACAATATACGGTCCGTTTAGCATAGCTCTAAATCCGATATCTATGTTAGATATGTAATTTATAGACTAAATTAAAGTGATTTAAATATTTTTATTTAATTTAAAATTTAAATGAAGTGACTCATGTAAATGCATTTAATATGTTTGCAACTCTAGATCCAGGATTTCATAAAAAGTATAGGAGATCAGCTCTAGAAAATCCACATATTTCCTAGAGCTAGAGCTCTGCCAAACAGAGCTATAGCCTAACTTTTGTGTAAGGGTATTTTGGTCATTTGCTAACAACATTGATATCGAAATGACTCTGTGTGGGACACAAAGAGTATGTCTTTATCCTAGTCTCTTTGTTCTAAAATAATTACACATCTTGCTTTTCTAAGTCAATCTTTTTAATTTCACCAAATATAAAAATATACTAATATTTATTATGTGTAATAAGTACCATTAGATTACTAATAGAATATATTTTTATAATAAACATATTAAGAGATACAAATGTTGATGATATTTGCTATAAATCTAGTCAAACCTAAAAAATGACTTCTTAAAAATGAAGTGTACAGTTATTTTGCGGTGGAAGTGACTCTCATTCTGGAATGGAGAGAGCATGTCCTATGCTCTTCTAGCCTTCTCGGGAAAGAGTAAAGATGACTTTGGAGGAAAAAAAATGTCTGTGAAATGGACTTGGGTAACAGAGATTGTTTTGGCTGGCTCTTCATGGTTTTCACCCTTGGTGTTGCCATCTTGGCGAGATAAGATTCTGAATATGTACTGTTGCGAACTGCCTAGATGAGATTTTTTTAGACAAATAGCAAGCCATGTAGGGTATCTATAATTATGCAAGGTTTCAACTGAAAAGGATATGTGATTATTACTGTTTACTTTCACAACAGAGGAAGGATGGCATGTGCTTGACTTGCAACTTGGGAACTGCGCAGCCCAGAGCCCACTCCACTCATGTATAGTAGCGTGAGAAAAATATCAAGAACGACAAGTGGACGTGTCATACTACCAAAACTGTCCAAGAAAAAATATTTTGGCAATTTAGGCCATGTTTGATTAACCTGGATTCCCCAGGAATCATTCCAGCTGATGAAAGGTTGTATAAATTAGGCAAGTAATCCAGCTAGAAATTGTTCCAGGAGTGAATCCCTGATAACCGAACGAGCCCTTATTTGGAACTGGAGCTCGAATAATGGATTGGTTCAAAGAAGCCAAGGTGAGAGAGAATCCAATCACTAGAGATTTTTTTATTGAAAAAAGTATATATATATATATATATATATATATATATATATATATATATATATATATATATATATATATATATATATATATATATAAGCGCAGGCCTTTTTCTTTAGTTCCTGTTGGATCGGCCATGGTGTAGATAATTGGCATGTTTAAGATTCATTGGTCTACTGTGCAACGAAACATCATCTCATCATGATGTGAACCAAATAGAAGGATGCACTCAAGAGACCAAAAGCAAATGCAATATCAGGGCCTACCCTACCCATTGGATTGCATACGTCTTATTACCACTTTTATGGTATGTCTAACAGGAAAGGATAGTATTTCATAAAGTCATGCACGGAATGTTCTCTATTGTGTCTAATTTTTATGGTCCTCAACTTGGTTTAGTACATAGGAATGATTTGCTTAAGTAGGAGAAGCACATTTCCTTTTTAAAAATAGAGAAAGTTTTATCAAAATTCGTCATTACCAATCTACTAGCAATTCTTTGAAGTGTTTGGACTACTTCACTCGCATCATCAATATACATAACGCTGAGATGATTTGCCCAGTCCAAACCTAACTTCTTCTTGGCCAATATAATAGACAGTTCTCCTCTTCTTCCTTTAAAAAGAACACTTGGATGACTAAACTCAACAATCTTTACGAAGAAAAAATTTGTGCGGAGAAAACACTAGAAACTCTTTGAATAGACATGTACAGTGAATAGAAGTGTAATTTCAAAGCTAGCTAGCCGCACAATTCCACATGTAATTTGACTACCACTATAGATAAAGAAACGAAATGAGATAAGATACCTTGGTATTTTGAAGAGAACTGGCACCCAAAATTTTCCCTCTCTTCTCTAACTCGTAACTCCCTATCTCCGGTGAGATCCAACGCCTTTTTCCCCATCTCCGGCGATCTTGGGCCCATATTCTCCATCTCTTGCGATTTTTGGCTTTAGTGAGGTTAGGGTTCGGATTTTGGGCTAGTTTGCGGCAGGGATTCAAATGAGCATAGTATATATGGAGTCCGTGAAGATATGGATACTCAAAGGAGGCGGCGATTGCGGATGGGGGCGAGTCAGTAGGGACACCGTTGATGATATATGGGTTGTTAGGTAGGGTTGAAGTGGGGCGAGAAGTCAATCTCTCGTTGACGATTTATGGGTTTGCTAGTGGTGAAAAATCTAGCAGGTAGAGCTACTAGAGGCGGGTATGGGCTAGGGAGGTGGAACAAGGGCAATGTCGTAGTGGTTTAGGTGTGGAATTAGGAGAGGGTTGTGGAGGTCAAGAACAAAGAAAGAAGAAAGCGAAGAAAAAGATTTAGTTCAATAATTCATATGTGAGCGCAAAATAAATCAAAAAATGCCTAGACAAAGTAGAAATGGATGCTAGGTAGAGTTTAAATGTAAGGTGTGAAAGGGAAAGGAACATGTTGTTGGATAAAACAGGGTGAGTATAAGATAGAGTTATAAGGCTTTTGCCCACGACCATGGTTTCATTTGCGAATAGACATATAGTAGGGAAACATTTAAAATAATCATAATGTCCTTTTAGAATAAAGAGGCGGCCCTTTCATAGTAAAGGGCAAATATGTAATTTTTCATGTTTCTCATCTCTATCCCCATCTCCTACTATGTATTTTAGGGCTTGTTTGTGTAATACAACTTATATAATTCATGCTCCCCAAGCTTATATGTTCCTATAAGCTGCCTAGACCAATTTATTTCAATATTTATCCTCTATACATATTGACATGAGTTGCATTTCTCTTTCCCTTACCTTCCTCTTATCCCTTCCCAAGAATCCAAACATAGATTTTCCAAAGAACTAATATTCCATTCCCACACACTATTTCTCATTGTTGAAACACCACTTAAAAGGGAAAAGGGTTTGCCTACATAGCTCCACTTGATCATTTTATTTATTTATTTATTTATTTATTTATTTGTAGAAGAACCCACTTGATCAGCTAGCAGCATGGCAAAAACCAATTTCTGTGTCTTTTTTTAGGGAAACCAATTTGTGTGCTTTGGCTCCAAGCACGATGCCGTGGGCCACTCATTTAGTATGTGGGGCCTCTTGGCAAACGCTCCTAAGTCCAATTGTCTCCCTATTCGCTTGAACTTATCAGTCATACTATTTCAGCGAAATAACAATATTTTTCTCTCATAATAAATCAGCATCAGCTATTTTTCTAGCCAGCCGAACAAGACGTGTGTGGCAGGCCTAGAACCAGAACTGGTCCAGTAGCTGGATCTCTGCAAAATCTGCTGAGAGAGACGGCACAGTTTGACGAGTATGCATTCCACGCGCCAGTGGACACGGTTGTGAATACAGGTACAGTGTCGTTATTTGTAATGTCAATGTACAAGAGGTGAGTTCAACATCATTTAGTGCCAAGTCGGATATATGGCGTGCAGTACATGGTCCTATACGAAAATAAAAGTGAAGTAGCGTACACTTGTATTTCAGTTTGGTTGGGGCACACTGTTCGGCCATAACTGACTCTGGCCCAATTCAACAACTAGCTCCTTGGCCATGACATTGATATATGCAGCTGGGCATTATGTTCTAGGCTATATTAGTTCTTCCTTTCATTTGAGGTAAAGTGCATTTTTTTACCTCTAAATTGTACATCAGTTTAATTTTCAACATTGAACTATAAAACTAGGTAATGAACGCCGTCCAACTATCGAAACGGGATAAATTTCATCCTTTTGCTGGTTTCATTAATGGTTTTATATGTTTAAAAATAATAAAAATCTTGTTTGATCTCTAAAAAATCCATAATTAATACATTTAAAATCAGAAAAAATAAACTAGTATCATTTCTCTAGAAATATTATCTTCATATTTATGATTTATATATATAGCTATTTGGAATTGATTTGTTTTTGTTTATGTTGCTTTATTGCTTGTTGTCGTGTTCATTATTTATCTAAAAGGAATAATGCCCAAATAATTCTAAATAGAACATTAACAGATAGATGCTTTAACATTTTTTGGATTTGGTTCTTTCAACGACGACGGAACCAGGGCCTTGTTTAGTTCCCCAAATTTACTCTCAAATTCCACTATGCAAAAAGAAGATTCTCCATTACATCAAAATACTGGCACATATATGGAGTACTAAATGTAGATGAAATCAAAAACTAATTGCACAGTTTGGTTGTACTTTGCGCGACGAATGTTTTGAGCCTAATTAATCAATGTTTGGACAATTATTATCAAATAAAAACAAAATTGCTACAATGCTGCATAGTAATTTGGGAAGTCTCAAATCGGGCATCTAAACACGGCCCACACCCGAACATCATATGCACTTTGTAGTACTTTTGCAGGTTTGCAGCTGCTCATATGTGGGGGAGCTGGCACCTGCGCAGTGTTCACATGCACAGTTCCTCTCTTTTTTTAATGTTTTGCTGTAAAGAAATGCAAAAGGGGAGTGCAAATCCGCCTTCCCCTGGCCTAACAGTTTGCTGTAAATAAAGAAAACAAAAAATGCAGAGGCAGGCGAACTCTGAACAGTTTCCTCCCTCCTTCCCAATTTTCTTTTATTTATTAGTATTTGTTTCAATTTATTTCTCACTGTAGGGTTTATATAAAGATTTTATTTGGAGATATGTATGCAAGGAGATTGAGCTAGCATCCATCCATAATAAACGTCATTTATTCCATTCAGAAGCGTTGTGGTATCAAAATCACAATAAAATACTAATTCCCTACAAATTAAACGAATCTGTCTATAGGAAGGAGGCGCAATCATGTGCTCATGTACAAGCTAAGAGCATCTCCAAGAATTCCCTAAACATCCTCCTAATCCTTGGTTTCTAGAAAAATGAAGAAAAACCTCTCTCCAACAACTTCTAATATCTACTCCTAATATTTTAGGACTTGGGAAATTCCCCCTGCTTTCGCGTAACTTTGCGAGCTCGCGTAGTCGCGCGGATCGGTGTTTCCCGCCCGGCCTCCTCTTCGCGCGCCTACTTTTGCCGCCAATCTCAGTTTCATTCATCGTGGGACAGACGAAGGAAGCCGCTCCTCTATCGCTCGGCGTCCAGGAAGACGATCCACGCCGCCACGGACGTAGGGCTTGCTGCGAGGTACGTACTCCTCCATCGCTCCTCCGTGTGCATGCTGCGGCGCCGCGGCCACCGTACCGCTAGGTATATCTTGACCGCCGCTGGCGTGGTAGTGCCCTTTTGGATCGATCTGCTATGTGCCTGGATCAATACGTTTTGCCGCTGTCGCTGGGTTTTCTTGTGTCACTGGATCATAAGCCGTCCGTACTCCGTATGTCACTGGATCAATACGTTTTTTCGCGCGACAAAAAAAGACCACAGAAAAAAATGCCAGGTGGGACCAAAACGCCAGGTGGGATCAATATTTGATTTTTTAGAAGATAAATATTAGGAATTATTGGAGAACACCTTCTTTTTTTCATCCAAAACCTTTTTAGGAGTTAAGAAACATGGACTTTTTAAGAGAAAATTTTGAGAAACTGTTGGAGATGCTCTAAGGGATGCTCCGTATAGTGGTACGATGAGATGGACGCGGCCCACTGCACGAAGCCACATGCGTGGCCACGAGTCTTTATCTTGCAAAGCACATAAGGTGACCGTCCATTATTGAAGCAACGAAAAAGGACCATTTTGACTTGCCGATTGGCCCCATGTTCTTTATACCTATGTGACAAAAAAGAATGACATCCAGAAAAAGGGGGAAAAGTCATGGATATAACAAAAGAAAAAAAAAACGCCGATTGCCATAGATATGCTACCTGCCTACCTAGGAATAGGAATAGGATTGGTAGTCAATTACTTGCTACAGAAAAATCTAGGTGCCTTATGGCATGTTTAGGTCACTACAACTAATAGTTAGCTGCTAAAAATAGTTAACTGGGATCTATTTAGATCCTCACTTAATGTCTTACCTACCACTCCAGCTAACAATTAGTTATTAGCTGATTTCTCCTAACTAACACATCTAATAGTTAGCTAAATTGATCCTAATGGGGCCTTAGGAGATGCTACCTGCCAACCTAGGATTAAGATTGGTAGTCAATTAATTGTTATAATCTAGGTGTCCTAGGAGTAACTATTAGCTGTGTTAGCTTAAAGAAACCAACTAATAGCTAATTATTAGTTGGGTGGTAGATAAAATATTAGCTAGTTTAATAGCTGAGGACCTCGGCTAATTTTTAACAGCTAACTATTAGCTATATGAGATTTTATTAGCTGAGGACCTCGGCTAATTTTTAACAGCTAACTATTAGCCATATGAGATTCAAATAGACCCTTATGGTGGTAAATATTAATTGCTCCTTGGCTCAATTTTTCTAATAACTAATCCCGCTATAGAAGTTGACTCATTGTTCGTAGTATTTAATTATTACTTTGTTCATATATTTGTTACATCCTTCATTCTAAATTGTAGGCTGCTTTAATTTTATGGTGAAATTTCTTTAACTTTAGGTATATTCATAGAAAAATACGCTAACATGTATTACATCAAATTAGTTTGTCAGAAAATGTACTTCGATAGTGCACTTATTTTCACTTGTAGATGTTAATATATTTTTTTCTAAAAATTTGGTCATTAAATTGGATAAATTTAATTTGCGATAAAACTTGGCTAATATAATTTGGAACAGGTGTAGTAAAAATACAGCAGTACGAAGTTTTCATGACAAAGTAATCAGTACCCATTTATAATTAAAATACTATATTTGTATACATAATAGGTCAAAATCTGTAACATTTTAATACTATATTTTTGTACATAAGAGGTAAAAACCAGTAACATTTTAATACTATATTTTCACACTACATAAGAGATCAAAATAAGTAAGCTTGTCAAGAATATTTTTGTTGTCAAAAAGCAGAAAGCCAACCAAACAAGTGTAATATGAAGCTACTTTTTCAGAAACAGTGCACTATAATTTTGAAACCACCCTGCTTTTTGCTTTTTTGCTTTTTGAAATGGGTACAAATAGAGAACCATTCTAGAGCTGTTTCAAGAGAGATAGAGAGAGTTATACTTATTTCAACTAAACGACTTGCAATTTTTTCACAGTATATAAGTCACAGCAACCTTTTCATAGCTCAAAACTTATTCAAGTTTTTCGAGAGCTCACGCTAAACCAGCCGACCCATAGAGTACTACTCATCAATGGAGTCTACTTTGGTACATGACATTTAATTTGAGCTGAGATTCCTATGCTCCATTCCTAGACAAAACCGGTAGGCAAATACGATGGGATTATACATGAACAGGCAGTACAGTATTATGTGCATACTACCATTGGCGGATCGGGGGGTTGTTTGAGGGTGATTTTCTCCACTAAAAATACTGTAGTAATTACTGTATCATAAACATCAAATTATTATTAAATTTTAATTGCAAATCAACCTCTTCCTTATTTAGCCCGCTGTCTATGTATACTACTACACCAGAAGTTGGTGATTTGGATGGATGTACACATCGGTAGGAGCAGTACGGTAATATTTTTCAAAGAAGACTTCAGACGGGTCCAAGCTACTACTGCTAGTCTACTACTACTATGGAGATAGACCATGTCAAGGTGTAGTGTGCTCCAGTCGAGTGTACTACAGGCTGTGCACGGTCGTCTTTTCTATCGAGGACGAAAGATACGTACAGCTAGCTAGCTAGCTGACATCGAAGGCACGCCTGTGTGCACGACTAATTTGACCTGTAGCCGAAACCTTTTGTCACGTCTTTCGTGAGGCTATCCGTCGTCCACCTCTATTTTCATCTCTAAAAAAGAATATTCTATTCTAGTCATTGAGATTCTCTACTCTATATCTATTTCTTCCACACCCGTGTTATCTCTATCACATACTCTATACCCACTATTTCATATTTTATTCTCCTCTCTCCTCCATTCTCTCTCTCACCA